>JAMPIV010022954.1:0-31978 GCA_024509875.1 Oreohelix idahoensis | reverse complement strand
TCATACTGCTGTAGTCTTAAGGTAGTAGGCTACCTTGATAGGGTAAAAAACTCAAATTTTCCTTTCAGAATCAAACAATCATGGGTATAGTGTTAGTATGGACTTAAAATTTTTGTCCACATAATGACCTCATTAATTATGCAAATTAGCTATCCAATATGGCCGCCGTAGTGAATAAATTATACACCTTTTTCAAAACATCATAACTATGTTATTTGTACAAGGATCTGACTGAAACTTGGCAAATTGAATCATTATATATAGCGTGAGGTCATGAACTAAAATGACAGAGATTGACAGAAAGGTTAATTTTTAATGAATTTTCAAAATTTATATTTCTGGGATGTTTGATATTTGTGCTCATGATATATGCATGATGGTCATAAAACTAAAACTTTGAATTCAATTGTATCCATTTTAGGTCAGAATCTGTAAGATTATATGACAACCAACTGTGTTAATTTTCATGTCAATTGAATGTATAGATCCAGAGATATCTTGTTTCAAAGATCACCAATTATGCTAAAAAGACAATTCCGAGAAAACAAAGAAAAACAGAAAAAGAACTCACAAAATGAAGTTTAATGAGCTCCTATTGAATAATGGTCTCCTTCTACTGCAGTTGCAGTGTCTATGAATCCCCTTTTTCAGTGCTCTCAGGGTCTTTCCATTGCAATGTCCTTACTTGCTGAATAGATCCTGTGCAGCGTTCTCCTGTAAGCTTTATTTGCCATTGGTTGACTTGTGTTCATGTATATTGAAAAATTCTGCAACGCACTGTGGCCTTTCCCAATAGAACGCACAAATGCCACCATTCGCACATTTACTTCTTTGTGTTTGTGAGTAGCTGGAGATGAAACATCAGAAGTATTGAAATTGGCATTCCATTCGACACAGTTTGTGCACTTGATACTGATTTCATGACAAAAGCCATCCCGAGTCTCTTCGACGATCTCACAGGTCAGTGAGTACTGATAACATTTGTCACATCTAAAGTTAGCGCATAAAAACCCAAACAGCAGTTTTACATCCATAAGGATAAACACATTTCCTCTGTTGTCATTTTTAGCTTGTCCTTCACTTTCTTGGACCTTTATTTTCTTTGCTGAGGAGCACAGAGGCTTTATAGCGTCACTATCGACAATAGGTGTCTCATTTTCAGGCAACGGTTTGTTGGTGTACCGATTTCCAAGGAACTTACTTTGTCTTATTTCCCATTGTGAACAAAAGAAGCTCTGCTAACTACTATTATACAGAATCAGTATAAAACTAGCAATAAATAGAGTTGATGTGGGTGAAAATGCACAATGCATGTAACAAATGCTGAAATTTACGATCAAAGCTTTCTAGACACACACTTTTGAAAAATTCATAAGAAATCCTTGAGTGATTCCCTTTGGAAAAGTTATAAATATCTTTTTCCTGTTGCCTCAGTATAATTATAATTTCACAGTTTTACAATTACGCACCTTCATGTTGGGTCATTATTCACATGGTAACCAACTATAAACATTGGTTGCTATGCAAATCACTCAAGGGGGTGTGTGTAGAAAAACACTGATTCCTATCATACCAGAGTATCTCTAAGCTTCTATGAATTATTTTTAGTACAAGAACATGTTGACGATTATTTAAAGCATGAAAATGAAAATTGTTGGATTTTTATTTTTTTAAATCTGTTGTGGGTAGCCTACTACCTTAAAACCCATCTTTCTATACGAGCAGGAGGCTTGGATGTTCTTTTTCCAAATATCATCTCCATTGCCTTGTGATCTGATATGATGGTGAACTTGCTGCCATAAATATATAAGTGAAAATATTCACAAGCCCACACTATTGCTAAAGCCTCTTTTTCTGTCTGTGAGTATCTAGTTTCTGTATCTGACAGACTTCTACTGCCAAAAGCTACAACATATTCTTTATTTCTGTCATCTCTTTGGGTTAGCATTGCCGCTAAACCGTCTGGACTTGCATCCACTGAGATGAATGTCTTTCTGTTCCTATCAAAATAGGATGTACCAGCACTTTTGGATAGTTCTGATTTCAGCATATCTAATGCTCTTGACTGAGTTGCAGTCCATATCCATGGTGTGTCTTTTCTTGTAAGCATTCTTAAAGGCTGACTGAGTGTTGCATAGTTTTGAATAAAACGTGAACAGTAGTTGAACATTCCCAGTAGACTTCTCAATTCAGATACATTGGTTGGTTCTGCCATTTCTTGAAGTGCACTAACTTTTCTGTGGTCTGGAACAATTCCCTTCTCAGAAAAAGTATATGCATAAAAATCCAATGTGTTTTTGCTGAATTCACATTTCTCTTTATTCAATGTGAGGTTATGCTGCCTCAGTCTGATGAATACCTGTTCTAGATTTTCATCATGTTCTTTTGGAGTTTTTCCATAAACCAGAATATCATCAGATACATTCAACTGTCCTTTCAGACCCTGAAGCATATTTCCAATTATCTTCTGGAATGCTTCTGCCGCTGAGGCTATTCCAAAACTGAGCCTTTTGTATCTTCGTAAACCTAGATGTGTTGAGAAAGTTGTGATGTATCTAGATTCCGGAGCTAATAGAATTTGATGGTAGCCACTTCTCAGATCTAATTTGCTGAAAACCTTTGCTCCATTTAGATCTACTATTATGTTGTCTATTGTAGGAGTGATGTGTCTCTCTCTCTTTCTATAGCTTCATTAGGCTGTCTCGTGTGTACACAAATTCTTACATCACCATTCTTCTTGATGACAGGTACTATAGGACTGACCCATGGAGTTGGCCCTGAAACATGTTCAATGATATCTTCTTCTTCTAATCTTTTCATTTCTTCTTCTACTTTTTGCCTGATGTGAAATGGAATTCTTCTGTGCTGTTGTGCTTTAGGTTTCACATTCACATTTATGTGTAGTTTCAGCTCAAAATCTTTCAATTTACCTACACCTTGGAACAGGTCTGAATACTTTTCAAACAGATTCTGTGTTCTCTTGCTGTTGATGCTATTTATTATTCTGACAACCTGCAATTTAGATGCTGTCTTATGGCTTAAAAGAACTTCATGTCCACCTTCTACTACATAGACAGTAGTACTGGCTTGATGATGCTTGGATTCAATGGTTGTTCTGAACATTCCAACCACTTTCAATGGAGTCTTGGATGCATATGCATATAACGTTTTATCAGTGGGCAACAACTGTGGTCTTTTCTTCAACTGTTTGTACGTGGTTGTGCTTATGACATCCACACTTGAACCCATGTCTATCATTGCAGACAGATGTGTATCTTGCATTTTAATTATTATTCTGGGGACATCTGATCTGTTATCCAGTGCATAAACATAAGCCTCGGAGCTGCGGTCTGTGTCTGTGGTGTTTTCCTTTTTCTCACTAACCTGTTGAACCTTATTTTTAGGTGTGAGACAAAACTTGGCAAAGTGATTTTGCTTGTGACAAATATGACACTCTTTCCCAAATGCAGGGCAGTTCTGTCTTCCGCCTTTGTGAGGATATTTCCTTCCACAACATTTGCAATTTCTATACGATTCTTTCTTGGAGTTAGATCTGGACTCATGAAACTGTGGTTTCTGTCTGCTATGTTTGTCAGCTAGTGTGACTGAATCTTGGGTTCTAGATCTAGAATTCTTAAATTGCAGTTTGTTGACAGTGTTCTCTTCTTTCTTCTCTATGTGTGTAGCCTGTATTTCTACAATTTCTAATGTTCTGCCAATCTGAACGTAATGGATTTTTCACTTTGAAGAATCCTTCTTCTTAACTTCGATGATGTGCATGTCTGTATGACATGATTTCTAATTTCATCATCTTGATTCTGAAATTGGCAGTGTTTTACAAGTTGGCGTAACCTCGTGACGTACTGGTCTAAATTTTCTTCACCATTTTGAATGGCCTGTCTGAACTTGAACTGTTCATACATTGTATTCTTCTTAGGGATGAAATACGAGGTCAGCTTCTGCTTCACCTTGTCGTAATCATCACTTGTCTCGGCCATAGTCTGGTAGATATCACATACCTCTTCTCCGGCATAGTGCAATAGTAAACACTGTTTGCGTTTGACATCTTTGACCCCAAATGCCGCCAGACAGTTTTCGAAACGGCTTATTCATTTTTCCCACTCGGTTCCTATGTTCACATCGTGATCGTACTGAAAAAACGTAATGGGTAATTCTAACATCCTCGTCGCCATTTGTGGTATTCTACTTTAGTCCTTTATAAAGAACTAATGCCAGACTTTTGACGTTTTTAATATTTTATTACACACAGGGATACAAACATGTCTGACCTCACACAACGGCCATTCTTCCAAGTCCCGTAACTCTCGCGTCCTATCTATATATGGGACACTACAACTCGGGGCAAGCAAGAGGACATGCACACCATCATAGCTGGCAAACGCTGGAGCTGGGTTGACCATGTCTTCAGAAGAGACCCCGATGCCATCACAAGAACAGCTATGCTATGGACCCCTGAAGGAAAACGAAAGAGAGGCTGACCAAAAAGAACTTGGCGGAGGACTGTGGAGGCTGAGATGCAAAGAATGAACCAGAGTTGGGGCACTGTACGAAGGATGGCCGAAGACTGAGCAAAGTGGAATCAATTTGTTGTTGCCATACAAGACGCCAAAAGGCTTTTGACAGCATACATAGGGACAGTTTATGGAAAATACTGAGGGCTTATGGAATTCCAAGCTGCATAGTGTCAATCATAAAAAGCCTCTATGCCAACTTACGTGTAGTGTTGGGCAGAGCAACCTAACCTTCGAGGTGAAGACAGGAGTATGACAGGGATGCCCCTTATCAACCACTCTATTTTTAACAGTCATAGACTGGGTGATGCGCCAGACAACAGAGGGCAGTTCAAGAGGAATAAGATGGACTACATTTTCTACATTGGAAGATCTGGAATATGCAGATGACATTGCACTGCTGGCACATTCACATCAACACATCCAGGAAAAAACGGATAGACTTAATAAATTTAGCCAGCAGGTGGGCTTGAACATCAATTAAAAGAAGTCTGAGGTCATGACGCTCAATGTGAGCAACCCTGAGCCCATATCAGTAAGGAATCAGCAACTGGTACAGACAGATACCTTCACATACCTAGGAAGCATAGTAACACCAGACGGTGGGGCAGGCAAAGACATCAACATCAGAATGAATAAGGCAAGAACAGCCTTCTTTAGCCTAAATAACATCTGGAAGTCCTCCCAATACAGCACAAGCACAAAATTAAGATTATACCAGAGTTGCGTGCTTTCTGTGCTTCTCTATGGTGCGGAATGCTGGAGAGTCACAGAGAAGGAAATGTCAAAATTGTCCTCTTTTCACACAACATGCCTAAGAAAAATTCACCGAATCTTTTGGCCGAATACCATCACCAACCAAGATCTGCTTACTCGTAGCAAGCAAGAGGACATGCACACCATCATAGCTGGCAGACGCTGGAGCTGGGTTGGTCATGTCCTCAGAAGAGACCACGATGCCATCACAAGAACAGCTATGCTTTGGACCCCTGAAGGAAAGCGAAAGAGAGGCCGACCAAAAACAACTTGGCGGAGGACTGTGGAGGCTGAGATGCAAAGAATGAACTAGAGTTGGGGCACTGTACGAAGGATGGCCACCGACCGAGCAAAGTGGAATCAATTTGTTGTTGCCCTACAAGACGCCACTAGGCGTGATGGCCACTGACTGCTTTGACGGTCGGCGGTTAAGGATCGAAGAAAAAGAAGATACAAGACGCCACTAGGCGTAATGGCCATTGACTGCTTTGACGGTCGGCAGCTAAGGATCAAAGAAGAAGATATATATATATATATATATATATATATATATATATATATATATATATATATATATATATATATATATATATATATATATATATATATATATATATATATATATATATATATATATATATATAACCAAAAAAAAAAACACACACACAGAGAAGATAACTAGATACAGAACTGAAAAAGATGAGGAATACGTGGAAAGACCTTGTGCGAAATGCACCTGACAGGAGGATTTGGCATGCGTTTGTTGAAGGCCTATGCTCCTTGGGGAGCTAACGGGTATTGAATTGATTGAATAATTATTAGAATGCTATCTTAAAATATTTCTGTATGTTTTAAAGTCAATACATGTAATTATCTTACAAACAAATTAATTATATATATTTATTAATTTTGTAACGTTGTGATTATAATTATTTACAATCGTGACCACCGGAGGAACATCATTTGTGCTATTCGTATTTAGTACGAATGTTTCCTTACTTGTAAACTACTTGTAAAGTACAAAGTAAACGAAATAGGCCATCGGCGGCGCTAGGGCACTAGGCGGCGCTAAAGGTGAACATTACCTAATAGGGACAACTGAGGCCTGTAAACAGTAAATAAATATTAGACAAACATAAAGGTATGTTTCCTCTGCTCTAAAGGTACTTGAGGGTTTCCCGTACTTGAGTAGTTCCCTGTTGCCATTGTCAGCTTAAGCCTTATTCTGTGCACCAGTGCTTAAGGTCAGAAAGACACTTCCACCTCCATTTTCTGTTGCATTTGTTGCTGATCCATCTATGTATACATGAATCCAGGTGTTATGTGGGAAATGTTTCTCTGTGTATTTTGTGGTAACTATGATTTGCCACAATTACAATGATTTGATAGATGTGATGCCACTTTCCTGTATCAACAGTTATTCTTTTTCTTCCTCGTTTGTCCTGAAAAGGACGTTGGTTGCGTTGTGTCGCCCTTTACAGCAGAACTGCGATATTTGTGCCTTTCGGCCCGACACATCCGACTTCCGCGGAAGTCACTTTCTGTTCAGCCACGCGGTCATCAACAGACAGCGATTTTGATAGAATTTCGGTTCTTGCCTTCAGGGAAGTACCCAGTTTTTATTTTATTTAGTTTTTATGTGTCCTATCTAGCCTTCACTTTCTTTCCTTTCCTGACGAAGGCCTTGTGGCCGTAACGTAGACTATTTTCTTTGTCTTTTGTCCTCGTAAGACGAATCACCTTTTTTCGATTTTTTTTCAAACCCATCCATTGTATTCCACGTCTTACCGCAGTTCCCCTCAACTTCCACAATATAGTAAAGCAGTATGCAACGAGAACCAAAAACAAAAATTAATATGTAAGGATTACTGAGGGTGTAGTGGGAAATTGAATGAGTAATAAGGTTCTCATAATACATATTGATAATAACAAATAAATAGTGAACCAGGTTTTATCCCAAACACCCCAGACTTCACCTCCTCCTATTTTTTTTTACATGTCCAACAAATGTAGCCTACATTAACTCTTTCATTCCAAAATCATTACTTACACTGTGCCTCAATTTTGTGTGTGTTTTTTTTTTTTTTTTTTCCACAAAGAATTCTTAACAGCAGAATATACCATGTTTTTGTATAAATTGTTTATGTGAACATGCACTTATTATATATTAAACTGATGGGAAATTGATAGGGAGTCAAGATGTGCAGTGTTTCTCCATTAGTATTAATACAAGCATAATTGGAATTTATAAAAACACAATGCATGTAGTAAAAAAAAAAACACCAACAACGTTAACAGTAGAATATGAACTTAATGAAGGCAGTTTATTTTTGCAGTCAATGAAACTTGCTTTCCTAGTCTTGGAACATCAAGGTAATTCATATATGGCCATACCTACAGCACAGTCTGGATAAGTAGAAATTACTGGGACCACCTAAAAAAATTCTGCTTATCAAGAGTTTGCACAGAGCTGGACATTTTGCAGTCAGAATAAAAGAGAAAGTAAAAAGTAATTATTTTTACCCTTTATTTACAACTGTTTCATCATTTCAGTAGCATTTTTCCACTTTTCAAAAGCAAATTAAAAGCATAAAGTATAGCATCATGTCCTTTGTTTGTACCTTAGATGCAAATACCAGAACATTTAAAACTACATATTTCATAATGAAACATGGTGACAAATAAAAATCACAAAATATTGCTATTGGAAACCGTGCTGGTGTAAAGGTTACCACATTGCACTTGCGATCAGGTGTTCAAGGTTCAAGCTCAGGCATGGGCATTTGAAGATGTGTCACCGACTGGGATTTTGGCTAAATAACCTGAACGGCTCCTGAGATAAACCCTCTGTGGTTGGGAAGGAGTGAAGCTCCTTACCTGGTTAGGAGGAAAGTCCACAGGTTTCCCAGCCTCGCAATGACATGTCATTGGGCTGAAGGGCTGATAGCCCAAGTGCTGCTGGTTATGACCAAAAAAAAAAATTAAAACAATTACAATTATATCCACTCATCAGCTAAATGTAACATTCCTCATCTCTTCCATCATTTGATAATGAATTATGACTATCAAATCAATTCTCTTAATTGTCGACTATGTTTTTAAGTAAATGTGACACATTCGTTTTCTCAGGAGACTTAGAATTTGTAGACACTTGGCTTGTCACATTTCTGTGGTAATTTAAAGAAAACAGTAATCATGTGATTCATCACAAAACTATAATAAAAATGCCAAAGCATGAACAAATGCTGTTTAACTTCACTCTGATTGCTAAAACAGTAACAGAAGTCACTTTATGGTTTTAAAATATAGACTAGATCAGCAGCAGGCAACCTATGTGATGTGAGGATCTACTTTAGAAACACTGAGCTCTCTAAAGATCTGCCTTGATACAATCATATCTGTTTCAGGTTCCAGAGTGTAACAAATGTTGAAGAAGTGCAGCATATAAGTTACTTGCATCTCTGCAGCATAACCCTCTTACTTCAATTCTTTCAACAAGGCATTGAAAAATTGAAACTAAATTATATTTTACCAAATGATAACGTCACTTCAAATAAAGGATCCCATTCTTATCTTATGCAGTTCATTATTAAAGTGAATTTATATAAGGCTTCTCATAGGATATCAATGAAAACACAGAATAAGTACCTTTAATCCTGGGGATATCACACTTTTAAATACCTTTGAGAAAGAGTAAGTCCTTAGTTTGCTATGGTTTTTTTATTATTTTTACTTTCTATCATGTAAAGATCTACCAAATCATCCCCTGTGATCTCCTTTATTTTTAAGTTTGGAGATAACTTTGAGGATTAGGGTATTTCACTGCTGGTGTGAAATGCATTAAACAGATGTGGGGCTAGGGGAAGATAGTAATTGTGGGTCACAGAAATATTGAAAGTGAAAAAGGAAAGGAGAGAATGAAGTAATGGAAAATGATAAAGTATTTATTTAAAAAAAAGCATATTTGTTTATGGCTAATGCAGTTGCATTAGGCCCCACCATTTGACAGTGATTATTGCTGTGAGGTAATGCTGCTTAGATATTGGTGTAAATATATGTAGTATGTCTTCATAGTCTTAAAATTATACCCATCATCTGCTATATTTCATTGCCTTCAGGTTGAAAGAAATATGGAATCTAATATCACACGTCTAATTACAGAAATGAAGCAGGAAACAGACTATGAGGTATGTCAAATATTTATGTCCCATGTAATTCCCCTGGGTCTCTGAAGAGACAAAGAAAGAATATGCCTACTGCACTTTTGAGCGTGTCGTACAAAGTGACTTGTGGGGTTGTGGGTGGGGCTGGCTACCTCATTATGTTAAACAAATTGTCACAGACTCCACTGCTGCAAGTGTATGTGAATGCTTGGTGCAGGCTTCTAACAAGTGGTCCAGCTGTAATGGTGGCTGTATGCTCTGTTAGGAGCACAAAAAGAAGATGAATGAAAATATTGACATTTGGAAGCTTTCAAGGGTGCATTCTTCTTTGATCCTTGGCCGCCGACTGTCAAAGCAGTCAGTGGCCATCATGCCTGGTGGCGTCTTGTAGGGCAACAACAAATTGATTCCACTTTGCTCGGTCGGTGGCCATCCTTTGTACAGATCCCCAGTTTTGGTTCATTTTTTGCATCTCAGCCTCCACAGTCCTCCGCCAAGTTGTTTTTGGTCGGCCTCTCTTTCGTTTTCCTTCAGGGGTCCATAGCATAGCTGTTCATGTGATGGCATCGGGGTCTTTTCTGAGGACATGGCCAACCAAACTCCAGCGTCTGCCAGCTATGATGGTATGCATGTCCTCTTGCTTGCTCCGAGTAAGCAGATCTTGGTTGGTGATGGTAATCGGCCAAAAGATTCCGAGAATTTTTCGTAGGCAGGTTGTGTGAAAAGAGGACAATTTTGACATTTCCTTCTCTGTTTCCAGCATTCTGCACCATAGAGAGGAATGGAAAGCACACAGCTCTGATATAATCTTAATTTTGTGCTTGTGCTGAGAGGACTTCAAAATGTTGTTTAGACTATAAAGGTGTGCAATTTGCTGGACATGTAAAGAAATGATTTTGAACAATGTTACGTGATCATTTTCATAATTTATCTTTATCTATACTGGGAATTTGTTCACTGAAGTCTTAGTTAAGCCTAATTATATGTATTTACTTAACAACTAAAGTTTGTGACTTGTAGGAAATTAAGTTTTTTTTGATCAGGCACCAAAGAATATTAAAACAAATGTCCCAATTGTAATTGTAGGAGAAAAGCAGGATTTAAGTTACTGGTTTTTTTAATTTTACTGGTCAAATAATGGAAGTTAGCAGGTTCCAATTAAAACTGTGAAAGGGGGGGGGGGGGGGGATCAGTTGCATGTCTAATATATCTTTAAAACATTATGACTTGACAACCGCCAAAGTTGAGGTGCCTTACAATTTCCTCTTCCTGCTGCCATTCAAGTTAGACTCTTTTCAGTCAAAGGTTTACATAAATTTTTACCACACACAAATCAATGAAATTCTCACAAAACATTGTTATTGTTATAAAGAATTGACATCATTGCACTCTAGGCAAACCCATAGGTGCTCAGTCTCCATTAGTATATGTTGAATGGGAATGCTAACTGTTCCTGTAGCTCACTGGTTGTAAACACAACAGATGCATCTTCTCATACGTCTATCTCTACTAGCTTTACGTTTGATGCCAAATTCCAACAGTCTTAACCTTGATGATTTATCTATTGCTGTGTCATTCTCCAACAGGCAAACATTAATTGCTCTCAGTATATCTCCCTTATCCATATCAAAGCTCCCCACTATGGGTGCTCTTGATGCTAGTCTGTCAGCTCTTTCATTACCACATACACTAGCATGACCAGGACAGTATATCCACACCAGCTTTTGTAGACTGGAATCTTCTATGAATGTTTTCCATTCATGATGCAACCAACCATTTGGAACCTTTCAAAGCATGGACTGAGAGTCGGACACAATGATAGCCTTTGTTAATGAAGTTTCAGTTATCCACCTTAAGGCTGCAGTAAAAACCTAGACCTCAATTCTCATGCCTTGAGTTATCTTGTAAGCCCCGCTATGTTCAGACCAGTACCCTAGCAGAGAAGCCCCAACCGGATTTCTCACCCCAGATTACAGATCCATTTGTATAGACAATGGCATCAAGAAAAAACAAAAGAAAGATATCTGATCAGGTTAACCTATATGAAATTTACAGGAGTTCACAAATTACAGAGGAATAATGTTTACATCAAATACCAGCAGAAGGAAGGAAGGTTATCTGGTCAAGCTGCTTAAGATTTACAAGAGCACACAAATTACATATGAACAATATTACTATCAGTACCATGAAAAATATTAAACAGGATCATCTTTGAGAGATTAAAAGAGTCCATAGACAGACAGCTGAGAGATAAACAAACATGTTTTAAGCAAAACAGATCCTGTACAGACTAGACTGCTACATTGAGAATAATAATGGAACAAAGTCTGAAATGAAACTTGCCTCTTTACATAGGTTTTTGTGGACTATGAAGATGCACTTGACAGTGTGGACAGACAATCACTTCAGAAATTGGTTAGACATTATAGAGTCCCCCTGAAGATCATTAACTTAATAAAGAAAACATGAAAACACAATGTGCAGAGCTCTTCATGGAGAAAGTTTTACAAAACTATTTGGGATAAGAGATGAAGTGTGACAGGGATGCTTCCTGTCACCATTTCTCTTCCTATTGGCTATAGGTTGAATTATGAAAACATTGACCTCAACCAAGAACTTTAGTCAACCGAAATGGTATCCAGTGACTAAACAACTTGACAATGTAGATTTATCAGATCGCCTGGCTCTCCAGTCACATAGCCATAATCAGATGCAAGACAATGAAAGTGCTTGGTGTGAGTTTACAGCAAGTAGGTTTGAATATACACAAGGAGAAAAGAAAGATAATGATAATAAATGCAACAAATGATAACAGTATTGCACTTGAAGAAATGCCCCTTCAAGATCATACATAAACCTTGTCAGCAATGTAGACCAAGTAGGATGGACTGACAGTGATATCAAAATAAGAATACAAAAAGCTAGAGGATCTTTCATTGCATTGGGAAATATGTGGAAAGCAAAAAAGTTAAGCCCAGCAAAAAATTCAAAATCTTCAGTTCAATGTCAAGTCATTACGACATGACTCTGAAAAATGGAGAAAACAAAGACAACAACCAAAAAAGCTAGACTTTCATAAATGGGTGCTTGCATAGAATAGAATGATTGAAGTGGTATGACCATATCTTCTTGCGGAATGGATGACAAGAACCAAACAACTACATAAACTTTGTTAAATACATGCACATGTACATTCAATGTTCTAATCACTGTCATCAACTTGATGACTATGCTAAGCAAGAAAGAAGGCTCAATACCTTCCATTTGCGGTGTCTATGCCGCATCCTCGGCATCTCGTGGAAAGATAAAGTGACAAATGTCGAGGTGTTGTCACGTGCTGGCCTTCAAAGTATGTATACGCTGCTTAGACAGCGCAGACTTCGCTGGCTTGGCCATGTTCGCCCATGGAAGATGGTCGCATCCCAAAAGATATCTTCTACGGACAATTAGCAGATGGCAAGAGAACAGTTCGGCGACCACAGCTGAGGTTCAAAGATGTGTGCAAGAGAGATATGAGGGCACTAGACATGGATCCAGCAACATGGGAGGATGAAGCTGCCGATCGCAATAAGTGGCGATGCTATTTACGGCACCACCTCAGATTGGGCGAAAAGAGGCTCACACAAGAAGCAGAGGTGAGGAGAAAACGTCGAAAGGAGCACCAGGAAAATAAGCAGCTGAGGGCTGCCACCTCAGGGGCGCATTCCCATAGTCAGTTATGACTGACGGGGTTATGATTATTATTATTATTATTATTATCATCAACTTGGCATCAGACATTTGTTGATGGACCAGAACAGGATTTTCAGCTCATGAATAGGCAGTAAGACAGATGGCCTTACTGTAGATTTTACCCAGTGTCACCTGTCTCATAAACTATGGTTTCTATCTATGCAGTCTTTCTTAAATTCCATAAACTGCCAAAACTTCTTCATTTGTTCCTCTCTGCAAAGTTTTCTGATCTGACATTAGTATTTGGTCATCACTGTCCATGTAAAACTTCAGCAACTTGTCTGCGTTTCCTTATGTCATATGCTGTGGTAGTTCCTACTCCATATTCTTCAGTAAGATGATGCTCAGAGACACCATGATCAAGCTTCTGCAATAACTCTACCTTCTGCGCTATCAGTAATGACTAATGCTTTCTTTTCTTATTCCCACGGCTACCCACAGGAGTATCTGCAGATCTTTTCAACATTTTCACAATGAAATTAAACTCATGAGGTTTAAGTCATGAAATTAGCTCACAAATATCCACTAAAAATGACAAAATGAGCTCAGAAATATTCACACATGGGTGATAGTGGTGCTTAGACACAACTAAATAGTTGTGTTTGAAAATTTATATCACATTATAGTGCATACTTCAGCTTATACTGCGCTTGCCCTTCAAGAGGACGAAATGTGATAAACCAAACATTGTGTGTGTTCAGTACCCTGCATACCAGTTAAAAATAATAATAATCATTTCTTTGTTGTTTTGGAAACTTAAAAGTTAGCCAAAACTCTTTTCAGTTTTTGGCATATCTTGGTTTTTGGATGTTTGGATTATAGGTTACACACTTGTATAAGAAATAATCAGGGTTAAAAAAACTTAATTGATCTTCAAATTATTTGAGTCAAAACAAAAGTGTATTTAGTATGATCTTTAGCACAGTATGTCACTGACCAACTATTTATAGTTATACATCCATATCAGCATCACATACATGCCACACCTCGGAGATGAAAAACCTGTACAAAAAATTCAAAAACCCTGTACAAAGGCCCGCAAAACCTGTACAAAATAAAAGACTGAAAAACATATCAAAAGAGTTAATAAGTGTAAAAATGTTTTCTATTACGGCTGCATTATAGTTGATAAATGAATGATGAATCTGATGATATAAAATTTGTTTGTGTACATGTTAGATGTGATAGGAAGAGAGGTATGGAAAGATGAAAAAAACCGATAAAAAATTAAAAATTTTTTTTAACCCTTTCGCCACGACGGGTTTTTCATTCCCTATGACGACACCATTTTCAGCTTAGTTTGTTCCCCTGAACGACAGGATAATTGTAATTTTTGGGGTCATATTTTTAATTTGACTGTTAACAGTTTATCGTAAAAGGAAACCCATTAAAAGTATATTCTGAACCAGACTACACAAACTCTGAATCTGGGTAATCTTTACATTTAGTGCCGTCGAGTATGTATAATATGTGTATTGAGTCAGCATTAGAATTAGGGTAACCCTAAACCTAACCTCAACCTTAACTCTAAATGGTACGAAAATACACATATTAAACATAATCGATGGCACTAAAGGTAAAGATTACCAGAATCTCAGTAAAAAGAGTTGTCAGAATCATTCAAGTTGAATAAATTCAACTCAAACAAGAATTTTTATGCTCTTTTTCCACAAGATGTTTATGGTTCGCCAGTGTCCATGTTTGTGTACTTTTGCTTTGGTAAAATCACTTATCAGTTCTACCGTATTCGCTAGCAGTAAAATATTTTGTTCGTTTCAAGCTTTGTGGCCAGATTTTTTAATGCTGAATCCGATTATGCCCAGCAATTGCCGATACGATTGTAAACAGAAGAGTTCTGGTGCTTTTAAAATAGGACGTACGCCGTACATTATATAGGTGAATTGGAATGAGGTATCGCGCTATGTCCGTGACGTACGCAGTACGGCACAGCTACAAAAATTGTGAAGATTTATGCCGTACGGCTTACGTCATAATGGTGCTGAAAGGGTTTTAAAGATTTAAAAAAAAAAAAACCAACAAACGAAGAGTCCTTTTCCTTTGCATCTCAATGAAAGTCATTTGACCAATACAAATCAAATGACGATCTTTTCGTTACACCCATCATCAGTAGCAAAGCAACAAACGCCCTCGTCAGCAGTGACATTCGGCCGCAACCCTAAACCTTTCTGATAAACCTAATCCTAACCCCTAAAATTATACATACTAGCAATGACATTCTACTTTCGTTTCCATCTCTGCCATCACCCATATTCTGAGAACCGATGTTAGCGCTAATAAAGACAACGATCTCCTTGTCATTGCATCAGAGTCAGAATCCATTAAAATTAGAGCGAAAATGGCCGCGTGTTCGGTGCCGATTTATTGCGATTTAAAAAATTCACAGAAAATAAATGTGGAAACTCCCATTACTAAATAAAGATCGGAAATGGAAGCTAACTCTCTTGCAAATAACATTAAAAATGACGCAAATTATGGCTGAGGTAGTGGCACAAGACGTTCGATTTATATGTATGTTTAATAATTAGGTGAAAAAACCCAAACAGACGTTTGTACGGGCCGTACACATCTGAAAACGCAAACACCCCGTACAGATTATGGGTAAACCATAGCGTGTTTCATGTATGGCATCAGTGATCCACTGTGATCTTTTTAAAAATGGACTTTTTTGGTCGAAATTATTCCATAAATTCTTTATCATATAAATGAGATTTTAAAACATCATTCTGAAGGTCCAAAATCTTTATTCTGTCGTAGCTTCCTTGAGCAGTCATATTTGTATATGAGTAAATAACAGAAAAATTACAGGGATGATCTTGATTAAGATACAAAAAGCAAGTTTATGGCTATTGCAGCTGCATTAAGCCTCACTATTTAACAATAATTATTGCTTGGTGTTGATGGTATTCAAGTGTTAGTGTAATATATTTTTATTATAACTTTATTTTCTTAATGTGATACCTACAGTAGTGCATCTAATATAGTTCATTGCTTTCAGGCTGGAAAAAATGTGGCAGCTATTGACACAAGTCTGTTTGCAGAAATAAAGCAGGAAACAGATGTTAAGGTATGTACAATATTTGTAACATTGTTTAGAAGCTTTAATAATATTGTGGCTTGGATATATGGTATACGAAAAATTCAGAGACGAAAAATTAATATTGCAATATGCTGCACCCATAAAGAATTTATTTTGGATAGTTTTAAGTGATCTTTTTCAGAATTTATGGTGGTCTATACTAGATATTTGTTGATCTAAAATTCTAGCTTAATTGTATATATACTGTTCAAAAAAAGAAACGCATTGCTATCTGAGGGCGCGTTTTTATGAGTTTGTAAGTAAAATTTGGTGCTAGGGTATATAAAAACCAGCCTGAAATGTTCTTTACAGTGTCAAATGCACATGTTAACCTGAATTGCGTTGGATTTTGTAATTGTTACAACGCTGTCGTCAATAGTGTTTATGACGCAATTTTTGACCACAGCTCATGTTACACGCACGTGAAAGCAAATTAATTTGGGGTGAACCCTATTCACTGACTATGCAACTGAAACCCTATAAAAGGATAACGCTACACACACAAAATTCAGTTCATTTTCAAGCAGACATTTATGGCGTCTCTATCGATAAATTTAAGGAACATTGCTATTGGCCGACTGCATGCACAGGCATCTAAACGTGCATCAGAGTATCATCAGTCGACTTTGGCACCGGTTCCAGCATCCATGTCTATTAGATGCCAGTCACTGATCGATGCAAGAGGAGGCCACACACCATACTAACGGGAAAGCCCATACGCCAAAAAACTCTCATGACCCAGATGCAAAACAACTGTCAATTGATTGGTTGAACCGTAAGGTATTCTTGTGTGCAATTTGAACAATTAACTCATTAAATTAAAAAAAGTTATTGAATGTCAAAATTATGGCTATGTGTGTGCCTTCAGTAGCTATGCGTTTCTTTCTATGAACAATATAGTTAACTAAAGTTCATGACTTGTAAGAAACTCAGTGTTTACAGGGCACCAAGGAATATTAAAACAATAGACTCGCATGTAAATGTAGGTGAAAAGCAGGAATTGAGTTGTAAGTGTTTATTTATTTTATTTTACTGATCCCATATTGAAGGTTAGGAGGTTTCACCAAATCCTAGAAAGGTAGGGGGGATTGGGGCAACTGCCTATATAAAACATCTTTAAAACATTGTGACTTGACAGGAGACAAGATTAAGGTGCTTTACCCTCTCCCCTCCCCACTGCTATTCAGGTTAGGCCCTGGTGAAGACATTTGAAGGAGTGTCATCGAACAGGGACTGGAATAACCTGAACGGCTCCTGAGCCGACCCAGCTCTAATGGTACCTCTGAAATCGCCGAGTGTCTGCTTAATGGGGAGAGGACACCTGCCATTTTACAAGGAAATCAGGGATGCTCATGTAAAATCAGTCTCAAGTTAGACATATTAACCGGAGATTTTGCTTCGAGTAATAGCGGGCTTACGATAAAAAAAAATAACAAACTATGAAATGCAATATACTAGAGCAGGTTAAATTTATTCTGACTGCCACATAATAATTTATTCTGAATGAAATAAACAAGAAAGAAGGATCAGTCAAATTTTATAATGAATGTGGTGTGGCTATGCCCAGTGCAAATCTCATGAGACAGCTTTGCGTTTGAAGCCTGTGGGAAAGTTAGTAATGATAAAAGTGGAAGTAGTGGCAAGGAAAAGAAAAAAGTTAAAGAGGTGGCAAATATACCTGTCACAAAAAGTAGGGGATATTGAATTTAAAAGTTATCCAAAGACAAAATATTTCAAATTAGTTCATTTATTCCTTCGTACAAGTAAACTTGAGCATCATAACAAGACATTTGCGGTATAAGAAGTGTTATGGCTTTACTCACGTGATTTTAGTCGCACTGGCAACCAAGGCGGGGTAGGTACTTCATTTTCATAAAAATATTCCAATATTTCTAAAAACGTGTAGGGCCCCGGTTTGCCACTAAACATGCATTGCAACAACGTCTCATACTGCAAATAAGCCTTCTGATGTTGTCTTGAGGAATTCTCTGCCACTCCTGCTGAAGGGCCTGGGCTAACTGCTGAAGAGTCTTTGGAGCGGCTGGACGTTGTTGGACGCGTCTATTCAGGAGGTCCCACAAATGCTCAATAGGAGACAGGTTGGGGGACATCGGCGGCCACGGTAACGTTCGGATATGCTGCATCTGAAGGTGATCTTGGACGACGCGAGCACGGTGAGGACGTGCATTGTCATCCTGGAAAATGAAATCTGGTCCGTGCCATTGAGCAAATGGCACAACGATAGGCTCGATGATGTTGTCACGGTATTAGAGCCTGTGATATTGACCTGGCATATGTGAAGGTCGGTCCTGTCATTCCTACAGATGCCTGCCCACACCATTACACTGCCAACTCCATAAAGGTTGTGTGCAACAGTTGCAGGAAGCTGGTAACGCTCACCTCACCATCGCCAAACACGTTTTCGACGATCACGAAAATCCAAAACGAAACGGGACTTATCAGAAAACATCACTGATGCCCACTGTTGATTGGTCCACCGATGATGACGTTGGCACCAATCCATTCTTGCTCGCCTGTGTTGTGGTGACATGGGCAAAGCTACAAACAGTCTGTGTGAGGCCAGTTGCACTTGGTGCAAACGGTTTCGTACTGTCTGAGTTGAGACCCGGATCCCAGTGGTCTGTTGAAGGTGTTGCTGAAGTTGAGTAGCATTTAGAGTCCGAGTTCTGAGGGCCTGAGTAACAAGAAGTTGATCTTGGCGGCGTGTAGTGACTCTTGGGCAGCCAGTCCGAGGCAGATCAGCCACTGTGCGGAAATTTTGATACCTGTTCCACAGTCTGCTGACAACTGACTGTGAAGCATTGAGGTTCCGAGCAACATCCACTTGCTGACTTTCGGTTTGCAACATGCCTATGCCTATCCATCTCTGCTGTTCTGTCAAACGTTCCATGACAAAAAAAAGAAATTTTATCTGTTGCAGAGTCTATTTATACCTGTCCATGGTGAGAAGTGTTCATCAAACCCGAGATACACGCATTTTTGTGAAAACGAATAATGTGTGAACTTTACGGATGGGCCCCACCTCTGTTCTTGGGATTGGCTTACTCATCACTAGTCACCAGGTCAACATGATATTGCACGTGAGAGTGGAGAAGAGCGTGCTCGATATGGCCATACAACCATTAAAATACAAAATCCACTCTTTTGTAAAATAATACATACCATCTTAAAATATCCCCTACTTTTTGTGACAGGTATATGTAGTATGCAAGAACACACCATATGATAACAGGAAGCACACGGTTTGTAACAGTATGCAAGGTGTTGTGTAACCCTGACAGCTTATATTTTATGATTCTGTTAAGATGGGCTGACATACAGATTCACACAACATAGATTGAGAGAATAAATCAAGCCAGGACAATCCAAGGTTTAATTTGACATAATAAATCCAACAGAAAATATTTTCAGAGCATTTCAGGCATTACTTCTGACATCACATATCCAGTACCTCCTTTCATGACCCTAGTTACTTACACCCAATGAAGGCAAGACTAGATGATCTGGCATTGGGATGTCTAAAATGTAGCAGCTTTGTCCATCAGGGACTTAAAAGACAGCATCAAGAAGACCTATTCATGAAGACAACACCACTAAAGCCCACCCTATACCCTGTACCATGGAAACAGGCCAGTGTCATTAAGTAGATTTAATACTAGAGACTGCCTACATATAGTGACAATAGACTAGTGGGGAGAAAGTCTAAGAAGATAGATTTTAGAAGAAAATGACGGTGGCCGTGGAAGATGAGGCTATTGGCGTCTAGGAGCGAGAACCTAGATTGACTCTCCCTTGCCACTTTGTGACGTATTGTGTTGCTATAACCGCAACACCTCTAACTACCAAGACTGGGATAAGGTTTAACCTTTAGCACGCTGCATTCTTTTCCCGAAAATGTGCCCTGCAGCTGCATTCTTTTTCTGTTTTATAGTGGATGATTTGTAAATTTTAAAGTTTTTTTGTTTTTTGGTCAATTGCTCTAATTTTTGGACTGCATAGAAATAAATAAATGATGAATCTGGTGATGTAAATTTTGTTTGTGTACATGTTAGATGAGATAGGGTGAGAGGAAAGGAAAGATGAAAAAAACGAAAAAAAAGTTTAAAAATATAATAAAAAATTTTTTTTTAATTTTAAAATTTAAAAAAATAACCAACAAATGAAGAGTCCATATCCCTTGCATCTCAATGAAAGTCATTTGACCAACAGACCAATACAAATCAAATGATGATCTTTTCGTTACACCCATCATCAGTAGCAAAGCACCCATCAGCAGTGACATTTGGCCGTAATTCTAAATCTTTCTGTTATTCCTAGTCCTAACCCCTAAAATTATACATACTAGCAATGCCATTCTACTTTCGTTTCCATCTCAGCCATCAAACATATTCTGAGAACCGATATCAGCGCTTATAAAGACAAAAATCTCATCCCCATCGCATGGCGTCAGAATACAATAAAATTAGAGCGAAAATAGCCGCGTGTTCGATGCCGATTCATTTCGATTAAAAAAATTCACAGAAAATAAACGCGGATAGCCATCACTAAAATAAAAACCGGAAAATAAAGTGAAATCTCTTTCACAGAAGAGTCAATTTTAACATCCGGGGTTAAGTCACGTGCACACAGATTCGAATCCAGGTTTGCAGACGATATCCGAGTGTCGAGATAAACCACCTGCAGCTGGGAGAACATAGGAAAATTCAGGTGGGAGCTCCCGCCTCCAGCGTGCTAAAGGTTAATTAACTTAACACCACAGGCACCACTATACAGACAACATACAGATCACGTATAGTTTAAAGTAAGTGACTGATCCAGACTAAGATTTAAATAGTTTTATTTACATATCAAAAATTCAAACATATAAAAAAAATCAATTAAGTGTGAGTTCGCATCACCTGGAAAGAACACACACAAATAAAGTACAGTGATTAAGTAAGGTAACCCCCACCGTTGCCCTCCCTCAACCTGTTAGGAAGAAAGGTAAGTAATACAACAATCGGTTAAGTGAGATCGATAACATTCAGATCCACCTTACTATAAATCAACTGATAATTACATAACCACAATCTAACTACTACTTTCCATCTGTCTGCAGATGTTTTTCTAGACAAATGACGTGCCTACACAGCTTCTCTACTGTAGGCAAACTACCCTTCTCTGGCTAACACAATGTTCCCGAAAGAACTCTTCTATCATCTCCTACACAACTTAACGACGAATTGCTGAGTTCTATCTAAGTTCAGTGTCTGTAAGACGCTCCTGGTTTCTACTACTCTTCTCCACTACTCTCCTTCTCTCTATCTAGTGCAGCTCAGAGGTAATTTTGCCCTCTTTCCTCTGACTGCTGTGTGTAGCTGCTAACTTGAGTTGGTACTCTGGTTTCTTGACTTAAACTATCTTCTGCACTACCAGTGACGAATCTGAATTCACAGGCCCGGTTACCCCTCTCTTGGGTTTAGGGCCATCGCTTTTATTATGACCAATTTACACGACACCTCTAGGCCCTGGGCCTAGGTTCAGTGTGTGCGTATATGAGCGTCGAACTTAGGGTTGGTTAAAAAAAGCCCCATTCTCTTCTGAAGAAGGCTTTGCTTCCCGCTTCCTGCTCTCTCATGGGTGCAAAAACAGACTTTTGCACCAGTGACCACCGTGTCACCACTCCACTTTCTTTCTGGCTGGGCCGACTCTTCTTCTCCAGAGAAGACCGACTACTTCTGGCAAGCTGTAGGACCACCCTGTCGCCCTAGCTGCCTGCCGTGAAATAATTTGCTGTGGACCAACCAATAACAAAAGATATATATCACACATCAAATTTTTCCATATCTTTAACACTTAACTCCCTTAACTCTCAATTTTTAACACTTAAATCCCAACTCTTTAACCACTTAAGTCTCAAATCTTTAACACTTAACTCTCAACTCTTTAATCACTTAAGTCTCAAATCTTTAACACTTAACTCCCAACTCTTTAATCACTCAAGTCTCAAATCTTTAACACTTAACTCCCAACTCTTTAACCACTTAAGTCTCAAATCTTTAACACTTAACTCCCATTACTTCATACAGCCTCCATGCTCTATTATCGCACCAGCGATTCATAAATATGCCTAACCCCACGTCCCCTCAAATACTGTCCTATCAAAAACTTTATCTCCAGACTCAGCTGGCGTAATCTCTTCCACACCCAGTCAGCCATCATAACATTTCAACCACTGAACAAGCCTGTCGCTGGTAAAATTCCTGGCCCTACTTATTTAACAGTGATTGAGGTGATTCCTCGCTAAACCCAAATAACTAGACTTCTCTAGAGAGAATAGCCTCTCGTCTCCATGAATTTCACCATTATAAAGATATCTCTCTATTTAATGACTAACTAAAATCCCATCTAGATCCGAAACTACGGACTCCAAAATGTATGATTTACCCACACGAGTAAATACACAATTACCTAGGTTCTAACAGAACTGTTAAATTCCCTCTCTCTTATTCAACAGCGTTACCAAAATAGCCCGCAGGTAAATCTACACACATTTAAACAACACGTAAATAACGCACACAAATACCCAGCATATTTACTCTGCCAACATTATAAATCAAACAGTGGGAAATCTTCATCTCTATGTCAATCTTAGAAAATACATACATTCCTATCTCCCCTGTTCCCCTTCCTGTCACTTACGTTATAAAATTAGCCCGCTAGAAAAATACACCACTCACGTACACCCGCTCCCAAATCCTTGAAAAATCACAGTGAAATTACAGGCATCGTGACTCACGATTTTGATATTTAATATCTCAAATCTTTAAACGCTCTTAAGGATTTCCTTTTCTCATAAAAGAAATAAATGCACCCTTACAATATTAGATTTCGATAACATGGTAAATATTGGCACTTCTGTTAAGGAATATAATTACAAACTTCCTGATAAAACCTATACTACAATTCCTGAAAATCTTACAGACTATCTTAACCTTAATTAACTTATATATTTACCAAAGTTGAATATCTCCTTTAGAGCAGACGAACTCTGTATGTTGAATACAGGCTATTTTCATGGCATGAAGTTTTTTTTTTGTATCAGAGCACGTTCTGCTTCAATAAACCCGCTATTTATTACATGAATTTAGGCCGACCACAGTAGGCGTGAGTCATTTGCATGGCTTCATTCTTTAGCAGGTCAATGTCTGATCCAATCAGGATGCCGCTAAATCTAAAAATAGCCCACGGTCATAAGCTAAATGACCAAATGGAATAATTCCGTTGCTTATCTGTTCTATGCGCTAAAATTTCCCCCTACCCCCAACTTTTGCATTGCGTAAACGCAGTTTCGTGAACTTTCGCCATCTAGAATTTCCCCTCCTAAAAATTATGACACGCTCACTGTTAGAGAAACCAACATGATCCGCCATTATGTTTACACTATAAATTCCTGCAAGAACGGAATTTCTTCCACAAAAAAAAAGAGAACTAGTGCAAGTCTAGAATCGAAAACCTACTGTCCCTCTTGAAAACGTAATTAATAATCTACACAAAAAGACCAAACACTATTATTATTATACAAAGAGAAATAAAAACGAATAAAATAAAAATCCTACCGTAATCCTTCCCTGAAAAAACGTAAATAAATGCAAGAAGAAGAGACATGGGACCTGTTGCAATTCCAATCACATTAACTCCTCACATTACCCCCCTCTTAAAGTTCGTGGTACACGATCTAATTTAATGTGATCTTTGTATTTCAAGACTGGCCCCTATATATGTCTACGGAGCTGTCTGTGAGCATTTCCTCCTCTTTTTCTTCTTCCTCTTCATACCAACTCCCATGCTCCGGTGGAAGAGTTGATCTTTCTTTGGACTAGTGCTATCCAATGGTTGGTCTGAACCTTCCCCGGCTATTTCCGTTAAAAGGCTGTCTTGGTTGGCTGACCTGATCGACTGGCTGTGTGGCGGCCTGGCGATGGCGACTACCGTGCTGCGCCTCAGCGGGTTTGAGACTGCTGGTATATTGTGATGAAGATGCGGACTATCTGGTGCTTCCAGCATAGATTCTCCAATTGCTTCACTCCCCTCTGGTTTGCCTAGAGGTTGCGTAGAGATTGCTCCTTTCTCTATCCTCTCACCAGGGGTTTTCACTGGGTTGCGCCTGACCTCAGCAACATCCGTTTCCCCTACTAAGCAGAACGTATCTGGTGGTACGTTTTTGCTTCTTGCCTCTTTGCATGAGCCACTTTCTGCAAGCGAGCTAGCAGTGGGATGGGGCCCATCTCCGTTTATAGGCAAATGGTTTCTCAGATCACTGTCCTCCTCCGTCTGAGTAAAGTGCTGGTCAGATGGGGCTTCAGGGCTTGTTGGAAACATATGTTCGCTCGATTCACTGTCTTCTGCCCTATGAAGATTGCGCTGGTCATGTACATAAGTTCTACCACTCTTGTCAGTGTGTTCCTCGCTCACAGGAGGTAATACCATCGGGGGCCTAATTCCCGACAACAAAGAAGGTATTTCCAAAATCAAAGGCATCGCCACTGTTTGGCCATTTGGCTTCACAGGGCTTTCAGAGCGATACGCTTCTGCTAAAACCATTCCACTGTCCTTGGAGGTCTTTAACCTCTCCATCTCAAGGCATGTCACTAGCAAGGATCGGGGCTGGAGGGTTTCCCAAAACTAAATATAGGGCCCCAAGATGAAGTCATAAGCTGGCTGTTCCATTACAGCAGCTTTGATTGTGCCATGCACAAACCTGCACTCCACCTTAATATTGGCTATCTGCAAACACTGTGAGGTTCCTCCCCTCAAAACTCCACCAATATCAATCTTGTCCTTAGTCATCTGGCCTGGTTGTACCAAATGTTGGGCTACTATACTCGGGTAAGTAAGCCCGCTGTCAAATAAACAAGTGGTAGCAGTCCCATTCACTACTGCTGGTCCACTGTTAGAGAACAACTTCTCTGATTTAAAGGGTTCCCAATTGTTCCCTTTTTTCACTCTCACCAGCCTTACACAAGCTGCATGGTGAGTGGGTGGTTTATTCATACGCCGAGAAGTCCAGTGAGATGTGGTACGGCAATTCTGACAGTACCTGTCTTTCTCTCCCCTGTTTCTAGCGGGTTCATGAGACGTTGTCACCTGTACTCTGTTATGTGGTTGGGGCCGCATGTTATGACTGGGATGGGGCTCTTTTCGAGATGGCCCCTGCTGCTGATGAGCAGAAGAAGAAAATGACTGTGATGCTGATGCTCCTTTGTCCGGTGCTGGTAGGTCTGGGTGTTTTAGTTTCTGGCCCAGTACTTTGGCCTGTGCTGTCTGGAACCTTTCAGCAAACAGAATGATCTGGTCTAGTTTCTGGGCGCCCTGCTCTGCCAGATACCTCCTCAAGTCAGGAGACATGTTTGCTTTCACTTGTTTGCACATGACAAGCTCTTCGAGTCCTTCAAAAGTTTTTGCCAGACCCAACAATTCTCTCCAACGAGTGAGATAATTCCTTAGCCTTTCTGCAAACTGGGGAAAACTTTCTCCTTTCTCCGGCCTGCTCTCCCGGAACATAGCTTGGCACTTACGGGGGGGTCTACTGAAAGCATTGTAACAGTGCGTTACGAAGAGCCTCAAAGTTATTTTGTTCGTCGCTGAGCATCTTGCTGTAGATGTCATAGGCCTGGTTTTTCAGCAACTGAGATAATTTGAGGCACCACAATCTCTCATCTAACTTGTATGCCTTTGCTATCCATTTGAATTTTTCCAAAAATATTCTAATTTTCTCATTCCCGTTAGGGAAAGAGTCTATTGGAAAATTCATGGCTGCCATCCGGGGGCCTCCGTTTCCTGAGGTGTTGGTCGCCCCTGTTCTGGGAGAATCTCCATTTGCCGAACTGCCCTCCGAAGATCTACTTTGCAGTTCCAGAGACCGCATGGCAAGTTCATGCTGTCTCTGTGCTGCCCTCTCCTCTGCCTGCCAAGCCTTTTCCTCTTTCTCTTTGGCGGCTGCCCTTTGCCATTCCTCTGCCTCCATTTTACACGGATCCATCTCAGCCAGTTGGGATCTCTCTTCTTTCTCCGCTTCCAATTTATGCAGGTCCATCTTGGCCAGTCAGGCCCTCTCCTCTTTCTCAGCTTCCCTCAAGGGACGAGAACCTAGATTGACTCTCCTTTGCCACTTTGTGACGTATTGTGTTGCTATAACCTCAACACCTCTAACTACCAAGACTGGGATACGGTTTAATTAACTTAACACCACAGGCACCACTATACAGACAACATACAGATCATGTATAGTTTAAAGTAAGTGACTGATCCAGACTAAGGTTTAAATAGTTTTATTTACATATCAAAAATTCAAACATATAAAAAAAATCAATTAAGTGCGAGTTCACACCAGATGGAAAGAACACACA
Organism: Oreohelix idahoensis; assembly: GCA_024509875.1. Lineage (NCBI taxonomy): Eukaryota > Metazoa > Mollusca > Gastropoda > Stylommatophora > Oreohelicidae > Oreohelix > Oreohelix idahoensis. The sequence goes on along the minus strand of JAMPIV010022954.1, from coordinate 5,289 downwards.
CAAATAAAGTACAGTTATTAAGTAAGGTAACCCCCACCATCACCCTCCCTCAACTTATAAGGAAGAAAGGTAAGTAATACAACAGTCGTTTAAGTGAGATCTCTAACATTCAGATCCACCTTACTATAAATCAACTGATAATTACATAACCACAATCTAACTACTACTTTCCGTCTGTCTGCAGACGTTTTTCTAGACAAATGACGTGCCTACACTGCTTCTCTACTGTAGGCTAACTACCCTTCTCTGGCTAACACAATGTCCCTGAAAGAACTCTTCTATCATCTCCTACACAACTTAATGACGAATTGCTGAGTTCTATCTAAGTTCAGTGTCTCTAAGACGCTCCTGGTTTCTACTACTCTTCTCCACTACTCTCCTTCTCTCTATCTAGTGCAACTCAGAGGTATTTTTGCCCTCTTTCCTCTGACTGCTGGGTGTAGCTGCTAACTTGAGTTGGTACTCTGGTTTCTTGACTTGGACTATCTTCTGCACTACCAGTGATGAATCTGAATTCACAGGCCCGATTACCCCTCTCTTGGGTTTAGAGCCATCGCTTTTATTATGACCAATTTATACGACACCTCTAGGCCCTGGGCCTAGGTTCAGTGTGTGCATATATGAGCGTCAAACTTAGGGTTGGTTAAAAAAAGCCCCATTCTCTTCTGAAGAAGGCTTTGCTTCCCGCTCCCTGCTCTCTCATGGGTGCAAAAACAGACTTTTGCACCAGTGACCACCGTGTCACCACTCCACTTTCTTTCTGGCTGGGCCAACTCTTCTTCTCCTGAGAAGACCGACTACTTCTGGCAAGCTGTAGGACCACCCTGTCGCCCTAGCTGCCTGCCGTGAAATAATTTGCTGTGGACCAACCAATAACAAAAGATATATATCACACATCAAATTTTTCCATATCTTTAACACTTAACTCCCTTAACTCTCAATTTTTAACACTTAAATCCCAACTCTTTAACCACTTAAGTCTCAAATCTTTAACACTTAACTCTCAACTCTTTAATCACTTAAGTCTCAAATCTTTAACACTTAACTCCCAACTCTTTAATCACTCAAGTCTCAAATCTTTAACACTTAACTCCCAACTCTTTAACCACTTAAGTCTCAAATCTTTAACACTTAACTCCCATTACTTCATACAGCTTCCATGCTCTATTATCGCACCAGCGATTCATAAATATGCCTAACCCCACGTCCCCTCAAATACTGTCCTATCGAAAACTTTATCTCCAGACTCAGCTGGCGTAATCTCTTCCACACCCAGTCAGCCATCATAACATTTCAACCACTGAACAAGCCTGTCGCCAGTAAAATTCCTGGCCCTACTTATTTAATAGTGATTGAGGTGATTCCTCGCTAAACCCAAATAACTAGACTTCTCTAGAGAGAATAGCCTCTCGTCTCCATGAATTTCACCATTATAAAGATATCTCTCTATTTAATGACTAACTAAAATCCCATCTAGATCTGAAACTACGGACTCCAAAATGTATGATTTACCCACACGAGTAAATACACAATTACCTAGGTTCTAACAGAACTGTTAAATTCCCTCTCTCTTATTCAACAGCGTTACCAAAATAGCCCGCAGGTAAATCTACACACATTTAAACAACACGTAAATAACGCACACAAATACCCAGCATATTTACTCTGCCAACATTATAAATCAAACAGTGGGAAATCTTCATCTCTATGTCAGAAGATAGGTACACCCTTATTCCTATAGAGATACATATATATATATATATATATATATATATATATATATATATATATATATATATACTCAGGAACTAAATCCTATCTTAGAAAATACATACATTCCTATCTCCCCTGTTCCCCTTCCTGTCACTTACGTTATAAAATTAGCCCGCTAGAAAAATACACCACTCACGTACACCCGCTCCCAAATCCTTGAAAAATCACAGTGAAATTACAGGCATCGTGACTCACGATTTTGATATTTAATATCTCAAATCTTTACACGCTCTTAAGGATTTCCTTTTCTCATAAAAGAAATAAATGCACTCTTACAATATTACATTTTGATAAGATGGTAATTAATGGCACTTCGTTTAAGGAATATAATTACAAACTTCCTGATAAAACCTATACTAAAATTCCTGAAAATCTTACAGACTAACTTAGCCTTAATTAACTTATATATTTACCAAAGTCGAATATCTCCATTAGAGATGACGAACTCTGTATATTGAATACAGGCTATTTTCACTGCATGAAGTTTTTTTGTGTGTATCAGAGCACGTTCTGCTTCAATAAACCCGCTATTTATTACATGAATTTAGGCCGACCACGCTAGGTGTGAGTCATTTGCTTCATTCTTTAGCGGGTCAATCTCTGATCCAATCAGGATGCCGCTAAATCTAAAAATAGCCCGTGGTCATAATCTAAATTTAGACATAAGACCAAACGGAATAATTTCATTGCTTATCTGTTCATGCGCTAAAATCTCCCCCTACCCCCAACTTCTGCATTGCGTAGACGCGGTTTCGTGAACTTTTCCCCGTCTAGAATTTCCCCTCCTAAAAATTACGACGCGCTCACTGTTAGAGAAACCAACATGATCCGCCATTATGTTTACACTAGAAATTCCTGCAGGAATGGAATTTAAAAAAAAAAAAAAAAAAGCCAGCAGTACCCTTCAAATGAATACATCAATCAGTGGTCTCAGAATTGGATATCTTCTTCTTCTTTGGTCCTCAAAAGGACCTTGGTTGTGTTGTGTCCATTTACAGTGAAGCTGTGATATTTGTGCCTTTCGGCCAACTTCAGCACAGCATTTTTTGGAATGAGTATAATGATCTGCAAAAATAAACTGCTACATTGAGTATGATCTAAGAAAGCTATCCCGAACAATCATGGATACTTGCCTACATGGATGGATCAGCAACAAATGCCATTAAGAATGGAGGCGCCGGTATCTTTATCTCATGTCCTGACAACCACTATGAGACTAGGCATATTCCCACTGGTAAATTCTGTTCCAACTGTACAGTTCTAGAGTTCAAGCACTAGAGCAAGCTGCAAAATGATTTATAGCACCAACTTTAACTGCCACAAGGTAGTCATCCTCACAGATGCACTGTCTGTACTGCAAGTTTTCAAGGGTGGTAAAATCCCACATCTGAGAAATCAACTAAGCAAGGTAGCTGCCAAAAAGTGAACCATAATTCAATGGATACCATCCCATTGTGGTGTACATGGAAATAAAAAGGCAAATAAACTTGCCAAAAATGGAGGAGAATGGGAACAAAAAGATAACAAAATCACATACTTTGAGAAAAAGAGAGCTATCCAGGCTATCAGAAGAGAACAGAATCAACCCAATGATGACTACCACACTCTTGACTGGCAGGGACATATCACCCTTTTTCGCCTCAGTACAGGGCATAACAAACTGAATAATCACATGTACAAGCTATGATTGTCTGCTTCACCATTGTGCACATGTGGATTAAATGAACAATCTGCTGAGCATGTTCTACAGGATTGTCCTATGTATGACCAGTTAAGAAAGATATACTGGCCCAATGACTCAACACTAAACTCAAAGCTGTATGGAGCTAAAGAGGAACTCCAGACAATGGTCAAATTCATCATGAGAACTCGTCTGACGGTGCAAACATCAAAGATGTGATCGCAAGAAGAAGATGAAGAAATCAGCTGCATACTGGTATACAGGAAATTTAAAAAATGGTTGTTATCTGTGGAAACTGGGCCAGGAGCAGACTGTAGTAGTGGCCATGTGCTAGCACTAGAAAAAACAAGTTTTATTCTTACTGAAGAAATTAAACAGGGCCTTAAAAATGTCAAGCTATATTTAGCTATAATTGAATTAGAAAAGGAAATGAGTGAGAGGCTTTCAACAAATTCAGATCAAGCCTTCCTGTCCTATGCCATCTGTTCAGTTGTTTTTCCATGTTTTTGTATACATTTCATGTCTTTCTCCATGTCCCTTCTCCGTTTTGTTTTCTTCTATGTCTATTAAGTCATAAACATAGCACCATTTTTCCAGTGTTTGTTTTTCTTTGTTTCTCTTCCTTGCCAGCTTGTTACATTTCAATTACTTAAGAAATTCAATGTGATTATTTACATCAACTGTGAAGACAAATCTTGGCAATGGCTAAACAAAATTTTGACCTCAGTGATGCTAGACCATGTAAAAGAAGCTTTAAATAAACAAACTCATGGAAGAACAAACACATTTTTGAACAGCACAATCATATGTAGATCAGATAGCAAGACTCAGAATCATCAATGTCAGGCACATTTATACATCAACTTTGTGGACACTGAGAATTTATTTTCAGGTTTTTACTGAAGTCTTTGTTGCATATACAAACATACTTCAAACACTTCAGTTTGTTGTTAGTCTCAAAATTGAACCTTGTGATAACAGTATTGATTGGTAGTGATTGTAAAAACCCTTTACATAACCTATGATTTTGTATTGCATGTTATCCAGGATTGTTATTGGAATGGCTTCTCTAAAGATTCAGACATTAATTCCCAGACAGTTGCAGGCATTAGCAGGAAAAGATTAGGAGAGCATAAAGTAAAACAGTCAGATATATGGAGAAATGAAGGTACACATGTAAATAAGTTTCTTTTTTAAGCAATCTCAGTTGAGGCTGAATGCTGGTGCATATAATGTAGGCTCGTGTGCTCTTTTTATTGTGTTACTTCAAGATGTTTGCCACCCCATGGATCTTCTGGATCATTCTGTAACACTGTTTTCTTTTATAGCTAATTTATTGGAGGAGGGTTTAAAAAGTAGTCATGGTGAAATCAAGCATTAAGAGATCTTATAGCTTAAACTACCACATACAAATAATTGATACTGACATCTTTGATACACTTGTCTGTAATCTAGCATGACCTGTAGTTAAAGTGGGAATAGTAGCACATTCAATAAGACAGTATGCACATGCTACCATTCTAGCTGTTGTCTGGAGACATAGGCTGTAGAAAGTGGTAGCTGTGCATAACCTGTTTTACAAGTATCAGTAAAAGGGTGTTTCATACATTTATTTCTTCACGAATGAAGGATTGTACCTTCTATGCTTCTTAACTCTTTGACTCCAGACCAACGCTCTGTGCATTGCAAAATTCAACGCGCCGTGCCAGAGCAACGCTCAGAGCGTGGTTTTCAGTTTATCACGAATAAACCCTAAAAATCATCCGTTTAATGCAGTTCATATTTTAAAACTCATAGAATGACTTCTGCTACTTTTTCAACAACTAATTTGAGTG
>JAMPIV010022953.1:0-371674 GCA_024509875.1 Oreohelix idahoensis | reverse complement strand
TTCTCCGTTTCTCTTCTTTTTTTTTTTTTTCTTTTTCTTTGTATTTTGCTTTTCTTTCTTTATTTTTTCTTATGCACTTTTTTTTTTGCCCTCTCTTTTTTTGTTTTTTTTTTTTTCTTTTTTTTTTTTGTTTTTTTGTGTTCGTTTTTTGTTTTGGTTTTGTTTTTCTCTGTGGTGCTCCGTGTGGTGGTGGTTGGTGGGTGGGGGGGGGTTGGTTTGTGTGGTCTGGGGGTCGCTGTTTTGGGTGTGTTGGTTTGTGGGGTTTATACTGGGTTTTGATTTGTGGGTTTTTGGTGATGTTCTTTACCTTCTGGTTCGTGGTGGTTGGTTGTTGGGTTTTGGGTTTTGTTTTTGTGGGGGGGGTTGGTTTTGGGATTGTGTTCTTGGGTATGGTTTTTCCTGGTAATATTGTTTCCTGGGGTGTGGTGGTGTGAGGGTTTGGGTTGGTGAGTTGTTGTTATTCTGTGTGTGTGTGGGTCTGTGTTGTTTGGAGTATATTTGTGGTCTTCTTGGTTGGGGGTGGTTTTTTCTATGGGTTTTTTGGGTGGATGGGGTCTGTGGGGGGGGTGGGTTGGTTGTGGGTGTGTTGGGGTGAGGTGTGGGTGGTGGTTTGGGGGTGTTTGCGCTTTGGGGCGTGGGTTGGTTGTTTTGGTGGGTGGGGGGGTGGTTGTTTTTGGGTGGTGGGTGGGGTGTGGGGGTTTGGTTTTGGGGGGTTATGTTTGTGGGTTGGGTTTGTGGCAGTTTTTCTTTCTGGGGGGGTTCCTTGTTTTTGTGCGTGTTGGTTGTGTGTTGTGGGTGTTGTTGTTGGGTGTTTGTTTTTTTGGTTGGGGTGTGTGTTGTTTTTTTTAACATTGTGTGTGGTGTTGTTTGTTGGTTTGGTTGGTTTGTTCCAAAATGTAGAGTAGTGGCAAACGTGAGAGTAATTGTTTTACTATGTGTATCGACTGGTGTTGGTACACTTGCAGATTGGGGATGTTTTCAAGTGGGGTTGAATGTGGGGGTTGGTACAGAGATACAAATCGTGTAAAAATATCCTCCAAAGATAACATTGTGGGTAAAAAAAATAATGTGTTTTGGTGTGAAATTGTACATGGTGTGTCGCCTAAGACCGGGGTCATCATCCTCCATAATAATTGGACTTGTAGACAGGAGGGGAAACGGGGGGATCAAAAAGGAAAAAAATATGACTGGAAAGATTGCGTGAGACTAGAAAGGCTAAGGAGACGCAATTGGGGGGGAAACGGAGTAAAGTCACGTTTCCCAAGTTGACATAAAAAGTAAGCAACTCGACAGAAGGGACCATAGATATGTTACGCCACAGTCATTTATTGGACGCTTTTGCGCGATACCAAGCCCTTGATTTGAATTCAGCGGCTAAACGCAGATGTTCGGAATATTACAAAATTTAAAAAGTAAATTTTTCTTAATATTAATGTTAGGAATATAAAAATTAGCTGGCCGGATGGCCTATTCTGAGCAGTGAACTAATATGTTCTTAATTTTACAGACGGATAGATAATATTGAAGATAATGACAAAAGACAGTGTTGTTCACATCATCGACAGACTGTATTGAATCTAAAAGTGTCGCTAATTGCACAAAAAAACACGACCTCGAGACGCAAGTGTTCAAATCTACGTAGTATGGAAGAGAGGGTTTTTGGGTGGTAGCTGTGTCTAAATATAACTTTTAACGACAAAATTTTGGAGGGGAGAGAAAGGTTGGTTCAAAAATCAAGTACATTTTGTAGAAACACAAGTAAAGACGGACAGACTAACAGATAACCATCCATACTTGACTGAAGCATGACTGAAATGACTTTATGGTAGGAAATTTGAATTTAAAATAAACCTAGGCAGTGATTGGCCACAGACAATCATATCATTAGCGCTCAGACGCGAAAGTGGGGCCATTCTTCAATAGTTGTTCAGTGATAGACACAGATTTTAAAGTGTGGTGATTTCCATATGAAAGAAAGTGTAATAAATTTAGGGACGCCATACTATAGCCAGCAGCTCAGCCGAGTTTTGCTAGCAATTCTGTGTTATTTATTCATAATCTGGTAAGATTGAAATTATTTCCTTATATATTTTGAATATTGTTTCATGTTCGAGTGATTTGATACTGCCATATCGAAATCTAGCCTTACAAACAAGTAGGGATTTGCTCTAGACCCCCCGCCCTAGTCAGGGTCTAGGGACCAACAATGTACATAAACTCCAGCAAGGGTTAGGCAAGACAGATCAATTGTTGGGAATAATGAAACATGTTACCTATCCTCTTTTAGGGCAGACAACTAATAAATATTTTTCAGAATCTATAGTCTGGGAGGATCTATCTGATGTAAAACCACCATGGTAAATGTGCTGTTTGGTCAGAGAGATCTGACCTGTCTGTATGATGTGGTTGTTGTGTCAGTGTTGTGTCCAGACGTGGGTAGAGAATAGATTTTGACACATGGCCCATACTTTGATTGCAGAGCTGCGAGTTTCTGTTGTCAACAAAGCAGTGACTATTCAGTTGGTGACTTTACTCGAGTGTATCTGTGCAGTACTTGTGACAGAGACCACCATTATTGCCCGCCAGCACGGAGAGGTGGGACCACCTGATTTCAGCACCAGAGCTACAACTACCAGATGAGTGAGCCTCTGGTCTGCTGGACATTCACCAACGCTGTGTAGTTACTAATACCCCCATAAAAAATTCCCACCATTTTCTGGACACTGTGTAGTCAATATAGACAGGTGTGATGAGGCCACCCCAACAGCACAAACAGTAACTATCCTCCCAAGTAGATGACTACTAGAACATTTTAATAAAACTAACTAGTATAGTACATATATATGTACACTATTGCATTTATGATATAATATTCCATGCATTTCTTTCATAATCTCTAAATCCTTTTAAGTTCTGGTCAACCTAAAAAATTGATCCAGAACAAAATAAATGTAATAGAATTCTATCAAAAAATTTTACACACGTGAGTTAGTTCAGTGTATTTTAACATTTATTAATATTATTAGTCTTGTTAAATATCTGTGGGTATATCTATAACCTATTACACCACACTACATAGCATAACCCTAGACACTTTACGTAGCCACATTCATTAAAAAAAAAAATTAAGTGTGAGGTCGTAGTGGTAGCAAGAAAGGCCTTCTGACAATTCTCAACTACATTTTATCTCAGGAGCCTTCACAGCTGGCCTCATACAATTACATTTAGTAATATCACCATCATACAATACCATCAACACCACTACAGGCACACATTGAGGACACCTGATGATAGTGTTACGAGGCAATCCTTGTTTTAAAGTCCCCAGGGTAAGAGAGGGAAAGGGATACAAAAAAACATACTGAAGATAATTGGAGGCAGAAACGGAACGGATAGAGGAGGCATGGAAAGACATTGAGATGACGCCACTGGACAACGGAGGTTGGCATAGATGTGTTAAAGATATAAGCTTCGTTATCCCGTGTAGTCCGGGAGTGGGGGTGTCTCTGATGAGACAAAGAATATGATTTCTGCTCCCTCGGGCATGTCGTAAAAGGGGATTAATATGAGGTTGTGCATGAGGATGGCAACCTCATGATGTAAAACCAAACGCTACAGACACCACGGCTGCAACAGCATGTGAGTACATTGTGCAGTCTTCCTTGTAAGGTGACCAGTTGTAATGGTTGGCCCATGCTCCATAGGGGCGAAAAAAGACAATAAAATGACGATCATGATATGCTACTTGGAGGATTGAAGGGTTATGTTATTGTTGTTGTTGATGATGATAATGGTGATGATGGTGATGACGATGTTGATGATGATGATGATAATGGTGATGATGATGATGATGACGATGATGATGGTGATGATGATGTTGATGATGATGATGATGATGATGTTGATGATGATGATGGTGATGATCATGATGATGATGATGATGGTGATGATCATGATGCTGATGATAATGATGATGAAAAAAATCTCCCTCTTTTTCCTATTACATAAAAATTATTGAATGCCAACACCTTTTTTTTTTTCGCGAAAACATAAAATTCAACAAAAGCAATCCATACAATGTAATTATTGATTATTTCTCCAACCTGACTACCGAATAAATATCTAAGTAATGATGTTTTTCCCCATAGCGATTCTTCCTTGGAAAAACGTGTCGTAAACAACGTTCTCAGAAATTCATCAGAAGAATGTGTGTTCACAGTTAACAAGAATGAACCAACGTCCCATTCTGTGTACTGACCTTTCCAGCGGAAGTCGTCCATTTTCCTGATACGCTCACATCCGTTTTACATCCTCGACGCATCACGAGTTACGTCCCATTCTGCACTCGTCATGATTTCCCTGGAGAGTCTTCTGACCCCTATCAATACACGCTAACTGAAACTGACCCCCGGGATTTGTCAATCGGTCGCCCGCACACACACGCACACATATACGCAAGCACATCGGTGGGTACCTAGGAGAGAGGGAAAAGACAGACATGCTGGGAGACAACTTTATCTAGAATTCAGGGACGATATAACGGTAGGAAGTGGGGAAAGAAAGAAAAAAAGAAAGATAGATAGAAAGAAAGAAAAATAATATTGACATATTTGTTCCAAGATAAAGTTTAAAAATGGGGAACATTGCATTAAATATTGGGGCATGGTACTCATGCAGGTTACGCAAGAAATCTTCAGCGATGGAGAGTTCTTCATTGTTATATAATCACCATCATCATATTTACCCCTCTGCTCTCCAAGAAGTATAGACCTTCATAAAATGTGTACCAAGTCCTCCAGTCATAAGTCATCCAGTCATAAGTCATCCGCTAAAGGTCTTACCACGTCTTATTTATCCATTTCATTTCTGTCACCATGTCTCTTCTCCATGTGTTTTTCTGTATCCATCAATCTACTCTTATCTTTGAGATTCAAGTATTGTGGTGAAGTATAGATAACCTTACTTGCTACCACATATCTCTATATCTCAGTCAGAATTATTCTGGAATAGTGTGATGCTACGTTATGTGTCTAGGGTATGAGTATGGTGAAGTGTAAGTCACAACAACAGACAGATAAACAATTTAATTTAATCCACTACTCTTGACAACACTGTGACACTCACATACATATAACACTCTATGAGAATATCTTACAGGAGACACTCGTAACTTTTCAAATAACAATATGTATTCATTTCTATCATAAAGGCATATGTGTGTCCTGATTCAAAGACAAAGGAACCAGGAATCACAATCAATGTTAATTACAAGTTATGTACAGAATGTATTAATATGAATCTGGTAGTGACATATATTATTAAAAATATCCTATGTGTGTCAGTTGTGTAATAGTAGTATGAGGTAATACTGGTTTTGTTTTGTTCAAGCTCTGTTGGTAGTTGTCATCATGACTTCAATAGTTTGTCTTAAGGAAATTAGTATTGGAGATGTTCTCAGTTCCTGATATTAAGACAATTAAATTCCCCTCTTAATATTATTTTTACAAAGTCATTTCAAGATGAGGGGACATAATGTTGAGCTCAGCTGGCCAATTCGCTTATCTGGCGTGATGGCGGCAGGAAAGGATTCCTCTGCTCGAATTCTCCTCTGGGTTCAGGAGACACCTCACTGATAGCTAAAAAGACCAAGGAGTATGCTGTCCGACTCAGGATTCAGCAAAGCTCTGACCAGGTGCTGCTCACTACCATCAAGACCACGGTCCCTGAAATCAAGAAGGATGTACCTTCTACTTCATAACTAACTTAAACTCTCTTGTTACACTGATCACAACACAGCACAAACATTGAGTTCAGAGCATTAGGCCAACTGTCAGCTTCATTTGAAATACTTTATTCCAGTATTACCCTTCTTAATGGTTACTACGCCTCTGCACTTCCAGCATTATTTCTTTCTAGTCAATCATCCAGGTGTCAGTGTACTGTTTGGCCATTCCATGCCGTTTTACTTCTCTCCGACACCCTCTGTTCAGGCTGGAGCATTATAGGCTTTACCTCACGTTTGCCACTGAACTACACATATATATACAGGCATAAATCAACAATTCACATTCAATTTTCATTAAAAGATATTGAATGGTTCAAGCTTACCACAATTCATACGAATAAACACAGATACGTTGATTAGCAATGAATTCTGGCACAAACTGGCACAAATTCCCATCTGCTTATCTTCCAGGCTTTTATTTAGCAAAATATAAGCTGGCTTCAACGCACTGATGCTTTATCAAGCTTATTTAAACAAGTGGTTTCGAACTAACGCTCCCAAGTGTGTATATCAGCGAGTCTGACCAATGAGCCCCGTTTCGACAAGTGTTTGAAAAAATGTTACCTTTCCCCGTTTCCCCTGACAACGAAAGATAGTATTTATAGTCCGACCAATCGTGGTTAGGCTTTCATTTGTTGCGCTCCAATCAATTTGGAGTTTACATGGTAGGCTATTTATGTAACGTAAGGTTTTTTCAAACACGTTATAAAAAAAAATTTATGAGCAGAAATGATTCCATGCTGTCAGGCATCCTCACTATTTTATTTTGGGTATAATTTATTAATTCCTGGACTATTTGCGTAACGTTTTACATATTATTTGTCAGCAAGCCCTAAGGAACCCAAATATCCAAATTTAAAAGAGCTACGTGGCTGCGTTCAAAATATGTATTTTCTACCTCCTGTTTCGAAGATGTGCTGTCTGGGTACTGTTTGTTTTCAACCGTAAACCCATCTAATGTTGTCTTTCCTAATAAGAGATTTTTTATGTTTTATAAACCTAACTCTGGGAAAGGGTAGTGTATTTTATCACTGTCCGTCTGAAAAAAAATTAGTGCATGTAGACTTACACGCGTGATGGCAGCATTTGTGTATCGCGCGACGCGTGTTGCATGCGTTCCTGATTTTCAGCCCTCCCCTCTCTCTTTATCCTTTTGTCCATCTGTTCGTTCGTTTTGGTAACGCAGTGTAGAAAAAGACATGAATGGAATTTAAAATTTAGGTCAACTTGCATATTTCAAGGTTTTTCTTAGAAAGGCAGCACATTTTATTGTGTGTTTGGGAAACGCGTGTATGTTGCAGAAGCCTTTATATCAACGTGAAACGTTACAATTTGCAGACGAAGCAGAAAACAAGGGGATTTCGAGTACAGTCATTGTGACAGCACTGTTCTTTACCATTCTTCTTCCTTTATTTATTATATGTATTTATTAGGCTTTATATTTACTTGATAATTTATATATGTGGATTAGAATATTCCACGACACCTCCCCTCTTAAAACAGACATTATATGTCAGTCCTTTATTCTATATACACATAGAGAAATTTATTATTATTTCTGGGGTTTACGGTGATTCTCATCACACGGATGGCGGCTTAAAAAATCCGCTCCCAAATTGGTTTTTCCAGATATATACTCAATGCTAAAATTATATGGAGCCAGAAGTAAAGACCATCGGAGTAACCTAGAGTTCTCATGCTTAGCCTGTGCTAGAAACGATAAAGGTTTGTGATCTGTTTGCAACTTAAATGCCTTCCCATATAGATAAATATTGAATTTCTTTATTGCCCATATTACTGCAAGACATTCTTTTTCGCTAGTTGAGTAGTTGATTTCAGCTTTATTCAACTTTCTGCTAGCATATGCCACTGGGCTTAATTCCCCATCCAATGCATCTGATTTCTGTAGTAGAGTTGCACCCAGCCCAATATTACTTGCATCCGTCCTTACTATGAATTCTTGACTTAAGTCAGGTAATTTCAAAATGGGTTTACTTGTGAGCTTTTCCTTCAATTCTTGGTAAGTCATTTCACATTGTGGTGTCCATGTAATGCGATCTGGATGTCCCTTACGTGTCAATTCAGTTAATGGTGCACATATGGAATTAAAGTTTTTGATATACTTCTGGTAGAAACCACATAATGAGACAAAGGATCTCACGTCCTTCTTGGTTTGTGGTCTCGGGGCTTTCTGTAGTTTCTCTAAATTCTTTGGGTCAGGGGTCATGTTTCCCTGATAAACTGTGTGTCCCAAAAATTCCAATTCTTTACATCCAACGCAACATTTGGTTGGTCGGGCTGTTAAATTTGCCTCCCTAAGTCGATTAAACAGCATGTTCAGAGAGTCAATGTGTTCCTCAAATGTTTCTGTTGCTATAAGGATATCATCCATAAAATTTGTTATACAGGGATTATTCAGAGGATCCAATAATTTTCTCATCATTCTAGAGAAGACACTAGGCGCATTCTTCAATCCAAATGGCAATCTATTAAACTCATAGTGTCCTTCTGAGGTACTAAAAGCTAGGTATGGTCTAACCTCAGGCTTTACTGGAATCTGATAGTATCCTTTACTCAGATCCACTTTTGAGAAATATTTAGCTTTATTTAGTCTGGCAAACAGCTGATTTGTATCCGGCAATGGATCCACCTGTCCTTCTGTAATAGCATTCAGTCTCCTGTAATCTATACAGAGTCTATGTTCTCCAGAAGGCTTCCTTAAGAGTACTACACCGGAACTATACGAAGACTCACTGTGCGAAATAATTCCTTCCTTCAACAGATAGTCTATCTCTTCCTTCAAAGCTTTCTCCTTAGCAAACGGAATCGAATAGGGTTTCATACAGACAGGTGTGGAGTCTATTAGTTTCATATCATATTCCAATAGGTTTGTATGCCCTGGTCGGTCTGTTAACACCTCTGCATGATTATTTAGAACCTGTTGCACTCTCTCTTTCTGAGTTTTCGTTAAATGTGTACTGATTTTCACCTGTGCTGCTGTCTCACAGGGGTGTAATGGATATTCAAATGATGAAAGTGGTTCCTTTTTCATCTCCATGGCGATGGACAAGGTCAACAAGTGTGTCTCTTCCTGATGTTCTCTTTCCAAATATTTCTTCAGGAGATTCACATGATAGATTTTTTCTTTCCCCTTCTTATCTATCTTATAATTTGTTCTAGACACCTTCTCTAAAACTGTATATGGACCCTGCCATCCAATTTGTAACTTATTCTGACTCTCGGGCAAAAGAAGCAGTACTTTCTCTCCCACAGCCAAATTTCTGTCTTTCGCCTTCCTGTTATAATAGGCAGCATGTTTCTTCCTGGCTTGTTTCAAATTTTCATTGGCAAGTTTCCAGCCAGTTTTTAACCGAGTGGTCAGCTCATTCACATACTGGTATGAAGATGTAATGTTTTCCTCTGCCTTTTCATCAGTCCACGTTCTTAACAAAGCTACATATGGACCTTTAATTGTGTGGACCTATTTGTCCATGCACCGGTATGGTCTCTTCCACTCGAAGCTTTATAGTGATGATTTTTCCTCCCAGAATTATCATTCACAAAACGACCGCTACCAATTCTTTTGGGGCTTTCTCCCCACTTAAAATTCTTGATGAGAGATTTCCTCCCTACATCCTCTTCCTCCAGTTTGTTTAAGTCCGATTGAGGGATTTTCGGCTTATCCTGGGGTAAGACATCTTTTTGCACTCTCCGCATAGTGGCCATTGAAAAACAGTTAAGTGAAGCTTGTCCGTGAAAAGGGGCTTCCCATTCCATTTGGTCCACTTTATCAAATTTATATCTCCTTTTATTATCAGGCCTAATTTTGCCCCGGGGCGTGTCCAGGTCCTGATCCATGTTCCCACTTGTGGGTGTTCCCTCATGTGCTATGCTACACCTTTCTACAAAATTCTCAATGTCCCATCTTGCTTTGGGCCAATAATAATTGTGAGCCACCTTTTGAATGATGGTACCTATTTTCTCATGGTCCCCATCTGGTTTCACATGTAGGCTCCTTATTAATTCTGTCCTGTATCTTTTTGGAAGAACCAGCTGTCCGTGACCATGGGATCTAGTTCCAGTCTTCCTATACATCAACTTGTTTTTCATGTAAAATTCTCCCTTGCCTGGAGTTGTATGACAAGTTGACAATTTTCTGAAACAAGGCTTGAGTGTTTTATCCCCAGCCTGTGCCTTCCTCATCTCTTCTGGAGTGGTATCTAACATAATATCCTCCTCCTGTCTTGAGGTCGACCTGACCTGAAGGGTTGCCATATACACAGGTTTCCTTCTGCAACGGTCAGTGTCATGATTGTCCATCTGACAATTCTTACACCACCTTTTTCCTTGGTTGAAAGATTTTCTTTCATCATATTTCCTTTCATCGAATTGTGGGAATTTATTTTTATTGTCATACCGTGGCCTATCAAATTGGTGCTTACCTTTATTTTGATCCCTAGGATCAAATTTATTAAAGTTCTGTGGTGCCCTAAAGTTATCCACTTGTTTCTTTTTATTACCTGTTACCTCTGCTTGAGCTGCTTGATACCTTTCAGCAACATTTAGCAACTCACCCAGCCTCTCTGCACCTTGTTCCATGAGAAACTTTCTCAGGTCTGGAGCCATGGACTCTCTTAATTGCTCTATAAGGACCATTTCCTTAAGATCTTGGGTTTTCCCCAGAGAAGTCCATTTCTCCAAGTATGTCTCTATTCGTGCAGAGAACTGGTGATAGGTTTCACCTGACAGTAGTTTAGCATTCCTAAATTTTTTCCTATAAAATTCAGCATTCTTTTCATATCTTAACAAAAGAGCCTGCTTTAGCATGTCATAATTTTCCTGATCACCTCTGCTCATTTTTGCAAAAACTTCATAAGCTGCCCCACGAAGTCCCTGAGATAACTTTAAGCTCCACCTTTCTCTCTCTAACCCATACGTGGTAGCTAATAGTTCATACCTATTTAGGTAGCTCTCTATATCATCGTCTTTCTCAACAAAATGATCTAAATGAAAATTCATAGCTGAGATTGAGGCTCCCTGAGTAACCGTAGCATCAGAGGCAAAGGGGCTGGCACCATTTTCAGGAGCATGGCCTTGAAACTCAAACTCCCTTAGTCGTAACTCATGTTCCCTTTGTAATCTTTTATCTTCTGCTTCCCTTTCTGCAGCTAATTTCCTCTCTTCCCTTTCTGCAGCCTGTCTTCTTTCCTCGGCTTCTCTTTCTGTAGCTAATCTTTTGTCTTCTCTTTCTGCCTCCAATTTCTTAGCCTCTTTGTCAGCCTCAATCTGCAACCTCTTAGTCTCAGCCTCAGCTTGCAACCTCTTAGTCTCAGCCTCTAACTTTCTTTCGGCCTCTTTTTCTAATCTTCTTTCTTCGCGTTCAATAAATTTGTCACATTCCGTCGTGACATAGGCAACCATAACTTGCCCATCTAATCCTAACTCTTTTGCAGTCTGAACAGCAGCAGATCGAAACTTGGCCAGGTCCGCCATTGTCTATCAGGTAAATTTCTACAATGTCTAACCAACGATTCAAATTCTAAATATATATAATGGACAACACAGGCACCGTGAGCTCAACCTTATTTAATTCCACCCAAGGATACCTTTTAATTCTTATATTCCCTGAAGTGAATTACCCCCAATATTTATAATAGGGAAAGATTCAAAATCCCAAGAGCGAGACCCCAATATATGTGGTGAAGTGGGATGTTATAAATATTTATAGGGGACTTAGTGTACTGACTGAGATCAGCTGTGAAGGTATCTATATCTATTAAGAGTAGTGTATTATAGATAACCTTACTTGCTACCACATATCTCTATATCTCAGTCAGAATTATTCTGGAATAGTGTGATGCTACGTTATGTGTCTAGGGTATGAGTATGGTGAAGTGTAAGTCACAACAACAGACAGATAAACAATTTAATTTAATCCACTACTCTTGACAACACTGTGACACTCACATACATATAACACTCTATGAGAATATCTTACAGGAGACACTCGTAACTTTTCAAATAACAATATGTATTCATTTCTATCATAAAGGCATATGTGTCCTGATTCAAACACAAAGGAACCAGGAATCACAATCAATGTTAATTACAAGTTATGTACAGAATGTATTAATATGAATCTGGTAGTGACATATATTATTAAAAATATCCTATGTGTGTCAGTTGTGTAATAGTAGTATGAGGTAATACTGGTTTTGTTTTGTTCAAGCTCTGTTGGTAGTTGTCATCATGACTTCAATAGTTTGTCTTTAGGGACTAGTATTGGAGATGTTCTCAGTTCCTGATATTAAGACAATTAAATTCCCCTCTTAATATTATTTTTACAAAGTCATTTCAAGATGAGGGGACATAATGTTGAGCTCAGCTGGCCAATTCGCTTATCTGGCGTGATGGCGGCAGGAAAGGATTCCTCTGCTCGAATTCTCCTCTGGGTCAGGAGACACCTCACTGATAGCTAAAAAGACCAAGGAGTATGCTGTCCGACTCAGGATTCAGCAAAGCTCTGACCAGGTGCTGCTCACTACCATCAAGACCACGGTCCCTGAAATCAAGAAGGATGTACCTTCTACTTCATAACTAACTTAAACTCTCTTGTTACACTGATCACAACACAGCACAAACATTGAGTTCAGAGCATTAGGCCAACTGTCAGCTTCATTTGAAATACTTTATTCCAGTATTACCCTTCTTAATGGTTACTACGCCTCTGCACTTCCAGCATTATTTCTTTCTAGTCAATCATCCAGGTGTCAGTGTACTGTTTGGCCATTCCATGCCGTTTTACTTCTCTCCGACACCCTCTGTTCAGGCTGGAGCATTATAGGCTTTACCTCACGTTTGCCACTGAACTACACATATATATACAGGCATAAATCAACAATTCACATTCAATTTTCATTAAAAGATATTGAATGGTTCAAGCTTACCACAATTCATACGAATAAACACAGATACGTTGATTAGCAATGAATTCTGGCACAAACTGGCACAAATTCCCATCTGCTTATCTTCCAGGCTTTTATTTAGCAAAATATAAGCTGGCTTCAACGCACTGATGCTTTATCAAGCTTATTTAAACAAGTGGTTTCGAACTAACGCTCCCAAGTGTGTATATCAGCGAGTCTGACCAATGAGCCCCGTTTCGACAAGTGTTTGAAAAAATGTTACCCTTCCCCGTCTCCCCTGACAACGAAAGATAGTATTTATAGTCCGACCAATCGTGGTTAGGCTTTCATTTGTTGCGCTCCAATCAATTTGGAGTTTACATGGTAGGCTATTTATGTAACGTAAGGTTTTTTCAAACACGTTATAAAAAAAATTTTATGAGCAGAAATGATTCCATGCTGTCAGGCATCCTCACTATTTTATTTTGGGTATAATTTATTAATTCCTGGACTATTTGCGTAACGTTTTACATATTATTTGTCAGCACGCCCTAAGGAACCCAAATATACCAATTTGAAAGAGCTACGTGGCTGCGTTCAAAATATGTATTTTCTACCTCCTGTTTCGAAGATGTGCTGTCTGGGTACTGTTATGTTTTCAACCGTAAACCCATCTAATGTTGTCTTTCCTAATAAGAGATTTCAGGATTTATAAACCTAACTCTGGGAAAGGGTAGTGTATTTTATCACTGTCCGTCTGAAAAAAAATTAGTGCATGTAGACTTACACGCGTGATGGCAGCATTTGTGTATCGCGCGACGCGTGTTGCATGCGTTCCTGATTTTCAGCCCTCCCCTCTCTCTTTATCCTTTTGTCCATCTGTTCGTTCGTTTTGGTAACGCAGTGTAGAAAAAGACATGAATGGAATTTAAAATTTAGGTCAACTTGCATATTTCAAGGTTTTTCTTAGAAAGGCAGCACATTTTATTGTGTGTTTGGGAAACGCGTGTATGTTGCAGAAGGCCCATATTTAACGTGGAAACGTTACAATTTGCAGACGAAGCATAAAACAAAGGGGATTTCGAGTACTGTCATTGTGACAGCACTGTTCTTTACCATTCTTCTTCCTTTATTTATTATATGTATTTATTAGGCTTTATATTTACTTGATAATTTATATATGTGGATTAGAATATTCCACGACACCTCCCCTCTTAAAACAGACATTATATGTTAGTCCTTTATTCTATATACACATAGAGAAATTTATTATTATTTCTGGGGTTTACGGTGATTCTCATCACACGGATGGCGGCTTAAAAAATCCGCTCCCAAATTGGTTTTTCCAGATATATACTCAATGCTAAAATTATATGGAGCCAGAAGTAAAGACCATCGGAGTAACCTGGAGTTCTCATGCCTAGCCTGTGCTAGAAACGATAACGGTTTGTGATCTGTTTGCAACTTAAATGCCTTCCCATATAGATAAATATTGAATTTCTTTATCGCCCATATTACTGCAAGACATTCTTTTTCGCTAGTTGAGTAGTTGATTTCAGCTTTATTCAACTTTCTGCTAGCATATGTCACTGGGCTTAATTCCCCATCCAATGCATCTGATTTCTGTAGTAGAGTTGCTCCTAACCCAATATTACTTGCATCCGTCCTTACTATGAATTCTTGACTTAAGTCAGGTAATTTCAAAATGGGTTTACTTGTGAGCTTTTCCTTCAATTCTTGGTAAGTCATTTCACATTGTGGTGTCCATGTAATGCGATCTGGATGTCCTTTACGTGTCAATTCAGTTAATGGTGCACATATGGAATTAAAGTTTTTGATATACTTCTGGTAGAAACCACATAATGAGACAAAGGATCTCACGTCCTTCTTGGTTTGTGGTCTCGGGGCTTTCTGTAGTTTCTCTAAATTCTTTGGGTCAGGGGTCATGTTTCCCTGATAAACTGTGTGTCCCAAAAATTCCAATTCTTTACATCCAACGCAACATTTGGGTGGTCGGGCTGTTAAATTTGCCTCCCTAAGTCGATTAAACAGCATGTTCAGAGAGTCAATGTGTTCCTCAAATGTTTCTGTTGCTATAAGGATATCATCCATAAAATTTGTTATACAGGGATTATTCAGAGGATCCAATAATTTTCTCATCATTCTAGAGAAGACACTAGGCGCATTCTTCAATCCAAATGGCAATCTATTAAAACTCATAGTGTCCTTCTGAGGTACTAAAAGCTAGGTATGGTCTAACCTCAGGCTTTACTGGAATCTGATAGTATCCTTTACTCAGATCCACTTTTGAGAAATATTTAGCTTTATTTAGTCTGGCAAACAGCTGATTTGTATCCGGCAATGGATCCACCTGTCCTTCTGTAATAGCATTCAGTCTCCTGTAATCTATACAGAGTCTATGTTCTCCAGAAGGCTTCCTTAAGAGTACTACACCGGAACTATACGAAGACTCACTGTGCGAAATAATTCCTTCCTTCAACAGATAGTCTATCTCTTCCTTCAAAGCTTTCTCCTTAGCAAACGGAATCGAATAGGGTTTCATACAGACAGGTGTGGAGTCTATTAGTTTCATATCATATTCCAATAGGTTTGTATGCCCTGGTCGGTCTGTTAACACCTCTGCATGATTATTTAGAACCTGTTGCACTCTCTCTTTCTGAGTTTTCGTTAAATGTGTACTGATTTTCTCCTGTGCCGCCGTCTCACAGGGGTGTAATGGATATTCAAATGACGAAAGTCGTTCCTTTTTCACCTCCATGGCGATGGACAAGGTCAACAAGTGCGTCCCTTCCTGATGTTCTCTTTCCAAATATTTCTTCAGGAGATTCACATGATAGATTTTTTCTTTCCCCTTCTTATCTATCTTATAATTTGTTCTAGACACCTTCTCTAAAACTGTATATGGACCCTGCCATCCAATTTGTAACTTATTCTGACTCTCGGGCAAAAGAAGCAGTACTTTCTCTCCCACAGCCAAATTTCTGTCTTTCGCCTTCCTGTTATAATAGGCAGCATGTTTCTTCCTGGCTTGTTTCAAATTTTCATTGGCAAGTTTCCAGCCAGTTTTTAACCGAGTGGTCAGCTCATTCACATACTGGTATGAAGATGTAATGTTTTCCTCTGCCTTTTCATCAGTCCACGTTCTTAACAAAGCTACATATGGACCTTTAATTGTGTGGACCTATTTGTCCATGCACCGGTATGGTCTCTTCCACTCGAAGCTTTATAGTGATGATTTTTCCTCCCAGAATTATCATTCACAAAACGACCGCTACCAATTCTTTTGGGGCTTTCTCCCCACTTAAAATTCTTGATGAGAGATTTCCTCCCTACATCCTCTTCCTCCAGTTTGTTTAAGTCCGATTGAGGGATTTTCGGCTTATCCTGGGGTAAGACATCTTTTTGCACTCTCCGCATAGTGGCCATTGTAAAACAGTTAAGTGAAGCTTGTCCGTGAAAAGGGGCTTCCCATTCCATTTGGTCCACTTTATCAAATTTATATCTCCTTTTATTATCAGGCCTAATTTTGCCCCGGGGCGTGTCCAGGTCCTGATCCATGTTCCCACTTGTGGGTGTTCCCTCATGTGCTATGCTACACCTTTCTACAAAATTCTCAATGTCCCATCTTGCTTTGGGCCAATAATAATTGTGAGCCACCTTTTGAATGAGGGTACCTATTTTCTCATGGTCCCCATCTGGTTTCACATGTAGGCTCCTTATTAATTCTGTCCTGTATCTTTTTGGAAGAACCAGCTGTCCGTGACCATTGGATCTAGCTCCAGTCTTCCTATACATCAACTTGTTTTTCATGTAAAATTCTCCCTTGCCTGGAGTTGTATGACAAGTTGACAATTTTCTGAAACAAGGCTTGAGTGTTTTATCCCCAGCCTGTGCCTTCCTCATCTCTTCTGGAGTGGTATCTAACATAATATCCTCCTCCTGTCTTGAGGTCGACCTGACCTGAAGGGTTGCCATATACACAGGTTTCCTTCTGCAACGGTCAGTGTCATGATTGTCCATCTGACAATTCTTACACCACCTTTTTCCTTGGTTGAAAGATTTTCTTTCATCATATTTCCTTTCATCGAATTGTGGGAATTTATTTTTATTGTCATACCGTGGCCTATCAAATTGGTGCTTACCTTTATTTTGATCCCTAGGATCAAATTTATTAAAGTTCTGTGGTGCCCGAAAGTTATCCACTTGTTTCTTTTTATTACCTGTTACCTCTGCTTGAGCTGCTTGATACCTTTCAGCAACATTTAGCAACTCACCCAGCCTCTCTGCACCTTGTTCCATGAGAAACTTTCTCAGGTCTGGAGCCATGGACTCTCTTAATTGCTCTATAAGGACCATTTCCTTAAGATCTTGGGTTTTCCCCAGAGAAGTCCATTTCTCCAAGTATGTCTCTATTCGTGCAGAGAACTGGTGATAGGTTTCACCTGACAGTAGTTTAGCATTCCTAAATTTTTTCCTATAAAATTCAGCATTCTTTTCATATCTTAACAAAAGAGCCTGCTTTAGCATGTCATAATTTTCCTGATCACCTCTGCTCATTTTTGCAAAAACTTCATAAGCTGCCCCACGAAGTCCTGAGATAACTTTAAGCTCCACCTTTCTCTCTCTAACCCATACGTGGTAGCTAATAGTTCATACCTATTTAGGTAGCTCTCTATATCATCGTCTTTCTCAACAAAATGATCTAAATGAAAATTCATAGCTGAGGTTGAGGCTCCTTGAGTAACCGTAGCATCAGAGGCAAAGGGGCTGGCACCATTTTCAGGAGCATGGCCTGAAACTCAAACTCCCTTAGTCGTAACTCATGTTCCCTTTGTAATCTTTTATCTTCTGCTTCCCTTTCTGCAGCTAATTTCCTCTCTTCCCTTTCTGCAGCCTGTCTTCTTTCCTCGGCTTCTCTTTCTGTAGCTAATCTTTTGTCTTCTCTTTCTGCCTCCAATTTCTTAGCCTCTTTGTCAGCCTCAATCTGCAACCTCTTAGTCTCAGCCTCAGCTTGCAACCTCTTAGTCTCAGCCTCTAACTTTCTTTCGGCCTCTTTTTCTAATCTTCTTTCTTCGCGTTCAATAAATTTGTCACATTCCGTCGTGACATAGGCAACCATAACTTGCCCATCTAATCCTAACTCTTTTGCAGTCTGAACAGCAGCAGATCGAAACTTGGCCAGGTCCGCCATTGTCTATCAGGTAAATTTCTACAATGTCTAACCAACGATTCAAATTCTAAATATATATAATGGACAACACAGGCACCGTGAGCTCAACCTTATTTAATTCCACCCAAGGATACCTTTTAATTCTTATATTCCCTGAAGTGAATTACCCCCAATATTTATAATAGGGAAAGATTCAAAATCCCAAGAGCGAGACCCCAATATATGTGGTGAAGTGGGATGTTATAAATATTTATAGGGGACTTAGTGTACTGACTGAGATCAGCTGTGAAGGTATCTATATCTATTAAGAGTAGTGTATTATAGATAACCTTACTTGCTACCACATATCTCTATATCTCAGTCAGAATTATTCTGGAATAGTGTGATGCTACGTTATGTGTCTAGGGTATGAGTATGGTGAAGTGTAAGTCACAACAACAGACAGATAAACAATTTAATTTAATCCACTACTCTTGACAACACTGTGACACTCACATACATATAACACTCTATGAGAATATCTTACAGGAGACACTCGTAACTTTTCAAATAACAATATGTATTCATTTCTATCATAAAGGCATATGTGTGTCCTGATTCAAACACAAAGGAACCAGGAATCACAATCAATGTTAATTACAAGTTATGTACAGAATGTATTAATATGAATCTGGTAGTGACATATATTATTAAAAATATCCTATGTGTGTCAGTTGTGTAATAGTAGTATGAGGTAATACTGGTTTTGTTTTGTTCAAGCTCTGTTGGTAGTTGTCATCATGACTTCAATAGTTTGTCTTTAGGGACTAGTATTGGAGATGTTCTCAGTTCCTGATATTAAGACAATTAAATTCCCCTCTTAATATTATTTTTACAAAGTCATTTCAAGATGAGGGGACATAATGTTGAGCTCAGCTGGCCAATTCGCTTATCTGGCGTGATGGCGGCAGGAAAGGATTCCTCTGCTCGAATTCTCCTCTGGGTTCAGGAGACACCTCACTGATAGCTAAAAAGACCAAGGAGTATGCTGTCCGACTCAGGATTCAGCAAAGCTCTGACCAGGTGCTGCTCACTACCATCAAGACCACGGTCCCTGAAATCAAGAAGGATGTACCTTCTACTTCATAACTAACTTAAACTCTCTTGTTACACTGATCACAACACAGCACAAACATTGAGTTCAGAGCATTAGGCCAACTGTCAGCTTCATTTGAAATACTTTATTCCAGTATTACCCTTCTTAATGGTTACTACGCCTCTGCACTTCCAGCATTATTTCTTTCTAGTCAATCATCCAGGTGTCAGTGTACTGTTTGGCCATTCCATGCCGTTTTACTTCTCTCCGACACCCTCTGTTCAGGCTGGAGCATTATAGGCTTTACCTCACGTTTGCCACTGAACTACACATATATATACAGGCATAAATCAACAATTCACATTCAATTTTCATTAAAAGATATTGAATGGTTCAAGCTTACCACAATTCATACGAATAAACACAGATACGTTGATTAGCAATGAATTCTGGCACAAACTGGCACAAATTCCCATCTGCTTATCTTCCAGGCTTTTATTTAGCAAAATATAAGCTGGCTTCAACGCACTGATGCTTTATCAAGCTTATTTAAACAAGTGGTTTCGAACTAACGCTCCCAAGTGTGTATATCAGCGAGTCTGACCAATGAGCCCCGTTTCGACAAGTGTTTGAAAAAATGTTACCCTTCCCCGTCTCCCCTGACAACGAAAGATAGTATTTATAGTCCGACCAATCGTGGTTAGGCTTTCATTTGTTGCGCTCCAATCAATTTGGAGTTTACATGGTAGGCTATTTATGTAACGTAAGGTTTTTTCAAACACGTTATAAAAAAAAATTTTATGAGCAGAAATGATTCCATGCTGTCAGGCATCCTCACTATTTTATTTTGGGTATAATTTATTAATTCCTGGACTATTTGCGTAACGTTTTACATATTATTTGTCAGCACGCCCTAAGGAACCCAAATATACCAATTTGAAAGAGCTACGTGGCTGCGTTCAAAATATGCAATTTCTTCTACCTCCTGTTTCGAAGATGTGCTGTCTGGGTACTGTTATGTTTTCAACCGTAAACCCATCTAATGTTGTCTTTCCTAATAAGAGATTTCAGGATTTATAAACCTAACTCTGGGAAAGGGTAGTGTATTTTATCACTGTCCGTCTGAAAAAAAATTAGTGCATGTAGACTTACACGCGTGATGGCAGCATTTGTGTATCGCGCGACGCGTGTTGCATGCGTTCCTGATTTTCAGCCCTCCCCTCTCTCTTTATCCTTTTGTCCATCTGTTCGTTCGTTTTGGTAACGCAGTGTAGAAAAAAGACATGAATGGAATTTAAAATTTAGGTCAACTTGCATATTTCAAGGTTTTTCTTAGAAAGGCAGCACATTTTATTGTGTGTTTGGGAAACGCGTGTATGTTGCAGAAGGCCTATATTTAACGTGGAAACGTTACAATTTGCAGACGAAGCATAAAACAAAGGGGATTTCGAGTACTGTCATTGTGACAGTACTGTTCTTTACCATTCTTCTTCCTTTATTTATTATATGTATTTATTAGGCTTTATATTTACTTGATAATTTATATATGTGGATTAGAATATTCCACGACAAGTATATGGACGGCATTGTAATGCTATGGTCTTCTTCTCATCTCCTGTTCCAAGTCTATAACTTTTGTGTTGATGTTATGTGTTGCTGTCCATGTTTCCGAGCATACAATAGAACAGGCTAGACTTTTGAGTTCAAGATCCTGACCGTTGTGTTGGGCTTGATTTCTTATAATTTCCATACATTTCCAAGCGCAATTAAATTGTTACGATCATGTTTTATGGAAGCTACTTAAAGACAGTTAATTAACCGACACGAAGATCAATGGAGGCTAGCGATGTAGTTTTCATGAAGGTTCTTAACGAGTGCCTCAGTCATGTGATAAAACACTAACGAGGAAGGATGACAGGAACTGTTTAACATCCGGGCATGGGAATAAAAATGGAGATCGACTCAGAAAGGATGAATAAGTCATAGTCAAACTGTGAGTGACTGGGCTAGGGCAGGAAGACTTAGTATTTTTAACCCCATATGGAATGTCATCAGTTACAAGTGATAACCGACCGTCATCAAGCTACTGTAAGCAAAATTAAAATTACGGATACTTTGGCCATAGCGACATGAGAGACGCTGTAGCTAAAGATATAGCTTACGCATTACTAAATCTACTACCATCCGTCTTTTTGAACTGGTTTTTGAACTAAACTCCTTAAAGTTCAGTAGCGTAGATCTGTGGAGTAATATTGAGCATTCAAAGGAGCCTTAGCTATGCTTGCCTTTTCATGTGCTATTTAAATTTAAGTACTAGGCGCAATATAAAGGCCCTTTTCCTGCGATGTCCCGCACTTATGTCGACGATGGCATTTGTCTCATAAATATGCATTAAGCTGGCATATATAATTTCAACGACCGTGTCATTAGGTTCCACATCTATAGAAACGTAAAACGCCGTGTTCTTCTTCAACCATAAATGCTGCTATTGTTACAAGTCATAATTCAGTCCCTAATTTTTCTGTGACCATCTTTGCTTCCCCGCACCTATTTTTTTCTTCATCATCCGGCCATTATGTGCACCCATCGATATTATTTTCACCTTGCCAATTTGACCCCCCAAGTACTTTACCAGCTCGCCAAATTTCTGACATCAAATAAATACCAGAAAAAAAAGACAAAGGTCACGTGTTTTCAGGCACTCGTAAGAAATAAAGAAGAAGACCACTAGACAACAGAAAAACAACAGACGTGAGTGGCTTACACAGGACTCGAACCCAGGACCTTCCGTGCGACAACCCCCGCCTAGCTATGCAAGCGAATCACACCATCCTCCCTGCCATCTAGCTTTTCTGACATGACCGGTTCATCTTTCTTTGAGGCCGTCGGTGTTTAACAAAAACGAGAACAATGTCACCTGGACTTGTTTGCTTAACGCCAGCAATAAGCTGTCTATCCTCATTAGATTGCGTAACAAATTCTTCTCGTCTGGTGATCAGTCCGATATTGGTAAAAATAAATGGTTATTTAATGGATAAAGTAGGGTGCGACGTTCCAAACACGACCCATCCTTAAGTGTATCGTGATTTAAAATTCTTGAGTATTGGAACACGAGGAAGTGATATAACCACTTCCGACAACACATCTTGTTATAGTAAACAAGATGGGATTATAACAACCTTGGAGAAGATTTATCAAATGTAATAGTTAAGGGCATGTCGTGTGATACAGTATAATGACTTTGGTAAAAATGACACGTTAAGGGGCAATACCTTATATGGTTAGGAAATAATCAGATGAATGGGTGGGATAACCCTAATAAAAATAAGACGCCTTACTTGTGATTGATGGAGCAGGTCGACCACTTTAAATACCTTGGAGCTATTATAGACCGAAAGGGAGGCATCAAAGAAGAGTTGGCCACTCGAAAAGCGGCAGCTGGCAGACTTTTTCAGGCCATAAATCGAGGATTCCTCAGCAAGAGAGAGGTTGGTAAGAAAACGAAGATGGCTGTATACCGCTCCACTTATGTCCCAGTCTTGACATATGGATGCGAGTCATGGGCAATGACTACAACCCACAAAAGCCAGATCCAAACCTCAGAAATGAGGTATCTGAGGAAGGTGGTTGAAGTAACAAGAAGAGACATAGTACGCAACCGGACAATACGTCAAGGCCTTAAATCGCACCCCCTGCAGACCCAAGTAGAACAGTCCCAACTAAGATGGTTTGGCCATGTCTGCAGAATGGGAGAAGATCGGCTACCACGACAAGCATGGGAAACAAAGAGCCAAGGATCCAGACCCCGAGGACGACCCAGAGTCCGCTGGGAGGACAACATTAGACAATCTTTGAAGGACCGAGGAATAGAATGGAACTAGGCCAGGAGGAAGACAGCCGATAGGATAGTCTGGCGCTCTCTCTTCCAAACCTCTACACCTCACGGTAGAAGGGGAACGACTAAGTAAGTACTTGTGATATATATATATATATATATATATATATATATATATATATATATATATATATATATATATATATATATATATATATATATGTTATGTGTGTGTGTAAATAATTAAATTAATATTTTACCGAATCACCTTCAGCAGGAGATTCATAAAATACAAGTTGAAACATATTTCCTCACCGAAGTGGGCGGAGAATGCTTAGATTATAACAACTTAGATGACTCAGTTGTTATACTTGCCATTCTACAAATCCCGGTGAGACAACCTGAAATAGAAGCACACACTTTCTATTTATATCTCTGCCAAGAGTAATCTGCGGCGAAGGTTAATACTTTTGAAAACCCTCATCCGTTTACTCGAAGTTCGGCCATTATTGAATCACTACTGCAGAGCAGGGTAGACAACCCGCCACTACGATCTTTATAGGACTCTTTGCTCTGTTACTTATTCTCACGTTCTTTGCTTTGTTACATGAATGTTTGTGCCAGATTTTGCTGCTTCTGCCGTTTGTCTGTTTGACTTTTGCTGCTTGTCTTTTCCTACTTCTTCCTCTTTTTCTTCTTCTACTGTTCGCTTCTAAACGGACACGAAGCCATAACTGCAGTTGATCCCTTTGTAAGAAACCTGAATCAAAGCATGTATGCGCTCACAAATAGCGGTAGTTTCTGCAGAAACTTTTTCACATCATGAGGTTGCCAGTCACGTGTACATAATACGTCTTCTTCTTCTTCTTCTTCCGTCCTTAGCCAAAGACCGACCAAGCAGTCAGAGGCCATCACGCCTTGTGGCGTCTTAAGGGCAACAGCAGATTGATTTTCTCTGTTGTAGTTTCCCATCACGCCTAGCGGCGTCTTTAGGGCAACAACAAATAGATCCATCTGCCGTTGTTTCCGTAATCGGTGTGACAAGCCAACGGGTGATCAGCCCATTGGGCACATAATACGTCGCCTCCTACGAAATACCTGATGGCTCAGTCGTTGTGTTCTTTCTGTCTCTCCAGCGATCACTGGAAACTGCACGGATTTCTTGTCCAATGTGTGATAACATTCGTCATTTTGATAAGCAGAATTCTCTACTGATTTGTTCAATGTACCTGGAAGTTACGTATCTCTCCCTTCTGCTGCCTGTGTCATCGCGCAGTTAAAAATCAAAGAAAATATTAACCAGACCAATAGGTCTTTTATGTGTGAACATGCGCCCTAATATAATAGACGGATTTGTGTCTAGGTTGAACTGAACGCGCTTCGCCAAAACGAGGCAACATTTTTTCTAAAGAACCATGGGAAGATAACTATTGAAAGCGTACATTCCTGTCATACCCCACCGTACATTGTAATATGTTCTGAGAGTTGTCTGCTGTTTGGTAGGCGCCATGTTTATTTTATTATAACACATTTGTCAGGAATTCCATTATGTTTCAGGATTTTCCATGTTACTGTGCGGTCTTTACTATTAGATGATTACACAAGTTGCACATTGCTAGCATATGTTATATAAGCCCGACTGGCAATATGGCTAGAGCGTTTGCATCTGGAGGCACAGTTTCCAGTTTCGACATCTGGTAGCATCATGCTCGAGACAACCCAGCTGTAAAATGGAGTCTGAGTCTGTAGTTCAGTTAGGGAAGGCAAAGGCAGCGAAGACAAGAACTGATCATCCCACCTCATAAAGCTGGACCTAGTGTAGTGGAGTCTTTAACACTTCACTCCAGTACGGCAGTATCTGCCGTGCGTGTATTTCTTACCTTCAGCATCTATAGGAGCCACAACACGCACAGGTAGCGCGAATACCTAAGGGTTAAAGTCACATCAATGGGCACTATATGTACGCTATATACATTATAGACATTGTGAACGAAATAATTTAAAAAAAAATAAAAAACGAGAAATCGCAGTCCCACCGAAAAAAAAAAAACTGTATTGTGTTATATATACTAGCCGCCATTAAAAACTCATCGCATTAGTTTATGAACCACAACTCGTCGTGCTAAATTTAAAATACATGAAACCACTGATTTTACATTTCTGATCCATTTACTAACCCAAATTTGCTGTATTATTAAACATGAGACAATTCAGAACCGGCTCCTAAGCAGTTGTCAACCCTAGGTGTAAAAACAAAAGTCGCACTCACTGTCATTCAGTCACTGCCATCATTAATACCGTGTATGACCCCCCTACCAGGTGTATGAGCTGCTGTCTGAGTTGCTGTTTGGAAGCGATTGCGCAGACGTAACAATAGAATTTGGCGATCTTGAGCTAGTGTTGTTACACGAGGTTGACCAAGCCTGGGACGGTCATTTGTGGTACCTGTGGCCCGAAATCGCTGGTTCAGCCTCACTATAGTGGACTGGTCACAATTGAAATGTCTGGCAACTTCTCTGGTCGCCATTCCACTGCTGAGCATACCAACAGCTTGCCATCACTCTTGTGGCGACAGTCGAGGCATGACAAAAACATTAACAGACTTTCTTTCGATGAAAACAGATAATGGCTTTTTACTCGCTGAAACTTGACTAATGCGTGTGCCAAATTTCAATGTGATTCGACTTTTAATAATAATAAAGCCAGAATGAAGCACGCAAAATTTGAAGTAAACATCACATCGACAGTAAAGTGGGAATACATGAACTTCATCACTTGCACACTTTCGGGGTTTGAAAATCGCTCACTTGCATAAACATTTCAACAGTGAAAACATGTCACGATTTCGATGCGTTTTTAATGGCGGCTAGTATAGAATTGATATCATCTTGAACGGGGAAAAACTACAGAAAGTTGAAAGTTTCAATTATTTAGGCAGTAAAATGACTCAGGATGGTGACACAACAAGAGAAATCCATACTAGAATTGCTTTGGCAGCTAGCGCCTTCAATAGATTATCTAACATTTGGAAATTACGATCATTGAATATACATACCAAGCTTCGTCTGTTTAATTCAAATGTTATCTCAGTGTTAACATACGGCTGTGAGAGTTGGAAAATAACAAATCATTGGAGAACAAGCTGAATACATTCGAGAACAAATGTCTTAGAAAACTCATGAACATCAGTTGGAAAGAATTCAAGACTAATCGACAAATAAGAGAAGACTCTAGGCAGAAATATGTCTCCGACTATATAAGGAAAAGACGATGGTCATATATCGGTCATGTCCTACGAATGCAAAACAACAGAATACCACTACAGGCGCTCACTTGGGTTCCTGAGGGTAAGAGGAAAAAAGGAAGACCAAAAGAAACACTCAGAAGAACAATAATAAGAGAAGGAAGAACGTTGGGCCTAAATAATGTGCAAGAGCTGAGAGGAGTGGCGTCACAACGAACAACCTGGAGAGCACTGGTTTCTGCCTTATGCGCCGTGTTTGGTGCTTAAAGAATTTATTATTTATTATTAGTATAGAATGTTATGTACCTAAATTATAACCTACATGTGGTTGACCCAGGTACTCCAAGCACAAGAAATACTTTATATTTTTTTTAATTTTGTGTGTGTGTGCATAGGCTAAACATAACAATAAGACAGTATATATGCCTAATGAGTTCTAAATGATGATTCTGAGTTGTGCTACCAATTTACCTTATTAGAAAATAGCCTTGTCGGTCAAGTCATGTTCCATTAACAAAGTTTCCAAGCAAACTTACAATCTTTTCACGGGGCAATTTCGTGCGCGAACGATTAAGTTGTTCCCATCCCATATGATTGCGGGTGCTTGATTTTAGGCATAGTCTCTTGAATTTGTGTTTTGGTACAGTATGATTAACTATCTTATATTTATATTTATATCTAGCAGTTGATAGTGAATGGGATTATTACATTGACAGTAACTCGGCCGATTAAATCGTTCAAGCCGATACGCCCTTTAAATAATGATTCGGAGATGGAATAATAGAAGGTTTATTTTGATTTGTTGTTGTTTGTTTATTTTGTTTTTTAAAGATATCAGTACATTTACAAAGCATGTTGTGATAAAAAAGCTGTTAATTAATTAGTCAAAGTTTTCCCTTCTCCCCCTTGCCATTTTTGACGCGTTGTTTCAAAGCCTCATAACAATACATCCAGATAAATAACTACAGGAGAATTAATGCCATCATGAGGACACGACGCAGAAAAAACACAACATAATTCTTTTCCGCTATATTTTTGTGGGTGACTTACACGATTCGTATGTTAAGAATATTCCTGCTGGACATTCCGCTATTTACTCCTCGAGTTTTCGATCTTAATAGTCGTCTGCACGGACTAGAATCACTCGAACTACATTTGTATTTGTGCGCATCATACATTTTGTTGCTGGTGTTTTGTTTTTTATTTTCTTAATCATTCTCATCACAATTCAGTAATATGCTAGTTGGACTAGGCTGTTTGAACACAGCATATTTGCTGCATATTCTTGGGCCTGTTCATCACTTGTGTATTTGATTTGTATGCCAAGTTGTTGGCTGTGAGTTCTTTCACTACTCACTCCTGCAGAGAAGTAATAGCGGTGTTGGGATAAACCCCTGGTTCGATTCCCTGGAACTTATCAGTTCTTGTTACTTTTCAATTGTCTAGTGTTTTCCTTCTCTCTTTCTTAAGTGTGCATGTTATTGTGACCTATTTATATGTATAATTTACTGTTCCTAGGTCATGTCTTTTATTCTTTGTTTAATTCAAAGCCAAGTTGTGAGACTGTACCCCGTCTTCTTTGCTTAATGTCGTCTGTTTTTATTGTTGTATTTTAATTTCATTCACGCGTTGACCGTTTGTATTAAGACGTTTGTTAGACACCCCTCCCCCTTTTCCCCCAATTTTTTTCAGGCGTCTGGTTACTTTAAAACACGTATAAACGTAGCCTCCAACAATTTGTCTATGGTATGCAAGGTCCATGATTCGCTTCTAGATTTACATAGTAGAACTATGTCTAACTTACACAAACACTAGTGTATTACGCAAACATTTTTGACAATCTTACCAGCACCGAAACTTATTATTCTGCAAGTACCATGCTTGGTTGCGTAGGCGATCATAACTATCCACAACTTCCCGTCTCCAGTACTGTTTATCAATTCTGCTGTTGACGTCATTTCCTGCCATGACGTCAAACAGTCCAGAATCTTCTTTCTATGTCATCGTTTGTCCTTCAATATTTTCTGTGTCACTATATCTTCAAGTTTTCTTCTTTGTTTCATACTGTGGTAAAGTGGGATGTTATAAATATTGATAGGGGACTTAGTGTACTGACTGAGATCAGCTGTGAAGGTATCTATATCTAATAAGAGTAGTGTATTATAGATAACCTTACTTACTGCCACATATGTATACCTCAGTCAGAATTATTCTGGAATAGTGTGATGACTACGTTATATGTCTAGGGTATGTGTATGATGAAGTGTAAGTCATAACAACAACAGACAGATAAACAATTTAATTTATTCCACCACACTTGACAACACTGTGACACTCACATACATATAACACTCTAAGAGGATATCTTAAAGGAGTCACTGATAACTTTTCAAATAACAATATGTATTCAGTGCTGTCATGAATGTATATGTGTCCTGATTCAAATACAAAGGGAACCAGGAATCACAATCAATTTTACTTACAAGTTATATGTACAGAATTTATTAATATGATTCTTATAGTGACATATATTATTAATGGTATCCTATGTGTGTCAGTTGTGTAGTGGTAATATGAGGTAATACTGGTTTTGTTTTGTTCAAGCTCTGTTGGTATTTGTCATCATGACTTCAATAGTTTGTTTCTATTGGAACTAGTATTGGAGATGTTCTCAGTTCCTGGTATTAAAACAATTAAATTCCCCTCTTAATTTTAGTTTATAATGTCATTTTAAGATGGGGTACATAATGTTGAGCTCCATGGCCACACTCTCTTATCTTGCGTGATGACTGCAGTAAAAGACTCCTCTGCTTGATTACTGTAATGAGTTCTGGAGCCACCCCACTGGTTGCTATATGGACCAAGGAGTATGCTGTCCACCTCTGGCTTCAACAAAGCTCTGACCAGGTGCTGCTCAATAACTTTAAGACCACGGTCCCTGAAACAAGAAGGTTGTACCTTCTACGTCAGAACTAATTTATACTCCATTTCTACACTGCGCACAATACATCACAAACATTGAGTTCAGAGCGTTAGGCCAACTGTCAGCTTCATCTGAAATACTTTATACCAGTATTTCCCTCCCTAATGGTTACTACGCCTCTGCAATTCCAGCATTATTTCTTTCTAGTTAATAATCTAGGTGTCAGTGTACTGTTTGGCCATTCCATGCAGTTTTACTTTCCTCCGACACCTTCTGTTCAGGCTGGAGCACTATAGGCTTTACATCATGTTCGCTACTGAACCACACATATATACAGACATAAATTATCAATTTACATTCAATTTTCATTAAAAGATATTGGGGGGGGGGGGGGGGGGGGGGGGGGGGGGGGGGGGGGGGGGGGGGGGGGGGGGGGGGGGGGGGGGGGGGGGGGGGGGGGGGGGGGGGGGGGGGGGGGGGGGGGGGGGGGGGGGGGGGGGGGGGGAATATTTCAAGCTTACCACAATTCATGGAAATAATAATAATAAACAGTTTCGTTGACTGGCAATGAATATAGCACAACTCCGATCTGCCGATGTCCCAGGCTTTATTTTATAAAAAAAATATACACTGGTGCTCAACGCACTGCTTCTTAGTAGGTTTATTACAAGATGTGGCAATGAACAGACGCTCTGAATTGTGTATATTCGCAGCTCTACCCAATCACACCACGTCTACACATCTTTTCAAAAAAGTACCCCTTTCTCACGTTTCCCCTGACAACACAAGATAGTATTTATAGTCCGACCAATCGTGTTTAGTCTTTCATTTGTTGCGCTCCAATCACATAGGAGTTAACATGGTAGGCTATTTCCGTAACGTAATGTTTTTTTCAAACACGTTATAAAAAAATTTTATGAGCAGAAATGATTTCATGCTGTCAGGCACCCCCACTATTTTATTTTGGCCATAACTTGGTAATTCCTAGACTATTTGCGTAACGTTTTACATATTCTTTGTCAGCAAACCCTAAGGAATCCAAATATCTCAATCTAAGGGAGCTAGGTGGCTGCGTTCAAAATGTGCATTTTCTACCACCTCCTGTTCACTTCAATTCCCCATGTGGTGTCTGGGTACTGTCATGTTTTCAAACGTAAACCCATCTAATGTCATCTTTCCCAATAAGCGTTTTTCAGGATTTTAAAACCTAACTCTGGTATGGGTAGTGAATTTTATCACTGTCGATTTGAAATAAAGTTAGTGCATGTGGCCTTACACGCGTGATGGCAGCAATTGTGTATCGCGCGACGCGTGTTTTAGTGTTGCACGTGTCCCTGCTTTCTGCCTCTCCCTTCTCTCTATCCTTTAGTCCATCTGTCTTTTAGTTACGCCGTGTATAAAATGGAATGAATGAAATATTAAATTTAGGTCATTGATCAGCTTGCGTATCTCAAGGTTTTTCCAAGAAATACAGTACACGTTTCATTGAAGAAAGCGGGTAATAATACAGTAGGCTTTTACTATCAACGTGAAAGCGTTACAATTTGCAGACGAAGTAGAAAACAAGGGGGATTTCGAGTACAGGCATTGTGACAGCACTGTTCTTTACCATTCTTCTTTCCTTTTATTAAATTTATTTGTTAGGCTTTGCATTTACGTTTTAATTTATATATGGGGATTAGAATAATTCACGACATCTCCCCTCTTAAAACAGACATTATATGTCAGTCCTTTATTCTATATACACATAGAGAAATTTATTATTATTTCTGGGGTTTACGGTGATTCTCATCACACGGATGGCGGCTTAAAAAATCCGCTCCCAAATTTGTTTTTCCAGATATATACTCAATGCTAAAATTATAGGGAGCCAAAAGCAAGGACCATCGGAGTAACCTAGAGTTCTCATGCCTAGCCTGGGCTAGAAACGATAAAGGTTTGTGATCCGTTTGCAACTTAAATGCCTTCCCATACAGATAAATATTGAATTTCTTTATTGCCCATATTACTGCAAGACATTCTTTTTCGCTAGTTGAGTAGTTGATTTCAGCTTTATTCAATTTTCTGCTAGCATATGCCACTGGGCTTAATTCCCCATCCAATGCATCTGATTTCTGTAGTAGAGTTGCACCCAACCCAATATTACTGGCATCCGTCCTTACTATGAATTCTTGACTTAAGTCAGGTAATTTCAAAATAGGTTTACTTGTGAGCTTTTCCTTCAATTCTTGGTAAGCCATTTCACATTGTGGTGTCCATGTAATGCGATCTGGATGTCCTTTACGTGTCAAATCAGTTAACGGTGCACATATGGAATTAAAGTTTTTGATATACTTCTGGTAGAAACCACATAATGAGACAAAGGATCTCACGTCCTTCTTGGTTTGTGGTCTCGGGGCTTTCTTTAGTTTCTCTAAATTCTTTGGGTCAGGGGTCATGTTTCCCTGATAAACTGTGTGTCCCAAAAATTCCAATTCTTTACATCCAACGCAACATTTGGTTGGTCGGGCTGTTAAATTTGCTTCCCTAAGTCGATCAAACAGCATCTTCAGAGAGTCAATGTGTTCCTCAAATGTTTCTGTTGCTATAAGGATATCATCCATGAAATTTGTTACACATGGATTATTTAGAGGGTCCAATAATTTTCTCATCATTCTAGAGAAGACACTAGGCGCATTCTTCAATCCAAATGGCAATCTATTAAACTCATAGTGTCCTTCTGAGGTACTAAAAGCTAGGTATGGTCTAACCTCAGGCTTTACTGGAATCTGATAGTATCCTTTACTCAGATCCACTTTTGAGAAATATTTAGCTTTATTTAGTCTGGCAAACAGCTGATTTGTATCCGGCAATGGATCCACCTGTCCTTCTGTAATAGCATTCAGTCTCCTGTAATCTATACAGAGTCTATGTTCTCCAGAGGGCTTCCTTAAGAGTACAACACCGGAACTATATGAGGATTCACTGTGTGAAATAATTCCTTCTTTCAACAGATAGTCTATCTCTTCCTTCAAAGCTTTCTCCTTAGCAAACGGAATCGAATATGGTTTCATACAGACAGGTGTGGGGTCTATCAGTTTCATATCATATTCCAATAGGTTTTGTATGCCCTGGTCGGTCTGTTAACACCTCTGCATGATTATTTAGAACCTGTTGCACTCTCTCTTTCTGAGTTTTCGTTAAATGTGTACTGATTTTCACCTGTGCTGCTGTCTCACAGGGGTGTAATGGATATTCAAATGATGAAAGTGGTTCCTTTTTCATCTCCATGGCGATGGACAAGGTCAACAAGTGTGTCTCTTCCTGATGTTCTCTTTCCAAATATTTCTTCAGGAGATTCACATGATAGATTTTTTCTTTCCCCTTCTTATCTATCTTATAATTTGTTCTAGACACCTTCTCTAAAACTGTATATGGACCTTGCCATCCAATCTGTAACTTATTCTGACTCCCGGGGAGAAGAAGCAGTACCTTCTCTCCCACAGCCAAATCTCTGTCTTTCGCCTTCCTGTTATAATAGGCAGCATGTTTCTTCCTGGC
Source organism: Oreohelix idahoensis (assembly GCA_024509875.1). NCBI lineage: Eukaryota > Metazoa > Mollusca > Gastropoda > Stylommatophora > Oreohelicidae > Oreohelix > Oreohelix idahoensis. The sequence goes on along the minus strand of JAMPIV010022953.1, from coordinate 339,176 downwards.
TTGTTTCAAATTTTCATTGGCAAGTTTCCAGCCAGTTTTTAAACGAGGGGTCAGCTCATTCACATATTGGTATGAAGATGTAATGTTTTCCTCTGCCTTTTCATCAGTCCACGTTCTTAACAAAGCTACATATGGACCTTTAATTTTGTGGACCTATTTGTCCATGCACCGGTATGGTCTCTTCCACTCGAAGCTCTATAGTGATGATTTTTCTTCCCAGAATTATCAGGCATAAAACGACCGCTACCAATTTTTCTTTTGGGGCTTTCTCCCCACTTAAAATTCTTGATGAGAGATTTCCTCTCTCCATCTCCTTCCTCCAGTTTGTTTAAGTCCGATTGAGGGATTTTCGGCTTATCCTGGGGTAAGACATCCTTTTCCACTCTCCGCATAGTGGCCATTGTAAAACAGTTAAGTGAAGCTTGTCCGTGAAAAGGGGCTTCCCATTTCATTTGGTCCACTTTATCAAATTTATTTTTCTTTTTATTATCAGGCCTAATTTTGCCCCGTGGCGTGTCCAGGTCCTGATCAATGTTCCCATTTGTGGGTGTTCCCTCATGTGCTATGCTACACCTTTCTACAAAATTCTCAATGTCCCATCTTGCTTTGGGCCAATAATAATGGTGAGCCACCTTTTGAATGATGGTACCTATCTTCTCATGGTCCCCATCTGGTTTCACATGTAGGCTCCTTATTAAGTCTGCCCTATATCTTTTAGGAAGTACCAGCTGTCCCTGACCTTTGGATCTAGCTCCAGTCTTCCTATACATCAACTGGTTTTTCATGTAAAAATCTACCTTGCCTGGAGTTGTATGACAAGTTGACAATTTCCTGATACAAGGCTTGAGTGTTTTATCCCCAGCCTGTGGCTTCCTCATCTCTTCTGGAGTGGTATCCAACATAATATCCTCCTCCTGTCTTGAGGTCGACCTGACCTGAAGGGTTGCCATGTACACAGGTTTCCTTCTGCAACGGTCAGTGTCATGATTGTCCATCTGACAATTTTTACACCACCTTTTCCCTTGGTTGAAAGATTTTCTTTCATCATATTTCCTTTCATCGAATTGTGGGATTTTATTTTTATTTTCATACCGTGGCCTATCAAACTGGTGCTTACCTTTGTTGATCCCTAGGATCAAATTTATTAAAGTTCTGTGGTGCCCTAAAGTTATCCACTTGTTTCTTTTTATTACCTGTTACCTCTGCTTGAGCTGCTTGATACCTTTCAGCAACATTTAGCAACTCACCCAGCCTCTCTGCACCTTGTTCCATGAGAAACTTTCTCAGGTCTGGAGCCATGGACTCTCTTAATTGCTCTATAAGGACCATTTCCTTAAGATCTTGGGTTTTCCCCAGAGAAGTCCATTTCTCCAAGTATGTCTCTATTCGTGCAGAGAACTGGTGATAGGTTTCACCTGTCAGTAGTTTAGCATTCCTAAATTTTTTCCTATAAAATTCTGCATTCTTTTCATATCTTAACAAGAGAGCCTGCTTTAGCATGTCATAATTTTCCTGATCACTTCTGCTCATTTTTGCAAAAACTTCATAAGCTGCCCCACGAAGTCCCTGAGATAACTTTAAGCTCCACCTTTCTCTCTCCAGCCCATATGTGGTAGCTAATAGTTCATACCTATTTAGATAGCTCTCTATATCATCATCTTTCTCAACAAAATGATCTAAATGAAAATTCATAGCTGAGGTTGAGGCTCCCTGGCTAGCAGTAGCATCAGAGGCAAAGGGACTGGCACCATTTTCAGGAGCATGGCCTTGAAACTCAAACTCCCTTAGTCGTAACTCATGTTCCCTTTGTAATCTCTTCTCCTCCTTTTCTGCTTCCCTCTCTGCAGCTAATCTTCTTTCTTCGGCTTCCCTTTCTGCAGCTAATCTCTTGTCTTCTCTTTCTGCAGTCAATCTTCTTTCTTCTGCTTCCAATTTCTTAGCCTCAGCCTCAATCTGCAACCTCTTAGCCTCAGCCTCAATCTGCAACCTCTTAGTCTCAGCCTCTAATTTTCTTTCGGCCTCTTTTTCTAATCTTCTTTCTTCCCGTTCAATATATTTGTCACATTCAGCAGTGACATAGGCAATCATAATTTGCCCGTCCATTCCTAACTCTTTCGCAGTCTGTACAGCAGCAGATCGAAATTTTGCCAGGTCGGCCATTGTCTAACAGATAAATGTCTAAACAATTTTATCTATGACTAATTAACTCAAGACAACACAGGCACCGTGAGCTCAACCTTATTTATTTTCACCCAAGGATACCCTTTAATTCTTATTATTCCCTGAAGTGAGTTACCCCCAATATTTGTAATAGGGAAAGATTCAAAATCCCGGACGAGCCCCCAATATATGTGGTAAAGTGGGATGTTATAAATATTTATAGGGGACTTAGTGTACTGACTGAGATCAGCTGTGAAGGTATCTATATCTAATAAGAGTAGTGTATTATAGATAACCTTACTTACTGCCACATATGTATACCTCAGTCAGAATTATTCTGGAATAGTGTGATGACTACGTTATATGTCTAGGGTATGTGTATTGTCATGAAATATTCTAATCCACATATATAAATTATTAGGCAAATATGAAGCCTAACAAATAAAATTAATAAAGAGAAGAGCAATGGTAAAATAACAGTGCTGTCACAAAGAAGGTACTCGAAATCCCCCTTGTTTTCTGCTTCGTCTGCAAATTGTAACGCTTTCACGTTGATATAAAAGCTTACTGTATTATTACCCGCCTTCTTCAATGAAACGTGTGCTGCATTTCTAAGAAAAACATTGAGACGTACTGCGTAATGACCTAAATTAATCCTAACATTAATTATACTGCGTTACCAAAACGAACGAACAGATGGACAAAAGGATAAAGAGAGAGGGGAGGGCGGAAAATCAGGAACGCATGCAACACGCGTCGCGCGATACACAAATGCTGCCATCACGCGTGTAAGTCTACATGCACTAATTTTTTTTCAGACGGACAGTGATAAAATACACTACCCTTTCCCAGAGTTAGGTTTATAAATCATAAAAAACTCTTATTAGAAAAGATAACATTAGATGGGTTTACGGTTGAAAACATAACAGTACCCAGACAGCACATCTTCGAAACAGGAGGTAGAAGAAATTGCATATTTTGAACGCAGCCACGTAGCTCCTTTAAATTAGTATTTTTGGGTTCCTTAGGGCTTGCTGACAAATAATATGTAAAACGTTACGCAAATAGTCCAGGAATTAATAAATTATACCCAAAATAAAATAGTGAGGATGCCTGACAGCATGGAATCATTTCTGCTCATAAAATTTTTTTTATAACGTGTTTGAAAAAAACCTTACGTTACATAAATAGCCTACCATGTAAACTCCCCATTGATTGGAGCGCAACAAATGAAAGCCTAACCACGATTGGTCGGACTATAAATACTATCTTGGTTGTTAGGGGAGACGGGGAAAGGTAACATTTTTTCAAACACTTGTCGAAACGGGCCTCATTGGTCAGACTCGCTGATATACACACTTGGGAGCGTTAGTTCGAAACCACTGGTTTAAATAAGCTTGATAAAGCATCAGTGCGTTGAAGCCAGCTTATATTTGGCTCAATAAAAGCCTGGAAGATAAGCAGATGGGAATTTGTGCCAGTTTGTGCCAGAATTCATTGCTAATCAACGTATCTGTGTTTATTCGTATGAATTGTGGTAAGCTTGAACCATTCAATATCTTTTAATGAAAATTGAATGTGAATTGTTGATTTATGCCTGTATATATATGTGTAGTTCAGTGGCCAACGTGAGGTAAAGCCTGTAATGCTCCAGCCTGAACAGAGGGTGTCGGAGAGAAGTAAAACGGCATGGAATGGCCAAACAGTACACTGACACCTAGATGATTGACTAGAAAGAAATAATGCTGGAATTGCAGAGGCGTAGTAACCATTAAGAAGGGTAATACTGGAATAAAGTATTTCAAATGAAGCTGACAGTTGGCCTAATGCTCTGAACTCAATGTTTGTGCTGTGTTGTGATCAGTGTAACAAGAGAGTTTAAGTTAGTTATGAAGTAGAAGGTACATCCTTCTTGATTTCAGGGACAGTGGTCTTGATGGTACTGAGCAGCACCTGGTCAGAGCTTTGCTGAATCCAGAGTCGGACAGCATACTCCTTGGTCTTTTTAGCTATCAGTGAGGTGTCTCCTGAGCCCAGAGGAGAATTCGAGCAGAGGAGTCCTTTCCTGCCGCCATCACGCCAGATAAGCGAATTGGCCAGCTGAGCTCAACATTATGTCCCCTCATCTTGAAATGACTTTGTAAAAATAATATTAAGAGGGGAAATTAATTGTCTTAATATCAGGAACTGAGAACATCTCCAATACTAATTTCCTTAAGACAAACTATTGAAGTCATGATGACAACTACCAACAGAGCTTGAACAAAACCAAACCAGTATTACCTCATACTACTATTACACAACTGACACACATAGGATATTTGTAATAATATATGTCACTACCAGATTCATATTAATACATTCTGTACATAACTTGTAATTAACATTGATTGTGATTCCTGGTTCCTTTGTCTTTGAATCAGGACACACATATGCCTTTATGATAGAAATGAATACATATTGTTATTTGAAAAGTTACGAGTGTCTCCTGTAAGATATTCTCATAGAGTGTTATATGTATGTGAGTGTCACAGTGTTGTCAAGAGTAGTGGATTAAATTAAATTGTTTATCTGTCTGTTGTTGTGACTTACACTTCACCATACTCATACCCTAGACACATAACGTAGCATCACACTATTCCAGAATAATTCTGACTGAGATATATAGATATGTGGTAGCAAGTAAGGTTATCTATAATACACTACTCTTAATAGATATAGATACCTTCACAGCTGATCTCAGTCAGTACACTAAGTTCCCTATAAGTATTTATAACATCCCACTTCACCACATATATTGGGGTCTCGCTCTTGGGATTTTGAATCTTTAACTATTAAAAATATTGGGGATAATTCACTTCAGGGAATATAAGAATTAAAAGGTATCCTTGGGTGGAATTAAATAAGGTTGAGCTCACGGTGCCTGTGTTGTCCATTAGAGATTGAATTGTTGGTTAGACATTATATAAAGTTACCTGATAGACAATGGCGGACCTGGCCAAATTTCGATCTGCTGCGGTTCAGACGGCAAAAGAGTTAGGATTAGATGGGCAAGTTATGGTTGCCTATGTCACGACGGAATGTGACAAATTTATTGAACGCGAAGAAAGAAGGTTTGAAGCCGAAAGAAGGTTAGAGGCTGAAAGGGAAATTAAGAAGTTACAGTTTGAGGCTGAGGCTGAGACTAAGAGGTTGCAGATTGAGGCTGAGGCTAAGAAATTAGCTGCAGAAAGAGAAGAGAAGAAATTAGCTGCAGAAGAAAGAAGATTGACTGCAGAGAGGGAAGCAGAAAAGGAGGAGAAAAGATTACAAAGGGAACATGAGTTACGACTAAGGGAGTTTGAGTTTCAAGGCCATGCTCCTGAAAATGGTGCCAGTCCCTTTGCCTCTGATGCTACAGTTACTCAAGGAGCCTCAACCTCAGCTATGAATTTTCATTTAGATCATTTTGTTGAGAAAGACGATGATATTGAGAGCTACCTAAATAGGTATGAACTATTAGCTACCACGTATGGGTTAGAGAGAGAAAGGTGGAGCTTAAAGTTATCTCAGGGACTTCGTGGGGCAGCTTATGAAGTTTTTGCAAAAATGAGCAGAGGTGATCAGGAAAATTATGACATGCTAAAGCAGGCTCTTTTGTTAAGGTATGAAAAGAATGCAGAATTTTATAGGAAAAAATTTAGGAATGCTAAACTACTGTCAAGTGAAACCTATCACCAGTTCTCTGCACGCATAGAGACATACTTGGAGAAATGGACTTCTCTGGGGAAAACCCAAGATCTTAAGGAAATGGTCCTTATAGAGCAACTAAGAGAGTCCATGGCTCCAGACCTGAGAAAGTTTCTCATGGAACAAGGTGCAGAGAGGCTGGGTGAGTTGCTAAATGTTGCTGAAAGGTATCAAGCAGCTCAAGCAGAGGTAACAGGTAATAAAAAGAAACAGGTGATAACTTTAGGGCACCACAGAACTTTAATAAATTTGATCCTTAGGATCAAAATAAAGGTAAGCACCAATTTGATAGGCCACGGTATGAAAATAAAAATAAATTCCCACAATTCGATGAAAGGAAATATAATGAAAGAAAATCTTTCAACCAAGGAAAAAGGTGGTGTAAGAATTGTCAGATGGACAATCATGACACTGACCGTTGCAGAAGGAAACCTGTGTATATGGCAACCCTTCAGGTCAGGTCGACCTCAAGACAGGAGGAGGATATTATGTTGGATACCACTCCAGAAGAGATGAGGAAGGCACAGGCTGGGGATAAAACACTCAAGCCTTGTTTCAGAAAATTGTCAACTTGTCATACAACTCCAGGCAAGGGAGATTTTTACATGAAAAACAAGTTGATGTATAGGAAGACTGGAGCTAGATCCAAAGGTCAAGGACAGCTGGTACTTCCTAAAAGATACAGGACAGAATTAATAAGGAGCCTACATGTGAAACCAGATGGGGACCATGAGAAGATAGGTACCATCATTCAAAAGGTGGCTCACAATTATTATTGGCCCAAAGCAAGATGGGACATTGAAAATTTTGTAGAAAGGTGTAGCATAGCACATGAGGGAACACCCACAAGTGGGAACATGGATCAGGACCTGGACACGCCACGGGGCAAAATTAGGCCTGAGAATAAAAGGAAAAATAGATTTGATAAAGTGGACCAAATGGAATGGGAAGCCCCTTTTCACGGACAAGCTTCACTTAACTGTTTTACAATGGCCACTATGCGGAGAGTGCAAAGAGATGTCTTACCCCAGGATAAGCCGAAAATCCCTCAATCGGACTTAAACAAACTGGAGGAAGAAGATGTAGAGAGGAAATCTCTCATCAAGAATTTTAAGAGGGGAGAAAGCCCCAAGACAAGAAAAATTGGTAGCGGTCGTTTTGTGAATGATAATTCTGGGAGGAAAAATCATCACTATAAAGCTTCGAGTGGAAGAGACCATACCGGTGCATGGACAAATAGGTCCACACAATTAAAGGTCCATATGTAGCTTTGTTAAGAACGTGGACTGATGAAAAGGCAGAGGAAAACATTACATCTTCATACCAATATGTGAATGAGCTGACCACTCGGTTGAAAACTGGCTGGAAACTTGCCAATGAAAATTTGAAACAAGCCAGGAAGAAACATGCTGCCTATTATAACAGGAAGGCGAAGGACGGAAATCTGGCTGTGGGAGAGAAAGTACTGCTTCTTTTGCCCGGGAGTCAGAATAAGTTACAAATTGGATGGCAGGGTCCATATACCGTTCTAGAGAAGGTGTCTAGAACAAATTATAAGATAGATAAGAAGGGGAAAGAAAAAATCTATCATGTGAATCTCCTGAAGAAATATTTGGAAAGAGAACATCAGGAAGAGACACACTTGTTGACCTTGTCCATCGCCATGGAGATGAAAAAGGAACCACTTTCATCATTTGAATATCCATTACACCCCTGTGAGACAGCAGCACAGGTGAAAATCAGTACACATTTAACGAAAACTCAGAAAGAGAGAGTGCAACAGGTTCTAAATAATCATGCAGAGGTGTTAACAGACCGACCAGGGCATACAAACCTATTGGAATATGATATGAAACTAATAGACTCCACACCTGTCTGTATGAAACCATATTCGATCCCGTTTGCTAAGGAGAAAGCTTTGAAGGAAGAGATAGATTATCTATTGAAGGAAGGAATTATTTCGCACAGTGAGTCTTCGTATAGTTCCGGTGTTGTACTCTTAAGGAAGCCCTCTGGAGAACATAGACTCTGTATAGATTACAGGAGACTGAATGCTATTACAGAAGGACAGGTGGATCCATTGCCGGATACAAATCAGCTGTTTGCCAGACTAAATAAAGCTAAATATTTCTCAAAAGTGGATCTGAGTAAAGGATACTATCAGATTCCAGTAAAGCCTGAGGTTAGACCATACCTAGCTTTTAGTACCTCAGAAGGACACTATGAGTTTAATAGATTGCCATTTGGATTGAAGAATGCGCCTAGTGTCTTCTCTAGAATGATGAGAAAATTATTGGATCCTCTGAATAATCCCTGTATAACAAATTTTATGGATGATATCCTTATAGCAACAGAAACATTTGAGGAACACATTGACTCTCTGAACATGCTGTTTGATCGACTTAGGGAGGCAAATTTAACAGCCCGACCAACCAAATGTTGCGTTGGATGTAAAGAATTGGAATTTTTGGGACACACAGTTTATCAGGGAAACATGACCCCTGACCCAAAGAATTTAGAGAAACTACAGAAAGCCCCGAGACCACAAACCAAGAAGGACGTGAGATCCTTTGTCTCATTATGTGGTTTCTACCAGAAGTATATCAAAAACTTTAATTCCATATGTGCACCTTTAACGGAATTGACACGTAAAGGACATCCAGATCGCATTACATGGACACCACAATGTGAAATGACTTACCAAGAATTGAAGGAAAAGCTCACAAGTAAACCCATTTTGAAATTACCTGACTTAAGTCAAGAATTCATAGTAAGGACGGATGCAAGTAATATTGGGTTAGGTGCAACTTACTACAGAAATCAGATGCATTGGATGGGGAATTAAGCCCAGTGGCATATGCTAGCAGAAAGTTGAATAAAGCTGAAATCAACTACTCAACTAGCGAAAAAGAATGTCTTGCAGTAATATGGGCAATAAAGAATTCAATATTTATCTATATGGGAAGGCATTTAAGTTGCAAACAGATCACAAACCTTTATCGTTTTTAGCACAGGCTAAGCATGAGAACTCTAGGTTACTCCGATGGTCTTTGCTTCTGGCTCCATATAATTTTAGCATTGAGTATATATCTGGAAAAACCAATTTGGGAGCGGATTTTTTAAGCCGCCATCCGTGTGATGAGAATCACCGTAAACCCCAGAAATAATAATAAATTTCTCTATGTGTATATAGAATAAAGGACTGACATATAATGTCTGTTTTAAGAGGGGAGGTGTCATGAAATATTCTAATCCACATATATAAATTATTAGGTAAATATGAAGCCTAACAAATAAAATTAATAAAGAGAAGAGCAATGGTAAAATAACAGTGCTGTCACAAAGAAGGTACTCGAAATCCCCCTTGTTTTCTGCTTCGTCTGCAAATTGTAACGCTTTCACGTTGATATAAAAGCTTACTGTATTATTACCCGCCTTCTTCAATGAAACGTGTGCTGCATTTCTAAGAAAAACATTGAGACGTACTGCGTAATGACCTAAATTAATCCTAACATTAATTATACTGCGTTACCAAAACGAACGAACAGATGGACAAAAGGATAAAGAGAGAGGGGAGGGCTGAAAATCAGGAACGCATGCAACACGCGTCGCGCGATACACAAATGCTGCCATCACGCGTGTAAGTCTACATGCACTAATTTTTTTTCAGACGGACAGTGATAAAATACACTACCCTTTCCCAGAGTTAGGTTTATAAATCATAAAAAACTCTTATTAGAAAAGATAACATTAGATGGGTTTACGGTTGAAAACATAACAGTACCCAGACAGCACATCTTCGAAACAGGAGGTAGAAGAAATTGCATATTTTGAACGCAGCCACGTAGCTCCTTTAAATTAGTATTTTTGGGTTCCTTAGGGCTTGCTGACAAATAATATGTAAAACGTTACGCAAATAGTCCAGGAATTAATAAATTATACCCAAAATAAAAATAGTGAGGATGCCTGACAGCATGGAATCATTTCTGCTCATAAAATTTTTTTTATAACGTGTTTGAAAAAAACCTTACGTTACATAAATAGCCTACCATGTAAACTCCCCATTGATTGGAGCGCAACAAATGAAAGCCTAACCACGATTGGTCGGACTATAAATACTATCTTGGTTGTTAGGGGAGACGGGGAAAGGTAACATTTTTTTCAAACACTTGTCGAAACGGGCCTCATTGGTCAGACTCGCTGATATACACACTTGGGAGCGTTAGTTCGAAACCACTGGTTTAAATAAGCTTGATAAAGCATCAGTGCGTTGAAGCCAGCTTATATTTGGCTCAATAAAAGCCTGGAAGATAAGCAGATGGGAATTTGTGCCAGTTTGTGCCAGAATTCATTGCTAATCAACGTATCTGTGTTTATTCGTATGAATTGTGGTAAGCTTGAACCATTCAATATCTTTTAATGAAAATTGAATGTGAATTGTTGATTTATGCCTGTATATATATATGTGTAGTTCAGTGGCCAACGTGAGGTAAAGCCTGTAATGCTCCAGCCTGAACAGAGGGTGTCGGAGAGAAGTAAAACGGCATGGAATGGCCAAACAGTACACTGACACCTAGATGATTGACTAGAAAGAAATAATGCTGGAATTGCAGAGGCGTAGTAACCATTAAGAAGGGTAATACTGGAATAAAGTATTTCAAATGAAGCTGACAGTTGGCCTAATGCTCTGAACTCAATGTTTGTGCTGTGTTGTGATCAGTGTAACAAGAGAGTTTAAGTTAGTTATGAAGTAGAAGGTACATCCTTCTTGATTTCAGGGACAGTGGTCTTGATGGTACTGAGCAGCACCTGGTCAGAGCTTTGCTGAATCCAGAGTCGGACAGCATACTCCTTGGTCTTTTTTAGCTATCAGTGAGGTGTCTCCTGAGCCCAGAGGAGAATTCGAGCAGAGGAGTCCTTTCCTGCCGCCATCACGCCAGATAAGCGAATTGGCCAGCTGAGCTCAACATTATGTCCCCTCATCTTGAAATGACTTTGTAAAAATAATATTAAGAGGGGAAATTAATTGTCTTAATATCAGGAACTGAGAACATCTCCAATACTAATTTCCTTAAGACAAACTATTGAAGTCATGATGACAACTACCAACAGAGCTTGAACAAAACCAAACCAGTATTACCTCATACTACTATTACACAACTGACACACATAGGATATTTGTAATAATATATGTCACTACCAGATTCATATTAATACATTCTGTACATAACTTGTAATTAACATTGATTGTGATTCCTGGTTCCTTTGTCTTTGAATCAGGACACACATATGCCTTTATGATAGAAATGAATACATATTGTTATTTGAAAAGTTACGAGTGTCTCCTGTAAGATATTCTCATAGAGTGTTATATGTATGTGAGTGTCACAGTGTTGTCAAGAGTAGTGGATTAAATTAAATTGTTTATCTGTCTGTTGTTGTGACTTACACTTCACCATACTCATACCCTAGACACATAACGTAGCATCACACTATTCCAGAATAATTCTGACTGAGATATATAGATATGTGGTAGCAAGTAAGGTTATCTATAATACACTACTCTTAATAGATATAGATACCTTCACAGCTGATCTCAGTCAGTACACTAAGTTCCCTATAAGTATTTATAACATCCCACTTCACCACATGTATGATGAAGTGTAAGTCATAACAACAACAGACAGATAAACAATTTAATTTATTCCACCACACTTGACAACACTGTGACACTCACATACATATAACACTCTAAGAGGATATCTTAAAGGAGTCACTGATAACTTTTCAAATAACAATATGTATTCAGTGCTGTCATGAATGTATATGTGTCCTGATTCAAATACAAAGGGAACCAGGAATCACAATCAATTTTACTTACAAGTTATATGTAAAGAATTTATTAATATGATTCTTATAGTGACATATATTATTAATGGTATCCTATGTGTGTCAGTTGTGTAGTGGTAATATGAGGTAATACTGGTTTTGTTTTGTTCAAGCTCTGTTGGTATTTGTCATCATGACTTCAATAGTTTGTTTCTATTGGAACTAGTATTGGAGATGTTCTCAGTTCCTGGTATTAAAACAATTAAATTCCCCTCTTAATTTTAGTTTATAATGTCATTTTAAGATGGGGGTACATAATGTTGAGCTCCATGGCCACACTCTCTTATCTTGCAGTAAAAGACTCCTCTGCTTGATTACTGTAATGAGTTCTGGAGCCACCCCACTGGTTGCTATATGGACCAAGGAGTATGCTGTCCACCTCTGGCTTCAACAAAGCTCTGACCAGGTGCTGCTCAATAACTTTAAGACCACGGTCCCTGAAACAAGAAGGTTGTACCTTCTACGTCAGAAATAATTTATACTCCATTTCTACACTGCGCACAATACATCACAAACATTGAGTTCAGAGCGTTAGGCCAACTGTCAGCTTCATCTGAAATACTTTATACCAGTATTTCCCTCCCTAATGGTTACTACGCCTCTGCAATTCCAGCATTATTTCTTTCTAGTTAATAATCTAGGTGTCAGTGTACTGTTTGGCCATTCCATGCAGTTTTACTTTCCTCCGACACCTTCTGTTCAGGCTGGAGCACTATAGGCTTTACATCATGTTCGCTACTGAACCACACATATATACAGACATAAATTATCAATTTACATTCAATTTTCATTAAAAGATATTGAATATTTCAAGCTTACCACAATTCATGGAAATAATAATAATAAACAGTTTCGTTGACTGGCAATGAATATAGCACAACTCCGATCTGCCGATGTCCTAGGCTTTATTTTATAAAAAAAATATACACTGGTGCTCAACGCACTGCTTCTTAGTAGGTTTATTACAAGATGTGGCAATGAACAGACGCTCTGAATTGTGTATATTCGCAGCTCTACCCAATAACACCATGTCTACACATCTTTTCAAAAAAGTACCCCTTTCTCACGTTTCCCCTGACAACACAAGATAGTATTTATAGTCCGACCAATCGTGTTTAGTCTTTCATTTGTTGCGCTCCAATCACATAGGAGTTAACATGGTAGGCTATTTCCGTAACGTAATGTTTTTTCAAACACGTTATAAAAAAATTTTATGAACAGAAATGATTTCATGCTGTCAGGCACCCCCACTATTTTATTTTGGCCATAACTTGGTAATTCCTAGACTATTTGCGTAACGTTTTACATATTCTTTGTCAGCAAACCCTAAGGAATCCAAATATCTCAATCTAAGGGAGCTAGGTGGCTGCGTTCAAAATGTGCATTTTCTACCACCTCCTGTTCACTTCAATCCCCATGTGGTATCTGGGTACTGTCATGTTTTCAAACGTAAACCCATCTAATGTCATCTTTCCCAATAAGCGTTTTTCAGGATTTTAAAACCTAACTCTGGTATGGGTAGTGAATTTTATCACTGTCGATTTGAAATAAAGTTAGTGCATGTGGCCTTACACGCGTGATGGCAGCAATTGTGTATCGCGCGACGCGTGTTTAGTGTTGCACGTGTCCCTGCTTTCTGCCTCTCCCTTCTCTCTATCCTTTAGTCCATCTGTCTTTTAGTTACGCCGTGTATAAAATGGAATGAATGAAATATTAAATTTAGGTCATTGATCAGCTTGCGTATCTCAAGGTTTTTTCCAAGAAATACAGTACACGTTTCATTGAAGAAAGCGGGTAATAATACAGTAGGCTTTTACTATCAACGTGAAAGCGTTACAATTTGCAGACGAAGTAGAAAACAAGGGGGATTTCGAGTACAGGCATTGTGACAGCACTGTTCTTTACCATTCTTCTTTCCTTTTATTAAATTTATTTGTTAGGCTTTGCATTTCCGTTTTAATTTATATATGGGGATTAGAATAATTCACGACACATACGCCCAAAGAAAGTAGATTGTTTCCTTCTAACAAGAGGAAAAAAACTTCCTTAGCGCATTGGCCTCTTTCAGGACATCCATGTTACACTCTTAGCTGTTCATGGTATTTGTAATATTCTTATTTTTAAAAAAACCACGTATCTGTGGCCACTTAGTACTCGACTTACTTATTTGCTAATTACCCATGACTTATTACTGTATGTCACGGTTGGTTGTTTATAACACGGAAGAACTCTATTTTTTTACTTCCATTGACCAAGATGTGTTGCACAAAATACTTTTAGTTTCATGGAACTCTGCTGTCGCGTGAGCTATTCTACTCTTCACTTCTAAGATGCATCTTCCATGTTATGTTATTAGCGTGCTGAGATATTTGAATCTATTGACTTGGTTTAAAACTGTTCCATTTACTTTAATTACGCGTTCAAAGACCTGAGACTAATAATTACAAAAAGTGCATAATTTCCCAGTGCAGATTGTTTTGCTCAAGTTAATCATATCTGAAATATTATTGTCCCGAGATATTGGTTTTGTAACATCATGCTGCCCTTGTTGTCTAAAGTTTTTTTTAACGTCTACAGGTAGAAGTTATAAAGCTTAGTATTGTAATACGTGTTTGGAAGTTGTTAAATAATAATGTTGCTTAAAGTTACAGACGTCTGTGAGCGTTACTATATCTCCGTCTACTTCCCGGGGGTTTCTGGAGAGACAAAGAAATAATATGACTAATGCCATCTCATGCATGTCGTACAAGGCGGCTAAAATGAGGTTGTACATGGAGCTGGAGACCTCATCATGTGAAACAATTTGCCACATAAACCACAATTGCAAGAACAAGTGAATGCTTGGTGCAGCCTCCCCTCAAGGAGGGAACCAGGTACAGTGGCACCTCCACGCTCCGAAGAAGCACAGAGAAGAATAATGGTAAGCGTTGGAAAGTGCTGCCAGATATTTTAAGATGTCAGAGAAGTAAATTTTTGTGGGGGAGGAGGGGGGGGGGGGGGGGTGGGTATGAGGGGAATGAAGTTCTAAAAGTTATTTCCCTTGTAAGCGTCTCTTACAGTTCAAGATCCAACTCTGTTTTTCTGTCAGAGAATGTGATGACAATTCAAAAATGATTCTCGGTCACCTCATAAAAGATGAAACTTAGTGAAACACTCCGCAACCCAACGGCTGTATCTGGTATGGGACTACTTTTAACAGTTTTTTTAAACTTCTGACAGCCACAAAATCAACAAAATATAATAAAGAATTCGACCTGTATAAGTCACACGCTGTTAAAACACCGTTTAAAGTGTCGACCATTTTATTTCATTATCGTTTTAGTCTTACCCCCCTCTCTTTGTTTTATCATCATCATTATTAGAATTATTATCATATTCGGTTTATTGGAAAAGCTCTACGGAGATTCAATTAGCCTCAAGCTGACTGCTGCTTTCTTTGAAAACATTCAAGTGGACGTCTGGGAGTGTATGAAGAAGAAGAAAGAAGAATAAAGAAGAAGAAGTAGAAGATGAAGAAGAAAGAAGATGTAAGAAGAAGAGGAGGCGGAGGAAGAAGAAGAGGAGGAGGAAGAAGAAGAGGAAGATGAGGAAGAAGAAGAAGAGGAAGAAGAAGAGGAGGAAGAAGAGGAAGGTATTCATTACTTGTATCATCATTGTCCAGGTCATCTTTTTGGTTCGCTCTCATACAACCACGTCCATGTCTTTTATAAAGTTGGTGGTCTGTCTCATGCTTATCTCGCTGCTATAGTTTCTCTGTCAACGTAGGTTCGCGAAGGCCGTGCTGTCAGTCTGATCCTCTCATGGTGCCGACAGACATTGTTGTCCGACTCTAACCAGATACCACCCGACGGGCTCCATTGCCTCGATTCGAGAGTGAGCCGTGGCAGGACACACGAGCAGCTAAGCACCCAACGATTCACTCTCGTGCGTAGCGAGACGATGGCGGCATTTATTTGGTTCCTGGTTCGAACCCCCGTAGTTCCTACCAGTTCTGTTACTTTTCTGTACAGTGTTCTGCTTTTTTCTTTCTTTTTCCTTTCTTTCTTTCATTTTTTTTTCTTTCGTTATTACGATTGTGGCAGCTACCATGCTCCGGGTTCAAAACCTGGTAGTCACACCCCAAGCTACCTAGCTGTAAATGGGTACATTACTCTGCTCTTAAGTTAGGGAAAGCAAAGGCACTCTAGAAAGGGAACTAGTCACCCTACCTCATAAAGCTGGGACTTAGTAGAGTTAAGTCTCGAACACTTCACCCCCTACGGCAGTATTTGTTGTGGAACTACCCTTACCTGTGTTTACTACTCTGCCATCGGGGTTTCCTTTTCCGTTTACTTGTGTGTTCCTGCCAGTAGATGTTAGAATGTTTTTTTTTTATATATTTTTGGGGAACTGAGGGAGTCTGGAGCCGTAAGCATCCCTCTAAAAACGCCACTGCTTAAGTCTTTGTGTGCATATGAGCAAGGCCGGCTCTTGGGTGCTGAAAGTGGTGAGGGCACACTGGTCGTCGACTTGGTGGAATGAGCCGAAATGTATTTTTTAAAGTAATAATAAAATCATAAAATTGAAGGAAAAAGAAAACGAAACGAAATTTCAAACTAAAAATATTATTTGCTTAAATGACACGGATCATTTTCTTGTATGTCAATGACATCATTTTTTGTTCTCCTAAAACAGATCACTGAGCTCCCATCTGTCATTCTACATTAATAAAGAAAACAAATAACCTTCAAGGAAATTGTACAAACATAAATGACATATTTCTTTTTTACACTTTATTTTGTTTTGTTTGTTGACGTTGTATTTTTTTTTTTAATGCCACAGTAAACATCATTTGAGAAATTACAGGGGAGTTCAACTCAGTAGCATGAAATTGAGTCTCGTAAGAGTGCTTGCAGTACTGTATTATGTGGGGAGGTTGAGGATGGTGCCACAACGACATCTCTCACAACCTTTAAACACCCTTAACGCCGCCTCTGCATATGTATATATATATATATATATATATATATATATATATATATATATATATATATATATATATATATATATATATATATACGAGTATATTGTTGTATTTTTCCCGGTTTCTCTGAAAGCCAAAACCATGTTCAGTTTACCAAAGTCACATCGCGGAAGAGACGAAATATGGAACGAAACAAAACGTAAATAAATAACAGTTGTTACTTTAGCTTTGTGGTTTATCTTTGTCAATAACGTTTAGAATTTAATCATAGAACAGTTCATTCGGATTTACCGTGTCACCTTTTCAACGTTCATTTGATAAAACCCCTTTTCATGGCTGTCTCCAGATGAGCACTACAAAGCTTGACTCTCAATTCCGTTTTTTTCTTCTTTTTCCGATTGAAGTCTTCATATCAAGAAAACCAACCATATTGCAGCCTGGCATAAGGGGCGTGGCCTTCTGGTAAACCGAGAACTCACGACCCCTTCTCACCCCGCCCCTTCTTTTTTTCTGGAACAGGCAGGCGTGATGCTGTAAGCAACAAATAGCAAGATGAATGCTGGCTGGCAAGCAAGTGGAATCCTGTTTCCAAATCCAGCCAGTCGAGATTTGCTTAGTGAAAAGAGTCGCGTGGTACCAAGCATGACCCAGTGTGTGTGAGCAGTAGAGAACTGACGCTGGCATAAGGAGTATATGGTTGTCTTTGACGTTAAGGAGAGAGAAGGGGACACACATAAAAATCAATGAAAGGTCCGCCCCCCATCTTCTAACCTGTCCTGGTGCCACCGCTTTTGTTTGCCCGGCCGTAATCGATCAGAGGTCATGAATATTAAGCAATTATCGATTGCCTTGCTCTGAGACCCGCTGAGTTAGGCGGTTACCCAGGGGTTGACAGCGAAGGGTTACGGATGAGAAAGGGACAAACTATGCCTCAGACGCCAAACTGAGGAGTGATTTCACCGATCTCCCGACCCACCAACGCGCTGACGAACAGACACACAAACTGTAAAAACCCTTGTGGAGTGTGAATGAAAGATTGAAAAGGGCGCGGAAATACTTCAAAGAAATAAGTGTTGTTATTTAGCCTTCTGCAAAATCATCCACGGCTTCCGACACTGCTGCCAATCTCAGCCACAAGAACAAATTCATCACCATAATTTCTTATCAAGTTGGTGTCTACTTTGACCAAATTCATTAGGATAATTAATGAGGGATTCTCGGACATACTTCATGTGATTTTTTTGGTTTGAACGGTATTTTGTGTGTGTTGTTAGTTTCATAATGAGAGTGGAAAGAGTTTTATAAGAATGTGACATAAATTAATTAGTTCTGACCTGGTTAAAGACTTAATTGGTATTTGTAATTATCTCTAGGAAGTTTATTGCAGTTTGAACTTGTGATACAAATTCCGTCCGTGTCATTCTTAAGGGTCTTAAAGGTGTCCGGGGATTTAATATGTACATGTTGCATTTATGCTGTCATTTCTATATCGTGGTATATTTGCTACAAATATACTCTTTCTATACGTTGTATTTATTGAGCATAATTTGAATGCGCCGTGAATCATGTATACCGAAATACTTAAGGCGTAGCAACTTCATGGTGTGCTATTTGGAAGAGATAAATACAGGGTAGTCTATAAAGTCCTTGTGTAAAAACTTTAGTTGTACACATGCCGGAAGTACACAGAAGTACACAGTTAACACCATAAAAGTAATATATTTTGTTAATGTTATCAATTGTGTGTTCATATTTCGTCAGATCTGTAACTGACTGAGAATGGCGAAAGTATAAAGACAAGGTTAACTGTGTGTTGTGAAATTAAACTGATTGATGTGTCCCAAAGATGGCGGGAAATTCGAGCAGTACTGTGTTCAATCAATCAATCAATCAATCAATCAGTGAATATCCTTTAGCTCCCCAAAGAGCATAGGCCTTCAGCAAACTCATGCCAAGTCCTCCTGTCACGTGACAACATAGGCCTTCAGCAAACTCATGCCAAGTCCTCCTGTCACGTGACAACATAGGCCTTCAGCAAACTCATGCCAAGTCCTCCTGTCACGTGACAACATAGGCCTTCAGCAAACTCATGCCAAGTCCTCCTGTCACGTGACAACATAGGCCTTCAGCAAACTCATGCCAAGTCCTCCTGTCACGTGACAACATAGGCCTTCAGCAAACTCATGCCAAGTCCTCCTGTCTGTATTTGACGTATCCATATTGCTTGCTGAAATTTTTGTAGTAACATTTCTTAATGGATGGGGTAACCAGCTCCTTGCCCAATCCTCCTTAGTCGTTTTTTACGACATGCATTTGATACAGGATCAACCCGTTCGACGGCATTTAGAGGATTTTTTCGTTAATCTATAAACTGATGCATTTGAATCTTTCTTTGCCGACCTCTTTTGGGCAATCGGTAACACACAGGTAATTGTGTTAAAACTTACTTAATTATGTCCTTATAAGCCGGTGATAGTGTGCTTCTGCCATGCGTACATACAAAGTTGTTAAACTTTTGAGTTGCACAATGACTTTATAGATACATGGAAAGTCTTAGATATTCGATACAAAGGAATCGAATAATACTTGTTATCAAAATTATATTTTTTAAAGATTTTACTTATATTTGTTTATTGTTTTGACTTTCGTATATTTGTTCCGTGAACTGAAATATGTCGATATGTTCAGAGGAAAAAGTCAGTTAACAGTTTTACAGAAGTCGCTATGTTCAAATCATTCTCTAATTCAATCTTTTTATCTTGTGTTTTTATGAGCAGTAGATTCAAAATTAAACGTGGATTCGCAGAGTGAGAAGTGCGCTAGCTTTTCGAATCAAACCTACCGGGTTAGAAAACTGATAGACGCATGCTCCAGTCTTGGTTTGTGGGTATCAGAATTTGCTCTTGAGTTAGGGAAGGCAAAGACAGCGAGGAAGAACCTCATAAAGCTGATACCTAGTTCGGTGTAGTTCCTTAACACCTAGTACGGTGTAGTTCCTTAACACCTAGTACGGTGTAGTTCCTTAACACCTAGTACGGCGTAGTTCCTTAACACCTAGTACGGTGTAGTTCCTTAACACCTAGTACGGTGTAGTTCCTTAACACCTAGTACGGTGTAGTTCCTTAACACTTCACTCCGCATCTGTTATGCGATTATGTCTACATTTGCTTTACGTTGTAGATTCAAATTAATATAATTATCATTTTATTTGTTCTTATAACATGATCACTCATAAAACAATTTCAGTCATATAAAAAATATACAGAAATGAAGTTTACAAATGCAATGAGTGATCGTCTATTCGTAAATCCGTGGTTTCATTCTTAACATTTGATTCTTATTTCTTAAAAATTGTACACCGTTATAATCTATGTGACATTTAACACTGTGCCCGCGTGTATATGTAAAACCGTGGAAATGCTTATTAAACAAAATATTTTACAAGCGTACACACGGACAATGTAGTCACTACAGCAGCTTACTACCTTCCAGAAGCCTATATCAAAACTTCCTCGCTCTCGTAGAGGGGGTTTCTGTATCTATTTGTATTACACAATGAGTTGGCCAGTCTCACGCGCGACTTAATGTTAAGAAAACTTGGCTTGATTTCAAGCTCTGATAATGCGACCCATTGATTTAACTCATTTTTTTATTTTCTTGTTCAGCGACTTCCGAGCACAGCAAGTTCTCCTTAGCTAACACGTTTCATGCTCATCACCTATCCTCTGTTCATGACAGTCACGCGCATGTTTCCTCATTTCTCTCTGTCATCTTTTTTCACTATAATTTTTTTCATCGTTAAAAAAAAAAAGTTATACAGATTAGTTTTCTCTGACTTTTTTCTTCTGTTTTTATGCGTTTATCCTTGACGAAGACATTTTTTGTCGAAACTTAAGTTATTTATTTGTCATTTGTGGTAGTGAGTCATTCACAACCTCTTTCCATTCAACACATCACTTCCGTCATAGTTTTTACTCATTACTCTGAGGTCGACAGTCTGACTGGCAGAATTCACAAACTGCAACCAGACCAAACTATCTTTTATATTTGGACATGCGCTCTAATATAACCGACGGGAATTGTGTCTAGGTTGAACGGATTGCGCCTCGCCAAAACGACGCAAAATTTAACAAAAAGGAAAACAAGTTTGACTGGCATAGTGCTTAGATTGCTTGCCTATCGCAGGAAAGTTTCCGGGTTCCGGGTTCAAAACCTGGCAGTGCCACGTTCCAATCTACCCAGCTGCAAATGGGTACCTGACGTTGCTCTTGCGTTAGGGACAGGCAAAAGCAGCGAAGAAAGGAACCGGTCACCGCTCTTCATAAAGCTTAAGCCTAGTCGAGAAGTCTGTCACACTTTACTATCCTACGTCAGTATCTGCTAAGAGATAACTTTATAAATCATTTCTCTTATATCTTTTTTTTTTTCCTGATTACTTTATCCTTGTACGTGTTGCGCCATTTCGGTACGTTACGTCCAAGTTATTTATAGAACCTCCTTTTTGTATTTTTGACTTAATCTTTCAAGTGTTCTAGACTTTTCTCTTATGGTGTATGTGTAAAACACACATTCCCACCATTTTGTGTTTTACTTTATCAAGTAACTAGTTGATTTATAACTCTGTTGAGATAAGGAAACTTAAAATAGATTTTAATTTTACTAACCTTGTAACCCGGCTCAGCAAAGTGTTCATGATTATACAAATATCTTCACTTATAATTTGTTTGGTATGTCCACAAGTAAGAAACGCAACGCTATCTGAGGGAGGCAATCATTAAAATGTGTAAGATTTTAAAAACCGCATATATTATCGTTCTTGCCTTTCAGGCAAACAAAATGCTTTCGATTCACGGCAGAGGTTTTCACTTTCTTTTCTTTTTTTCCAATCGTTTATCTTCAGTTTTTATTAGAGTGTGTGGGGTTTTTTTCCCCGGTTAAGTATAGTTTCCAAGTGTGTGTGTGTGTGTGTGTGTGTGCGTGCGTGCGTGCGTGCGTGCGTGTGTGTGTGTGTGTTGACGGGTTTACATGCTCGGTAAATGGTGAAAGGCAGAAGATGAAAAGGGATAAACTGAATACATGAGAAAAGGTTCTATTCTCAGTATATAAGACAGAAATCGAACACCAGAATTCTTTCTCGTCATGCATTCAGATTTGCATGATAGTAGGTATAAATAAAATGAACCATTTCTAACTGGGATTTACTCGAGTGACCGTAGTGTTCACACGGGAATTTACGAGAGCGACGTCGTCTAAATCTTCTTCCATGTCTTATCATTAAAATATTTTTTTTAAAATGTATTTAACTTAGTTCTTGCTTTTTTTCTGTCTTCTGTTTTGTTCACTTCCTTCTGACGAAGACTTTTGACCATAATGTTAGAAATTAGTTTGTCCTTTGTCCTAGTAAGAGCCATAACCTATTGACACAAATTTTAGTTACGGAGAATAGAGTTTACACTGCACCTGGTTCCCTTACAGGAAGCCTGCACCAAGCAGTCACATGCTGTTGGAGCGGTTGTTTCTGTGGCAATCTACTGTATATGATGAAGTTGCTAGCGCCATATATTAGTCGCCTTGTACGACATGCCTGATGATACAGTCATCAGAGACACCCGGTAATTGCACGGGACAGACATATGTACACAGAACAATTAATTTAAGCTACCAGGTTGACAAATTTCTCACTCAAAAAAAAAAAACAATTGTTATCACTATGGTATCAATAACTGGTTTTCTCCCCGCGTCATAAACACGTTTATCTGTGCTTCCTGGTTGTTTGTTATGAGAGAAGACAGAACAGGATATCTGCTCCCTCGGGCAATTCATAACACGAGATGTATATAAGGTTTAGCATAGGTCTGACAATCTGATGATGGACAAAAACTGTTACAAAACCTACTACTGCAAGAGTATATAAATGCTTAAAGCAGACTTTTTGTAATGGGACTAGCTAGAGTGTTGGCTGCATGCTTCACAAAGAGCAAAAAAGGAAAGAATGGTAATGATTATGATGCTGATGATGAACTATTTTTATTTTTTTTCGTTCATACTCAATTTTTTCTTTTAATCACAGGCGCCCCGAAAGTATACTTTTCATTTCCCCCCTCTCACTTCTCCTCTCCCTGTCTCTCTCTCTCTCTCTCTCTCTCTCTCTCTCTCTCTCTCTCTCTCTCTCTCTCTCCCTCTCTCTCTCTCTCTCTCTCTCTCTCTCTCTCTCTCTCTCTCTCTCTCTCTCTCTCTCTCTCTCTCTCTCTCTCTCTCTCTCTCTCTCTCTCTCATTCCATATATTTATGAATTTGTTCTCTTCCTTAATATCTTCCTGATACAAAAAGGAGGTTCTATAAATAACTTGGACGTAACGTACCGAAATGGCGCAACACGTACAAGGATAAAGTAATCAGGGGAAAAAAAAAGATATAAGAGAAATGATTTATAAAGTTATACCTTAGCAGATACTGACGTAGGGGAGTAAAGTGTGAGAGACTTCACGACTAGGCTTAAGCTTTATGAAGAGAGATGACCAGTTCTTTTTCCTGAGGCTACGTACACCATCACCAGTAGCTTCACGTGTGAGTCGCGCAATGTCATTTACACGATCATATGTAAACGTTGCTGCATAACCTATATTGACCAAACAGGCAAACGACTTGGGGACAGATTCAACCAGCACCTGAATGACATCGCTCAGCAAAAATCCACACCAGTTGCCATACACTTTAATGGTCCTGACCACCATGGTCCCATCGACATCCAGGTCACGGCGATCAGATCCTGCTCCTCTGACACTGCCAGCCGAGAACAGCTTGAGAACCGT
This sequence comes from Oreohelix idahoensis, assembly GCA_024509875.1. Taxonomy (NCBI): domain Eukaryota; kingdom Metazoa; phylum Mollusca; class Gastropoda; order Stylommatophora; family Oreohelicidae; genus Oreohelix; species Oreohelix idahoensis. Next base: position 315,624 of record JAMPIV010022953.1, on the reverse strand, counting down.
CTTATCCACAGCATGGGGTGTCTAAAACCAGCCGGTCTTAACACTCTGCACACCTTTGTGTGAGGTCCCCCCCCCCCCCCCCTTTCCTCTCTTGTTCTATTTTGACTCTTTCCACTCTTATCCTATTTTTCTGCCGCCTTCTAATAATATGTATGAATATAAAATACACTGTTTTTAATATGTCTTGATTTTTTATTTCATATTTATTTATCTCCAACTCATTCTGTCCTCTTCTATTTCCAGTCCCCACTAATATTACGTTTGGGTAGTTTATTGTTCAGTTTCGTTTTTTAGTTTCGTAGTATGTATTGTATACATCCGGTGGTGACAGTCATTTCCTTTTCCGGGCACGCCAGTCCATTTGCGGGAAGTTTCCTTCAGGGAAGTACCTAGGTTTAATTTTTATATTTATTTATTTTTTTATTTTTTTAGGTTCTTATGTGTCCTATCTAGCCTTCACTTTCTTTCCTTTCCCTGACGAAGGCCTTGTGGTCGTAACGTTGGCTATTTTCTTTGTCTTTTGTCCTCATAAGACGAATTACCTTTTTCGATTTTTTTTCACACCCATCTATCTTTCATTAAACAAGGTCTTACAGTTATCTTGATTTTATTTCTGATCACGGTGTTTTGTTCAACCTCCAGAGGTTCTCTTGTAAAGACAGACCACCGCTTCCTTAGCACGTGGCGAGAGATGAGTACTGAGACGTTATGCAAGGGGCTGGCAACCACATCACCATGCTAAACAAGTTGCTATAGAAACCACGTCTGTAAGAGTACATGAAGTACTGTGGTACAGGTGTTCTAAAATGGGTCAACTTAAGTACATGTCACATACGTCATATAGGGCTAACAGGAATACGAACAGATTTTATTTTTAAACTGTCTGTTAGGATATCTAGCCGTTCACAGTATGCCTAGATATCTTGCCATTCGCAATGTCTGTCAAGAAATCTAGCCGTTCACAGTGTATGTTTCGATATCTTGCTGTTCGCAGTGTCTTTTCTGATATCTTGCCGTTCACAGTGTCTGTCTGGATATCTTGCCGTTCACAGTCTGCCTAGATATCTTACCATTCACAATGTCTGTCTAGACATCTTGCCGTTCACACTGTCTGTTAGGATATCGTTCCTTTCACATTGTCTATTAGGATATCTTGCCGTTCACAGTGTCTGTTTCGATATCTTGCTGTTCACAGTGACTGTTCTCATATCTTGTATTTTACAGTCTGTATAGATATCTTACCATTCACAATGTCTGTCTATATATCTTGCCGTTCACACTATCTGTTTGGATATCTTACCGTTCACAGCGTCTGTCTGAATATCTTGCCGTTCACATTGTCTGTTAGAATATCTTACCGTTCACAGTTTCTGTTAGAATATCTTACCATTCACAGTGTCTGTTAGAATATCTTACCGTTCACAGTTTCTTTCGGAATATCTTACCGTTCACAGTATATGTCTAGATATCTTGTCGTTCACAGTGTCTATCTAGATATCTTACCGTTTGCAGTGTAAGTCTACATATCTTGCCGTTCACGGTGTATGTCTAGATATTTTGTCGTTCGCAGTGTCTGCCTAGATATCTTACTGTTGACAGTGTCTATGATGATATCTTATCGTTCACAGTGTCTGTGTGGATATCATATTGTTCACAGTGTCTGTGTGGATATCTTATCGTTCACAGTGTCTGAATATCTTGGCATTCTCAGAGTAGTCTGGTTATCTTACAGTTCACAGTGTCTTTTTCCATATCATGCCGTTCACAATGTATGTTTGGATATCTTACCGCCCTGAGTGTCTGTATGGATAACTTGCTGTTCCCATTGTATGTCAAGATATCTTAACGTTCACATTGTCTGTCTAAATATCTTAACGTTCACATTGTCTGTCTAGATATCTTAACGTTCACATTGTCTGTCTAAATATCTTAACGTTCACATTGTCTGTCTAAATATCTTAACGTTCACATTGTCTGTCTAAATATCTTAACGTTCACATTGTCTGTCTAGATATCTTAACGTTCACATTGTCTGTCTGGATATCTTACCGTTCACATAGTCTGTCTGGATATCTTACCGTTCACATAGTCTGTCTTGATATCTTAACGTTCACATAGTCTGTCCAGATATCTTAACGTTCACATTGTCTGTCTAGATATCATAATGTTCACATTGTCTGTCTAAATATCTTAATGTTCACATTGTCTGTCTAGATATCTTAATGTTCACATTGTCTGTCTAGATATCTTACCGTTCACATAGTTTGTCTTGATATCTTAACGTTCACCGTGTACAGCTGCGTAACTACAATCCCGCACATTACTGCTCTTTATAGTAGTAGATTACATTAGGTTATTACTGTGACGATTCAACTGCGAATATTCTGTAATTTTGCAAGAAGTGAAGTCATCGATTTTGTCACTTGTTGTTTGTGGCGGCGGAGCTTGTTTCTTATAATTTTTTTTATCTGTTTAATTATTGTTTCAATTCATCACTTCTATATTTTACTCTTTTCTTAATCTTGTTTCCTATTTTTCCTTTGGTTTTGCGTCTGTTTTAAAATTTTTTAATTATACTGTTTTATTTTTCGTTTCGTAGCCTCTGATTCTGTTCGTGTGTTTTACATTGGCAAAGTTTTCCTGTGCTTCCACCCCGATGAAAGTCCGTTGGCTGGGACGTTGGTTAAACATTTCTTTGTGAAACCGTCGCTAGTTCAGCGTTGGTTAAACATTTCTTTGTGAAACCGTCGCTATTTCATATAGACTGAATATATTGTTATTGTTGCAATTGTTGATCAGAATCGACGTCATTGCACTCCGGGAAAACCAATAGTGCTCAATCTCCTTCAGCAAATGTCGAAGGGTATGAATGGTAATTGTACCTGTTTTACGCTGTTTGTATACACGCCGGATGCTTCCTCTCATACGTCAATCTCTGCTGGTCTTACGTTTGATGGCAACATCCAGCAATCTTAGCCTTGCTCATTCATCGATTGCAGTGTCACTTTCTAATAGGCGATCATTAACTGCCCTCAGTATCTCTCCCTTATCCACATTCAATGCACCTTCTATGGGTGCTCTTGATGCTAGTCTATCAGCTCTTTCATTGTCACGTACCCCTGCATGACTAGGACAGTAGATCCACACCAGTTCCTGAAGATTCTATGGAGGTTTTCCATTCATGTCGGAGCCATCTACTTTGGACCTTCCGAAGCATGAATTCTAAGTCTGACACAATAACCGCCCTTGTTAATGAAGTTTCAGACAGCCACCTTAAGGCTGCAGTAGCTGCCCCTACTTCCATTCTCAAGTTGGTGGTTGTTGTCAAGTAAGCCCCACTATCTTCAGCGATGATTCTAACCTTTACTCTAGCAGAGAAGCCCTATCCAGATTTCTCACCACGGATTACATACCCATCAGTGTACACATGACATCATCATTCCCAGCTTAATCATTTATCAGCTGATCCATTTCTAGCTCTTCCCTCCTATTGAGAGTTCTACACTCTCTACCAATGCTGATGATGACTTGCTGGTAGTTCGTCCAGTTCTCACCTGATTTACTCCACTCTTCTCCCTTGAATATATTTTCAACTGCGGTCACCTGTCTAATAGTTGTCTTTGCCTGCGCCATCCATGACATCCCCCTCTTTATTCTTGCTCCTGTGATGTCAGCTACGTTTCCATGCAGCGGATACCTTTTGTCTGTAGTAAATAGCATATACGTTTTTGCCTGGGCCATTGCATATCTGGATCTAATTGACAGCACTACATGTATGTACTGCCTCGTTACCACGAGGACATCTCGCGTACAGCCCAAGACTATAGGCATCCCTTCATTTTGAATCCGTTCTAGTCGTTCACATTGTGTTACTGACAGCGTTAGTATTCCCAGCCCATACTCAATGGCTGATATGACGAGCTGATGATACAGGAGAAATAGTAATCTCTGCTCCAGGTGCGATGCGGACATTGTTTTATGGGCTGCCACACCTATCCTGCACTTCTGTATGAATTGATCAACATGGTGCTTATACGATAGCCCGCGATGAAATATGACTCCTAGGTACTTCAACTTGTCTTGTCTTTCAATTTTCTGCCCATTTAGAGTAATATCTGGAAGGCCTGCTTTCATTGTGGAGTTGTTCAAGGAGCACCACATTATGCAGGCCTTGGTGGGATTGACTATCTGTTTAATAATTTTCTAATATATCACACACTCGGCAGCAGCAAAAGTCTTAATATTCTCATTTTTATCTTGTATCTGTTGGAGCATTTGGGATCAAATAGAGCTCTGTAGAGCGTCATAATATGAACTACACTTGTTTGCCTGTTTGTTTTGGTGAAACTTGCTTTTCTCCATTCTCTCTCTCTCTCTCTCTCTCTCTCTCTCTCTCTCTCTCTCTCTCTCTCTCTCTCTCTCTCTCTCTCTCTCTCCCCCCCCCCCCCCCCCCGCCATATGTACATGGAAGTTAAAGCTGATTTACGAAAAGCGTCTGTTTTACATCAAGGCGAACTAGGTGGTCGGTCGCCCAGAGCGGTAACATTAAGAGCAGGGGGCGAGTTCGAGTTAACTTAAAAATTGGTGTAATAAAATAAAGTCGTAATTCCGAATCAAATGAGCTGGTTGCCTTGGACACCAAATAACCTTTCACTGGTTCCGTTTACAGATACCTGAAGTTGGTTTTTTAAGAGTAATAAATGACTTTAAATTTACACAACTACACAAGAAGAATTCTCATGCGTCTTCAGCGGCAAATAATTTGAAATACTACATTTTACATCATCATCAAAACCTACAACGAAAAGTTATATAAACTACTTAAGAATCAAATTATACTACTGGACAAAAGTTAAGGGCCACCAAGAAAAACTCCGTTATGGACCAAATAAATGCATGGCTGATTCAGTGATCATTTCGACCACTTGTCATACTGATTTATTGCATACCAACGGTGAACACTCTTTACCGATGATAATTTTCCACGTGCATTCAAATTCAACTCACTTTTTCACCTTTTGAACTAGTGGGGCGTGTTGCACAAACCACGAGTTTTTGCAGCAACAACGGCAATTTTCACGTGCGGGTTAAAGTGACCCAGTTTTTGGACATTTAAAAAAAAATTAACCTAGTGCACACAGAAATGTATACACATTTCTCTGAGCTCAGTTTAAATGACATTTGTAATACCGGAAAACTCGCTTTCCCTGGCTGATATGATTACAAGGAGTCAGTTCTTAGAAGGTAATTGGCATTTTTTTCGTAGTTCAAGACTGTTATGTTATGTTCTCTATTCACTATATCTATGTTTCCCATAACAACATATCTATGTTTCCCATAACAGCATATCTATGTTTTCAATAACAGTCATTTCAATATTCTGCATCACAGTATTCCCATGTTACCATAACAGTAATTATATGTTCTCCGGTCAGTATTTCTATGTTATACATAACAATATTTCCATGTTGCGATAAAAGTACTCATATGTTCCCAATAGCAGAATTTCTATGTTTTCCATAACAATAATTCTAAATTCCTCATAGCATTATTTCTATATTCCTCATAACAGTATTTCTATGTTCTCCATAACACAAATTCTGTTTTCTCCATAACATCATTACTTAGTTTACCATAACAGTACTTCTATGTTTGCCATAACATTAAATATTTGTTCCACATAACAGTTTTACTATGTTCTCCATAACAGTATGTCCGTGTTCTCCATAACAGTATTTCTATGTTCTCAATAGCAGTACCTTTATTTTCGCCATAACACTAATTCTATGTTCTCCATAACAGTATTTCTATATTCTCCTTAACAGTATTTCTATGTTCTCCATAAAAATAATCTTTCTATGTTCTTCTTAAAAATCTTTCTGCGTTCTCCATAAAATCTCGTTTATTTTCCTCCATAACAGTATTTCTATGTTCTTCATAACAGTATTTCTGTGTCCTCCATGGCAGTATGTCTATGTTCTACATAAAAATCTTTCTATGATCTCCATAACAATTTTGTATATTCTCCACAAAAATCTGTCTATGTTCTCCATAGTTTTCCATAACAGTATTTCTATGTTCTCCATTGCAGTATGTCAGTGTTCTTCACAACATTGTGTCTATCTTCTTCATGACAGCATTTATAGATCCTCCACAACAGCGTTTATATATATTTCACAATGGTATCTGTGTTCTCCTTAACAGTATTTCTGTATACTCTAAGGATTACCACATTCTCCATTCAGTTTTGTTATGTTTTTCGCAACATCTATCTATCTATCTATCTATCTATCTATCTATCTATCTATCTATCTATCTATCTATCTATCTATCTATCTATCTATCTATCTATCTATCTATCTATCTATCTATCTATCTATCTATCTATCTATCTATCTATCTATCTATCTGTCTATCTATCTATCTATCTATCTATATATCTATCTATCTATCTATCTATCTATCTATCTATTTATCTGTCTATCTATCCGTCTGTCTATCTGTCTGATTGCCTGCCTGCCTGCTTGTCTGTCTGTCTATATCTCTAGCATCATCTTTATTTACTTTAAAGCTCTTCATCAAATGTACACCTCCACTTTATTATGTGTCAAAGTCTTTCTCTTGTTTCCCGTGGCGACAAGTCCGGTGCTTGGTTGGATTTTGTTCTCACGAGTAGTTAGTGACCGATCTATTTCCGCTTCTTCATGTGATCTCATGGTTGGTGTCCTTTATTCTTGTCCCTTCTTCGAGATTTCTGTTTCCATTTCTGCCTTTCCCAAGTCACGCATTATACTAAATAAATATTAGACAAACATAAAGGTATGTTTTCAGGCACTCGTGAGAAATAAAGAAGTAGAAAACTAGATAGAAAAACAACAGACTTGAGTGGCTTACCCAGGACTCGAACCCTGGACCTTCCGTGCGACACCCCCGCCTAGCTATGCATGCGAATCACAATATCCTCCCTGCCATCTAGGCATCACCAAAAAATGATGGTTCGATGACGGGTCATTAGTGCGACCCGCAACACATAATACCGGAAATTTACCTAGGGCAGTCCAGCCTATTAATGACGCAATCACTTCTGTTGTTCCCCTATTATACAGTATAGGTCAGACTACACAAGACAAATATTTTAGTTGTTTCATTAGGAAAGGTATGGAGATCAAGAGAAATCAAGTCCAACACAAAAATAAGAATCTTCAACTCAAATGTCAAGTCAGTCTTATTATGTGGCTATGACACATGAAGAACATCAAAAACCACAACCGAAAAGCTACAGACTTTTATAAATGTGTGCTTGCATATAATAGAAGGATTGAAATGGTATGACACGGTCATCAATGTGGAAGTGTTGACAAGGTCATCAATGTGGAAGTGTTGACAAGGTCACCAATGTGGAAGTGTTGACAAGGTCACCAATGTGGAACTGTTGACAAGGTCACCGATGTGGATTTGTTGACAAGGTCACCAATGTGGATTTGTTGACAAGAACCAGACAAGTGCCAGTGGAACTTGAGATGAAGACGCTGGCGATTGATACACATTTAGGAACTCTGTTGATAGAATTACAAGGCAGCCCTTTTTCTAGAATCCCAGGGCAAGAGGAGGTAGAAAAAGACACAAGGAGAAGATAACTGGAGACAGAAGTGACAATGATCAGGAAGACGCGGAAAGAATATACGCTGATGGCACGTGACATGAGGACTTTTGCTTGTGTTTATTGAAGGCCAATGCTCCTTGGGGAGCCAAAGGATTTTGATTGATTGATTGATTGATTGATTGATCATTAAGATATTGCTTCTACAAGAAAGATTGCACGAAGGTTGTTGCATTGCTAGAAAATTTATTACGGTCTGATCTTTTAGTAAACTACGTACGGTAGGTTTGCCGAGGGTAAATATGTCATTTCATCAATTGTCATTGTCATCACTTCTCATCTCCATATGGAACATCGCTCTTCCGCTACGTGACGCCATGCCTTTATCCTATCATCTGTTCACGGTCTTCGTACGTTTTCTTAATGTTTCCTCTGTCAAATTACCTGTCGGTATGTTCTTGAGTTATTTATTTTACCTTGGAGGTTCCAGACTAGGGTCATTAGTTCTACATTGGTGATCTTGTCATCAGTTCTACATTGGTGATCTTGTCATCAGTTCCACAATGGTGATATTGTCATCAGTTCTACATTGGTGATCTTGTCATCAGTTCCACATTGGTGATCTTGTCATCGGTTCTACATTGGTGATCTTGTCATCAGTTCCACATTGGCGATCTTGTCATCAGTTCTACATTGATGATCTTGTCATCAGTTCTACATTGGTGATATTGTCATCAGTTCCACATTTATGATCTTGTCATCAGTTCCACATTGATGATCTACTCATCAGTTCTACATTAGTGATCTTGTCATCAGTTCCACGTTGATGATCTTGTCATCAGTTCCACATTGGTGATCTTGTCATCAGTTCCACATTGGTGATCTTGTCATCAGTTCCACATTGATGATCTTGTCATCAGTACCAAATTGGTGATCTTGTCATCAGCTCCACATTGGTGATATTGTCATCAGTTCCACATTGGTGATCTTGTCAACAGTTCCACATTAGTGATCTTGTCAACAGTTCTACATTGGTGATCTTGTCATCAGTTCTACATTGGTGATCTTGTCATCAGTTCCACATTGGTGATCTTGTCATCAGTTCTACATTGGTGATCTTGTCATCAGTTCCACATTGGTGATCTTGTCATCAGTTCCACATTGGTGATCTTGTCATCAGTTTCATATTTGTGATCTTGTCATCAGTTCCACAATGAGGATCTTGTCAGCAGTTCCAGATTATTGATCTTGTCATCAGTTCCATATTTGTGATCTTGTCATCAGTTCCACAATGAGGATCTTGTCAGCAGTTCCACATTATTGATCTTGTCATCAGTTCCCCATTGGTGACCTTGTCATCAGTTCTACATTGGTGATTTTGTCATCAGTTCCACATTGGTGATCTTGTAATCAGTTCCACATTGATGATCTTGTCATCAGTTCTACTTTGGTGATCTTGTCATCAGTTCCACATTGGTGATCTTGTCATCAGTTTCACATGGGTGATCTTGTCAATAGTTTCACATGGGTGATCTTGTCAACAGTTCCACATTGGTGATTTTGTCAACAGTTCCACATTGGTGATTTTGTCAACAGTTCCACATTGGTGATCTTGTCATCAGTTCCACATTGGTGATCTTGTCATCAGTTCCACATTGGTGATCTTGTCATCAGTTCCACATTAGTGATCTTGTCAACAGTTCTACATTGGTGATCTTGTCATCAGTTCCACATTGGTGATCTTGTCATCAGTTCCATATTTGTGATCTTGTCAACAGTTCTACATTGGTGATCTTGTCAACAGTTCCACATTAGTGATCCTTGTCAACAGTTCTACATTGGTGATATTGTCATCAGTTCCACATTGATGATTTTGTCATCAGTTCAACATTGCTGATCTTGTCAACAGTTCCACATTGGTATTCTTGTCAACAGTTCCACATTGGTGATCTTTTCAACAGTTCCACATTGGTGATCTTGTCAATAGTTCCACATTGGTGATCGTGTCATCAGTTCCACGTTGGTGATCTTGTCACCAGTTCGACTTTGGTGATCTAGTCATCAGTTCCACATTGGTGATCGTGTCATCAGTTCCACATTGGTCATCGTTTCATTAGTTTCACATTGGTGATCTTGTCATCAGTTCCACATTGGTGATCTTGTCATCAGTTCCACATTGGTGATCTTGTCATCAGTTCTGCATTGGTGACCTTGTCAACTTTTCCACATTAGTAATCTTGTTAACAATTCTACATTGGTGATCTTGTCATCAGTTCACATTGGTGATCTTCTCAACAGTTTTACATTGGTGATCTTGTTAACAGTTCCACATTGGTGATCTTATCAACAGTTCTACATTGGTGATCTTGTCAACAGTTCCACATTGGTGATCTTGTCATCTGTTCTACATTGGTGATCTTGTCGTCAGTTCTACATTCGTGATATTGTCGTCAGTTCTACATTGGTGATATAGTCGTCAGTTCTACATTGGTGATATTGTCGTCAGTTCCACATTGGTGATATTGTCATCAATTTCACATTGGTGATCTTGTCATCAGTTCCACATTGGTGATCTTGTCATCAGTTCCACATTGGTGATCTTGTCATCAGTTCCACATTGGTGATCTTGTCATATCATCTTAATTCTTCTATTCTATTGTTATTGTTATTGTTGATCAGAATTGACGTCATTGCACTCCGGACAATCCCATATTCTATTGTTATTGTTGACAATCCCATATTCTATTGTTATTGTTGACAATCCCATATTCTATTGTTATTGTTGACAATCCCATATTCTATTAAAACGCTTATTTCTAAAAGTCTGTAATATCTTTGGTTTTCTTTATCTTTTTGTTAGTTATTTGATGATGTTGATGTTGTTGTTTTGTTGCTGTTGTTATCCGTGTTTCAAAGCCATTGAAATGGACTTCCTTGAAATTGGATTTGAAAATTGTTATTTTTGTGTTGGGTTAGATTTCTTTTAATTTTATGTACGAGTATTTCCCAGCAGAATAATTTATTATGTTGATATTTTTGACTGTTCCTCCAATTGTGTATATGTTCTTGCCGAAGACATATGAATCTACTACTTCTTCGTGCACTCTCACACGTCTACTTGAATGTTTTAAAAGAAAGCAGAAGTCAAGACATAAGAATGAATCCAGGTCTAGTAGATGCGTTTCTCCTGGCGCAATGACAATCAGTTCTCTTATTTGTTCTTATTGTTGTTATCTTTTCTCGTTGGAATTAAGTAATATCAGGCTCTGCCAAATTGACGTTTTAAATTTTGGGTTTTCAATAATTGTTTTTTCAAAATAAGTCACGACTTACAATGAATACTGGATGATTTTTGTATACTATTACCTTGAGATAGAAGCATCACTATCTTTATATCTACAACTCTGCCAAGAGTAATCTTGTGCGAAGGTAGACACCTTTGAAGACCAATATTAGATACTCTTGAGTTTTGGCCATTATTGGACCCCTACTGCAAAGCAGGGGAGGAACGTTCTATGGCAGAGGCTTTTTTTCAGGCACTATAATGGCAAGATAAGTATTGTTTTAAACTGAGACTCGAAAAAAAAAATGATTAGTGATTTGCAGAAAAATAGACAAGTAAGTAGTAAACAGATTTAGTACTCTACGTTTTAAAATTTGGAAACAGTTGTGTAAATTGGGAGAATTAGGATCTATTTTGTACCATGCCATGTTAATAACATCAGATGAAAGATCTCAGAGGATCAAAAGTAGAATAACTCAAGCAAAAGCAGCGTTCCATAAAATGAAAAGTATTTTATGCGACAACTCTTTGTCACTGGAAGTAAGAAAGAAAAGTCTTCAATATCACAAGGTAGTGACACTATCATATGAAAACTGGGACCCAAAGATGCAGCAATAGAGAATGCAGTCAGCGACCCATAGCTTGACTGCTTGCATCAGAGTCAGCGAACCAGAGCTGACTAAGATCCTACTCCACCTCCACGTGGTGGTCCTGGAAACCGTCTGCATCACTGCAGTCTGGCTGAGCGAGTAGGGATCGCAGAGGGAAGGCAAACACGGTCCCAAAAACTGCCGTGCTGAAGTCGGATGTGTGGACCGAAAGGTGCAGATATCACAGCTCCGGCGTAAACAGACACAACGCATCCAACGTCCTTTTCAGGACGAACGAGGAAGAAGAAGAAGAAGAAGATATGAAAACTTATCAAGTATAATAAAAAACCAAGCAAGAACATGTCTGGACACCACAGAAGTATGGTTTTGCAGAAGAATTCTTAAAATATCATGAACAGATAAAAACAGTAATGAAGATGACCTGAAAGACCTGACAGTGCGCAAAGAAACATTAATCATATCTTTTTTTAAAAGCAGTCCATTGTGTTCGGGCATGATTTGAGCAAAAAAACAAAAACAAAAACACGTGAACAAATTATGATTACAAGAAAAGGCCGATAGAAAAAGAGATAGAGAACAAAATGTAATGCTATCAACAGGTCTCCACAGTGTGTGTCCTATCCATCGCCAGCGTCTTCTTCTCAACTCTTGTTCCACTGGCACTTGTCTAGTTCTTGTCATCTCTTGTTCCACTGGCACTTGTCTAGTTCTTGTCATCTCTTGTTCCACTGGCACTTGTCTGGTTCTTGTCATCTCTTGTTCCACTGGCACTTGTCTGGTTCTTGTCATCTCTTGTTCCACTGGCACTTGTCTGGTTCTTGTCATCAATTCCACATTTGTGACTTTGTCATACCATTTCAGTCCTTTTATTCTACGCAAGCACCCGTTTATAAAAGTCTGTAGCTTTTTGGTTGTTGTTTTTGTTGTTTTCCATGTCTCAGAGCCATACAATAGGACTGACTTCACATTTGAGTTGAAGATTCTTATTTTCGTGTTGGACTTGATTTCTCTTGTTCTCCATATGTTTCCCAATGCAATGAAAGCTTCTCTTGCTTTTTGTATTCTTATTTTGATTTCATTGTCTGTCCACCCCCCCCCCCCCTCCCCCCCCCCCCCCCCCCCCCCAGCTCTGTCTGTATGTCACGGAATTTCCTCCCCTGCTTTGCAGTAGTGGTCCAACAGTGGCCAAAACTCAAGAGTATCTAATATGGGTCTTCAAAGGTGTCTACCTTCGCACAAGATTACTCTTGGCAGAGTTGTAGATAGAAGGATAATGATGCTTCTATCTCAAGGGAGTTTCCATAAGATATTTCAGAAGTCAAGAACAAAGCTGCGTTGGGCAAGGCAATTGTTAACTTACATCTGATCCGCCTCCTTTTATGAAGAATTAAGCAATATTTAGTAAATTGACGGAGACAAACATGCAGTACATTCAAAATTTCTAAATCGACGTTAAATTTGTATATTTACAAATAACAGATTTAATAATCATTTAGGTTTTAACAAGGTTTAAAGAAATTAATAATTATTTATCATAAAAATTATCATCACTGTTATGATGTAATTGTTATTTGTAAAGGAGGTCACTTGGCAGCTTTTATGTGTTACTTAGCTGTCAGTGACGGTTCTGCTCCGGTTGTGGTTTTGGTTCTTGGTAGACGGGATCGCTGATCCCTCTCGTCATTGGTCAAGGTAGTAGGGCGTAGTATGTTCCCAGAAATGTCATGGAGTGTCTACAAAGTTGGTCCCTCGTCTTTAAGCCCCGTCTAATGATGGTGTCGATATTCGACTTCAGGCCACTTGTACCCTTCTTGTTCCAGAGATAGTACCCTCAACTGGTATCACCGACTAGTATGGTAAAAGAATAGAAACAAATACCCTCTGAGTATTGAGTTTCCTGACACATAGTTATGTGTCCCCTTCTTCATATTCCACCATCCCATCTACCTCAGACTTTACCCTCGAAGAGAATTAAGCTTAATCCCTCGAAAGAAAACTTTCTTTACATTTAAATTGAATAGCTTTATATTTATTTTACATTCAAATGAAAAAGTTAATAGTATAGATAGAATATGTTTACATTTACATCTGCATTGGTTGAAAAATGTTCACAGTATAGATTAAATATGTTTTCAGTTACATCTACACTAGATGAAAAATGTTCACAATATAGACATAATGTGTTGTCATTTACATCTACACTGGTTGAAAAGCTTGAATACTTTCATTATTTTTAAAGTGAATATGTTTTCATAGACATTTACACTGGTGTGTAAATGTAAATATTATGCTTAGAATGAACATAAATTCTTTCATCTTTCCCTCCCTGCTCCATATGGAACATGGGACTACCTATGCTTTTAGTTCTCTTTAAGAAACTAGCAATAAAGCAGTCACCAGCCCTTGCAGTGGTAGTTCATGAAATCATCATTCTATATGCCGAGGTTGCCAGCCTCAAATGACCTTGACATCCACTAGCAATTTTCACATATTAATATTCTCATGGCAATATATACATATTAGTTCACTTGTTAGTAATGAAAAATATAGATTGTAAAATGTACAACTTACACCAATCTTGGCTCACAGACTGTTTGCTCAGAGATGTAGGTTACAGTACTTGCAGATGCCTTTTACACGTGTTGTTGAGGGTCATTACTTTAACAAAAAAATTCCCACTTTGACTCTACGTGTTCAGTTTCCTCAGATCCCGGTTTCCCTTATTAAAATGATAGAGCTTTCCTGGGCTGTTTGTCCTTCAAAATGTTCCAACAAAGTCCGGTCTGATAAATGGAATTCTGATTCTAACTCTGGCAGTCTGGTTTTCGTCTTGGCGGGAGGTGAAATTTTCACAGTGTCTTAAAACTGCAAACGTGTCAGGTTATATTACACTTCGCTTCCCCCACAGTACTTTGTTTACGATTTAGGCAGGGTCCAATCCGGAATTTGGTGGTTCCTCTATTTCGAACCCCGCCAATCGTTTCAAAACTGCATATTTAGGTGGGTTAATTCAAAATTATTCCGACATGGAAAATTATGTGCGTGATGGAAAAGGTCACGTCTCTCATATATATGGAAGTGACAAGTCCGTACACTCTTTCGTCAATGTGCTTCAGATGTAGCATCTTACTTTCCTCTAAAGCAATGTCTTTGCAACAAGCTGTGCAGGAAATGATGATGTCATTCATGTCTGTCCAAAATGGGTCGCGCAGACAAGTAATCGCTTGATCCGTCGCTTGCGCAAACTAAATTCGCCTCTTTGCCATCTTGGCAAGTGCGACACGTTCGCCTTATCAATGCTTAACCAAAGTCGCTGGGGCAATTTTAGTGTTAATCTGTAGTCTGATGTCGGCTACACCCGAGATTAACCAACATGAATGTCGGGAAATATTATCTCATCCTTTCCTTTCCTAGCAGGGAGGAACGGGTAACCAAACAGACATGACGACTTATCACTGAGAGGAGTGTAAGAATGTTTGACAATACAAAATATCTGCTACATAGCAGAGAAAAAAAGGTGCCGATCACTGAAAAGCACGTAATTAGTCACTATAACAACTGTCACAGAATACGGCCGTAGTGGACAAGAGAGCGACCCAACATTATGTGACGCTATATTACTGCCAAGATATGTGTACGATTCTACATCCTTTAGTGATGTTTCTTCCAGTTCAACCTTGTTATCATTTCTTGCATTTATTCTCATAATCTTTGTCTGCTCCCTGTGTATTTTCAGGCCCATTTGTTGTGACCTCTCATCGAGAATTTTCATTTTCTCTTGCATCTGATTATGGTTATGGGACAGAAGAGCCAAGTCATCTGCACAATCCAGATCACCAAGCTGCTTAGTCAGATTGCGCTGGATTCCATTTCTGTTGTGTGATGTCGATGTTTTCATAACCCAGTCTTATTGCTTGACAGAAAAGAAATGGAGAGAAGAATCATCCTTGTCTCACCCCCGCTCTAATCCTAAACAGTTCTGTAAGTTGTCCTTCATGAAGAACTCTGCATGTCATGTCTAATATTGTGTCTGAAATACTAAATAATCTGCTCATGATAATTTGCTTTGTATGAAACGCGATTGAAGCGGTTTGGACACTCAGCCGGCCACATTTCATGAAAATACTTCTGCCTGGCGTTCGACCTCTGATCAGGATATAAAATTGCACGCTTATTGGCGAATATTTATATATAATTAAAAATAGAGCGAAAGTGGAACTCGAGCTGTGATCTAATAAACATCATGTCAGGGTATTTTACGATAAATCTAGTGGGAAAACTACACATGCCTTTCTTATTATCGAAGACTGAATCACAGATATAAATAACTTTGCTACTAGAGATGGCTGCACTGATCAACGCTTTTTGATATTATTAAAGCAAACATTTCTCTTACCACTTATACAAAAATATCGTTTAAATCAAATAAAAAAATACGTGAAGTGCTTAGGTTCGACCAGTTAGCAGGGTTGTCTAGGAGCAAGCTATCTACTTTCGATACTCAGCTGAGATACAGCGACTTTTTTGTTAAGTCGTTCATCTGCCTTAGTTTTAACAGAATGTTAAAAATGTATATGAAAAAACATCTTAGGTGGGTTTCATATAATAAAATAAATTATGAAACCGAACTCCGCCAATGCCGGTCCCAAGCCGGGATGAAAAAGGAGGAGGGCGGCCTGCATGGAGGCCGTAAGGAGGCAGCCCCTCCACCATGCAAAGGCACAACAGGCCAATCACCTGTTTGCTTTAAATCATGATTACGCGAACTACAAGAGAGAAAACCGGACTGATTCTAAAGGCGACGAACTGGAACGGACTACGGACTACGACTTATGGAACTTGGAACACAAGAAGTATAAATGGGAAGGAAGAGGAGCTGGTGGAAGAGATGAGGAAAGCAAAACTAGAAATCCTGGCTATAACGGAAACAAAGAAAAAAGGACAAGGAGTCATGGATCTCGAGGGCAACACGTTGCTCTACAGTGGTGTACCCATATCTGAAAGAGCTAAAGGGGGCGTGGGTTGCATTGTGGCCCAAAATCAAAAAGATAGTATCAAGGGATGGAACTTTGTCTCGGAGCGCATTATGGTTGTAAAACTAAAAGAAGGAGAAACCATAGTCAACCTGGTCATAGTGTATGGGCCAAATGAGGATGAGAGAGCAGAGGTCAAGGAGGAATTCTTCGAGCTGCTTCAAAGGACAGTGGATGACTGCCTAGATGAAGTTATTATGCTCGGAGATTTTAATGCCAGAGTTGGAAATGACCATGCTAGATGGGGTGGAGTTATCGGAAGATATGGAGAAGATACTCTCAATGACAATGGAAAGCGACTCCTTAGATTCTGCAGTGAGCAGAATCTGATCATTACAAACACAAAGTTCCCCCATAAGCGCATACATGCATACACTAGATGTGAACCAACTAAGAATGAGAAGTCAGTGATCGACTATGCCATTGTTCGGAGAAGCTCATTCAGATATGTCCGAGATGCAAGAGTCTGGAGGGGGCCAGAGATTGGAAGTGATCACTACCTGCTAACAATCAAACGAACAACTGAAAGAGTTGCTCAGCCTAGGAACTGCCCAACATCACGCAAGAAACCAAGTAAATTAATATTAGACAAACATAAAGGTATGTTTTCAGGCACTCGTAAGAAATAAAGAAGTAGAACACTTGGACAACAGAAAAACAACAGACGTGAGTGGCTTACCCAGGGTTCGAACCCCGTACCTTCCGTACGACAACTCCGCCTAGCTATCAAGCGAATCACACTGACCCCACGGCCAGCTAGGCATCCCCTAAAAAGATGCTTTGCTGGCTATTTATCAGTACGAAACACACAAGATAACACCGGAAGTATACAGTGGGCAACTCAGCCCTTAAATGACGCAATCACTTCTGTTGTTCTCCTATTAACAGTATGTGTCAGTCCAAACAAGACAAAGACCTTGATACTGGGTCCAGTAAATAGTAGAAGACTTAAGGACATTAGTATAGAACAGAGGGTAGGTTTCTGGTATTGTATAAACATAAATAACACATAAGGAAGGGAAACCCGAGGCCTGTAAACAGTAAATTAATATGAAGGGAAACCCGAGGCCTGTAAACAGTAAATTAATATTAGACAAACATAAAGGTATGTTTTCAGGCACTCGTAAGAAATAAAGAAGTAGAACACTTGGACAACAGAAAAACAACAGACGCAAAGCATCTTTTTAGCGGATGCCTAGCTGGCCGTGGGGTCAGTGTGATTCGCTTGATAGCTAGGCGGAGTTGTCGTACGGAAGGTACGGGGTTCGAACCCTGGGTAAGCCACTCACGTCTGTTGTTTTTCTGTTGTCCAAGTGTTCTACTTCTTTATTTCTTACGAGTGCCTGAAAACATACCTTTATGTTTGTCTAATATTAATTTACTGTTTACAGGCCTCGGGTTTCCCTTCCTTATGTGTTATTTAAGAAACCAAGTAAACGAGCAGGAGAAATGAGCATTAGGACCTACAAGCTGAGAGAGCCAGAAATTAAGACCAGATATCAGGGGCTTATTGCTACAGCAGTGAGCAACACAGAAGAACGACCTGTTGACTTGGAAACCCTCTGGAATAAATTCAAGGATATCATAAAGACAGCTGCTGCAGAAGCATGCGGTGAAGTCCGACTTGGGAAACAGAGAAAGAGGACACCTTGGTGGACAGAGGAAGTCAAAGAGAAAATAAGAGAGAAGAAAATGGCATGGAAACAATACTTAGGAGCTAAAAACACAACAGGACAAATGGAAAATATAGAGAATATGTGACACTCAGAACAGAAGCAAAGAACAAAGTGCTAGCAGCAAAACAGAAGTCCTGGGAAGAATTTGGAGAAAAGCTAGAAAAAGATGCACAAGAAAACCAGAAATTGTTCTATAAGACCCTAAAGAACATGAGGAAAGAAAAACAATGCCCTCTCAAATTTATAAACGACAAGCAAGGCAAATTGCTTACTGCCCCGAAGGAAGTAATGGAAAGATGGAAAGAATATTTCTCAGAACTCCTGGATGGTGAGCATGATGAAGCATCAGAAATGATAACCACTGACACAGAAGAGGAAACCAATGATGGTGAAGATGACATAAAGATGGAAGAACTGAGGGCAGCACTAGAGAAAATCAAGATGGGCAAAGCAGCAGGGCATGATGGTATAACACCAGAAATGGTTAAGTACATGGGAGCATCAGGCGACCTATTACTCTTAAAGGTCCTACAGGCAGCATGGTGCAACAAGACCATACCAAAGGATTGGGAGATTGCCATCATAACACCAATTTTTAAAAAGGGTGACAATCGACAATGTGGAAACCATAGAGGCATATCCCTTCTCAGTGTCCCTGGTAAAATCTACTCTAGAATCCTAGAGCAGAGACTCCGACGCCTAGCTGAGCCACAATTGGATGAGGTCCAGTGCGGATTCCGAGCAAACCGAAGTACTCAAGACCTAATCTTCACACTCAGACAGCTGAGTGAAAAGGCCCTTGAGTATAAGAGTGAGATCCATCTTTGTTTCATAGATCTGGAAAAGGCATTTGACAGGGTCCCCTGGAGCAAACTTTGGGACTGTTTGGCAAGGAAGAACATTCCAGCACCTCTGATTCATGCTATACAGAGCTTCTACAAGTCTTGCAGAAATTATGTGAGAACAGCAAACCATAATTTAGAAGAGTTCAGGACCACCACTGGTGTAAGACAAGGTGATATCCTATCACCTTGCCTCTTCATACTCCTTATGGACGATGTCATCAAGGCATGTAAGGAGAGAACAAGAAAGTATTCAGTGGGGGTACTGGAAGATGAGACAGGTCTATATTTCGGAGCTGGCATTTGCTGATGATGTTGCCCTGATTGCTAAATCAGAGGCACATCTCCAATCCAACCTGCAAGTCTGGAAGGAAGAGCTGGAGAAGAGAGGGATGGTCATAAGCAGCTCTAAAACAAAATCCATGGTGATATCACGAGAAGAAAGAAAACATCAGATTAAGTTGGGAGAACAGGTCCTGGAGCAGGTCGACCACTTTAAATATCTCGGAGCTATTATAGACCGAAAGGGAGGCATCAAAGAAGAGTTGGCCACTCGAAAAGCAGCGGCTGGGAGACTTTTTCAGGCCATAAATCGTGGATTCCTCAGCAAGAAAAAGGTTGGTAAGAAAACGAAGATGGCTGTATACCGCTCCACCTATGTCCCAGTCTTGACATATGGATGCGAGTCGTGGGCAATGACTACAACCCACAAAAGCCAGATCCAAACCTCAGAAATGAGGTATCTGAGGAAAGTGGTTGAAGTAACAAGAAGAGACATGGTCCGCAACCAGACGATCCGTCAAGGCCTAAAATCCCATCCGCTGCAGACCCAAATAGAACAGTCCCAACTAAGATGGTTTGGCCATGTCTGCAGAATGGGAGAAGATCGGCTACCACGACAAGCATGGGAAACAAAGAGCCAGGGATCCAGACCTCCAGGGACGACCCAGAGTCCGCTGGGAGGACAACATTAGACAATCTTTGAAGGACCGAGGACTAGAATGGAACCAGGCCAGGAAGAAGACAGCTGATAGAATGGTCTGGCGCTCTCTCTTCCAAACCTCTACACCTCACGGTAGAAGGGGAACGACTAAGTAAGTAAGTATGAAACCGACCTCACAGTTCTAATTAACTTTTGATAAGTGTGGATTTTTAAAAAAAAATTTAGATTCAATAGTGACGACGCGTTTGTGATCAAGGTCCCTCCATTACCTCTTGTTCCCTATACTGTTTATATATTATCTGTTGACTTCTTTCCATGTCCCGGTGTGAAATTGTCCAGAGTCTTTGCTCTTTATTATCCTCAATCTAATTTTAATCAATTACAATATTCTCAAGCTTCTGTCTTCACATATCGTGGTTAAAGAAAGTAGGTTGTTCCTGTCTGATGTAAGTAATAAGCTTCTGTCTTCACATATCGTGGTTAAAGAAAGTAGGTTGTTCCTGTCTGATGTAAGTAATAAGCTTCTGTCTTCACATATCGTGGTTAAAGAAAGTAGGTTGTTCCTGTCTGATGTAAGTAATAAGCTTCTGTCTCTACTTAACGTGTTAAAGAAAGTGGGTTGTTTCTGTCTGATGTAAGTAATAAGATTCTGTCTTCACATATCGTGGTTAAAGAAAGTAGGTTGTTCCTGTCTGATGTAAGTAATAAGCTTCTGTCTTCACATATCATGGTTAAAGAAAGTAGGTTGTTCCTGTCTGATGTAAGTAATAAGCTTCTGTCTCTACATAACGTGTTAAAGAAAGTGGGTTGTTTCTGTCTGAAGTAAGTAATAAGCTTTTGTCTTCACAAATCGTGGTTAAAGAAAGTAGGTTGTTCCTGTCTGATGTAAGTAATAAGCTTCTGTCTTCACATATCATGGTTAAAGAAAGTAGGTTGTTCCTGTCTGATGTAAGTAATAAGCTTCTGTCTTCACATATCATGGTTAAAGAAAGTAGGTTGTTCCTGTCTGATGTAAGTAATAAGCTTCTGTCTCTACATAACGTGTTAAAGAAAGTGGGTTGTTTCTGGCTGAAGTAAGTAATAAGCTTCTGTCTCTACATAACGTGTTAAAGAAAGTGGGTTGTTTCTGTCTGAAGTAAGTAATAAGCTTTTGTCTTCACAAATCGTGGTTAAAGAAAGTAGGTTGTTCCTGTCTGATGTAAGTAATAAGCTTCTGTCTTCACATATCATGGTTAAAGAAAGTAGGTTGTTCCTGTCTGATGTAAGTAATAAGCTTCTGTCCCTACATAATGTGTTAAAGAAAGTGGGTTGTTTCTGTCTGATGTAAGTAATAAGATTCTGTCTTCACATATCGTGGTTAAAAAAAGTAGGTTGTTCCTGTCTGATGTAAGTAATAAGCTTCTGTCTTCACATATCGTGGTTAAAGAAAGTAGGTTGTTCATGTCTGATGTAAGTAATAAGCTTCTGTCTCTACATAACGTGTTAAAGAAAGTGGGTTGTTTCTGTCTACATGAGATATAAACTTCATCGTTCGTCCACTGGTTTGTTTCAGGACATCAGTATTTCTGTTATTAGCTGTCTCCTTCACATTTGTCAGTATAACCATATTACTGTAGGCTGCAAAGATTGTCTTGCTTGTTTACTAGCTGTCAATGACTCACTTCCATATAAAGTGGGCCGCCACTACAACTAGTCCCTTACTGGAAGCCTGCACCAAAGTACAAAGATAATTTCTACAGCAATTTTGACATGATGAGATAGATACCATGTCTCACAAGATATTTTTGTTCAGTATTTGTTATTCTTCATAATTATTTGACGCTGTTAATTTCTCATTACATTCATTGTTGAGTACTATCAATTATCACTGCTTTCTCTTGTATGTATTTCAGTGATCAAAAGCTTTCATCAATCTCGTCTCACTGACACTGTGTCCGTCTCCCTTATTGAGTGGCGAGAGGTTTTTATTATAGTTACTCTATGTTACCCCTTTGTCTCTAACTGTTTCGGTTACATGTTAATTAATTACTTACCTTAAGTCACTTTACTTCCTGAATTCCAAATTCAACTTCCACATTTTATTATCTCTTGGTTTTTCCCCTCCCTGTCCCTAAAGTCATCATTCCTTTGTACATTTTTTCGTAATATTTTCACAGCTTATTACTGTAGACATCCCCTCACCAACCCACGCCGTCCTTAAGACGAGCCTACATGCGACAGACTTGGCTAGCTAGTACTGTAAAATGGCTTTTAAAAACTCACAGGTCAGTTTTTACATAAAAGTATGGAAGATATTTTACTTCTATAATGACGTCATGTCTTGGCGCATTAAACTGTGGGGTTTTCAAGTCCTGCTGGTCATCTGGAGGCGGAAGTTGGCGAAAAAGGGGCGCTTGTTCCGCCCATATAAAAAGTATGAATTTGATGACCGCTTTTTGCATTTAGTTTTTGCAACATAGATTCCAGCTGATAAAGTTTCTTTACGTTTTATGTCTTCAACACTTTAAAACGTTACTATAGAAACTAACGCTGCATGAGCATATGAATGGTTTGGTGCAGGTTCCCTGCTATTGGACCAGTTGTTGTGGTGGCTTCATGATCGATAGAGAAAGACAAGGGAAATGATTGAATAAATGATTGAATGATTGAATAAGTGAACGAATGAATGAATGAGGGACGTGTCACTGTCCAAGTAGTGAGGTTATTCAAGGATCGTAGGAGTGGCAGTGCAATGAATACAGTTAAAGTTGTGGGTCTTAACTTTAGGGAAACCTTTCTTAAACATCCTGACATCCGGTTTAGAGAGTCTGAAGAATCCGTGCGCATGCTCATGGCTCCATGGCACACTTCCGTTCTCACCACGATTATCCTGGTTTTGTTTTGTCTGCCCTGAAAACCTGACTTGACCGGATGCCTTAGCTTTGCATTCCTTTGCACGTGCCGTCCATGGTCTCCGTCTGAGAACTCCAGTAGGTCAAAACATTTCTTTTTTTTTTTTTCTTTTCTTTGCAATGTTTTTAAAATTAATTCTTTGCTGTTTGTGCAAAAACAGAAGCGTTTTTTAGTTGTTTCTTTAGGGTTTAAAAATTTAGTTTTAGATTCTGAGTTTCTTAGTCAAATTTATCAAATAAAACGAAATATTCCATGCATAACACACACATTTTATACTACGAATTTCCAAGACTGACAGAATCTTCAACTCCAGTGTCAACTCCGACAGATTGTATGGCT
Source organism: Oreohelix idahoensis (assembly GCA_024509875.1). Lineage (NCBI taxonomy): Eukaryota > Metazoa > Mollusca > Gastropoda > Stylommatophora > Oreohelicidae > Oreohelix > Oreohelix idahoensis. The sequence continues at coordinate 292,405 of JAMPIV010022953.1, read as the reverse complement.
GTGAAGGATGGAGAACAACAAAATGAACAACCAAAATGCTACAGACTTTTATGAATGTTGCTTGTGTTGAACAGATGAATTGAAATAGTGCGACAAGGACAGTAATGGGGAACTGATGACAAGAACCAGACAAGTGCCAGTGGATAAAGAGATGAGAAGAACCAGACAAGTGCCAGTGGATAAAGAGATGAGAAGAACCAGACAAGTGCCAGTGGATAAAGAGATGACAAGAACCAGACAAGTGCCAGTGGATAAAGAGATGAGAAGAAGACGCTGGTGGTGGATGGGACACGTATTGAAGAAGACTCCTGACAGCATTACCCGGCAGTCCTTGTTCCGTAATCCCCAATGTAAGAGAGGCTCATGTAGACCCCCCCCCCCCCCCAAAAAAAAAAAAAGACCCACGGAGAAGAGAACTGGAGACATAAATGTTCAGGGAGACCTGGAAATATCTTAAGCTCACGTCACGTGACAGGAGAAATCGGCATGTGTTTGTTGAAGGTCAATGCTCCCTGAGCAGCTACAGAGAATTGATTGAATGACCAATAGTCTGTTCCTGGCACAATACAGAAATACATCACATTTAGTCATATTTCTGCAGATGGCGTGTGACACGAGATAAACTAGATGTTGTCTTCTATTTTGTGTTGGCGATAAATCATCGTGTATGTGACGATAAATCATCGTGTATGTGACGATAAATCATTCGTGTATGTGGCGATAAATAATTTTGTTGTGTGTTTGTTGCCGTCGGATGTGTGTGTATTTATTAATTATAACTATTTAGTGAACGATATTATATGCTTCTGTATTGATAGTTTAGTTTTCTATCTTTCTTCTTTTTTTGTTCCTTCCCTTATTCCTTCCTTTCTTTTGTTATCGTTCCTTGTTTATTTCATTCTTTCTTTCTTTCTTTCTCTCGCTCTTTTGTTGTTTCTTTCTTTTTTTTCATCTCTAAGTTATGACATGAAGCCTCCAAGATGTATTTTTACAGGCTGTTCTTTAGCTTGCAACGTATGTCACTCTCTTGTTTCTCTCTAGTCACCTTCAAATCTTGCAATCGATTTTTCAATCACTTCAAGATGAGCAATAGCTCTGAAACTTGGCATATTTGTGTATTCCCCATGACAGTACAATAATCAGTCGTAAAAATAATAAAATTAAAATCAATATTAATTTTTTTTTTATTGTATCATCACTGAAATGGACGATAACTTCAAATAATCTAGGTGTATTCTTTCAAACAAGATTGTCTCTCTTGAGAGAAATATTGAAATTTCTTCCCCCCCCTTTTCCCCACCCCCCCCCCCCCCCCCCCCCAAATTAGAAGTCCCTTTCCCCCCCCCCCCCCCCCCCCCCCCCCCCCCCCCCCCCCCCCCCCCACACACACACACTATTGCACGCGTGTGCACAGACATACACACAACTGACAACTACATTTAAAAAAATGTAATTTACAACTCTTATCAAATTTTTTTTTTTAAATCAAATAAAAAAAAAATAGTAACTTTCCGTGTAATATATTGAATAATGAAATCCGCCTCCTGTGCTCCGGACTCGTTTATCGCAAACTGATAATGTCATTAGCGGATCGATTACATTTGACTTAAATTTAAAAACAACAATAAAATAACACTAAAAAGAAGAAAATAAAAAATATTTTAAACACGTTGGCTATTTTCCTTATCTTTTGTCTCAGTAAGACTAATCACCTATTTGTGATATTTTTTCCATTTCCATCTACCTTGTCCTATCCACTATTTTTTATCACTTTCAGCTGTGATAACTGGATACCTGAAGTTACCGCCAGAAAGCAGCCAAAAAGTAACTCGTTTGACTGTCAGAAAATAACTTTTAAGGCATTCAGACATTATCTTACACGACGGCCATAAAATAACTCACACTACAGCCAGAAAATAACTCTTAAGGCATTCAGACATTAACTCACACGACAGCTAGAAAATCACTCGTAAGACAGCCAGAAAATAGCACATAAAATATATTAGTAGTCGTAGTAGATGAGAGAGAATTTTTAGAGCTAGTATTTATAGTAATTTTCAGAAGTAACAAGTAGTCTGAGTAACTTGCAGTCATGTGTCATTTACATTAGTTACGTGTAGTCGTTATTAAACTAAAATAATACTAGTAGTAGTAGTAGTACACATAGCATACCTAATACTTATCAGTCGTCACAGAAAAAGTAATTAATAGCAGTAATCAAAATATAAGTAGCAATTAGTAATGGTCATAGAATAAGTAATTATTAACAATAAAATGAAAGTATCTTCCACATTCCTCTGTTGAATGTAGTAGGGAGATAAACTTATCGTACAGTAGCCATATTATGTTGCCGACTTGCTAGGTATGTCGCTACTGGGTTCCCAGCGATTCTGGAACAAAGGGACGATAATAATAATGTGAATGGAAATAAAGAGAGGAAGAAAAGGTGGTGCAGTACAATAATTTAACGGGAGACGAAGGTCACTGCAAAAGGGAGACACATGAAGAAAGATTAATTATAAGATGATGGAGATGAAGAAAATTAGAAGAAGAATATTAAAAGATGGTGATGATTAGATGATGAAGAAGAAGATTAACAGAATACAAATATTAGAGAAAAAAAAAGAAGATTAGAAGACGAATTTTTAAAATCAGAAAAGAGACTGGAAGAAGGAGATTAGAAGAAGAAGGATAATAATAATAATAAGACAATTAACAGAAGAAAATAATTCGAAGTAGAAGAGAATTATCAAAATAAGAAGAAACGAAGAAGAAGAAGAAGAAAAAAAAGAAGATTGAGAGAAAATTAGGAGAAGAAAATTAGAAGAAAAACTGGAACAAAAATTACAAGACGAAGACAAAAAGAAGAAGAAGAAGATTAGATGAAGAAGAAGAAATTAGAAGAAATAGAAAATTATATGAATACAAAGTAGAAAGTGAATAGAGAAGAAAAATAAGAAAACAAATTATATGAAGTAAAAACTTAGCGGGAAAAAAGAACAAGATTAGAAGTAACAAAAGATTAGAAGTAACAGAAGATTAGAAGTAACAGAAGATTAGAAGTAACAGAAGATTAGAAGTAACAGAAGATTAGAAGTAACAGAAGATTAGAAGTAACAGAAGATTAGAAGTAACAGAAGATTAGAAGTAACAAAAGATTAGAAGTAACAGAAGATTAGAAGTAACAAACGATTAGAAGCAACAGAAGATTGGAAGTAACAGAATATTAGAAGTAACTAAAGATTAGAAGTAACTAAAGATTAGAAGTAAGAAAACATTAGAAGTAACAAAACATTAGAAGTAACAGAAGATTAGAAATAACAAAAGATTAGAAGTAACAGAAGATTAGAAGTAACAAAAGATTAGAAGTAACAGAAGATTAGAAGTAACAGAAGATTAGAAGTAACAGAAGATTAGAAGTAACAGAAGATTAGAAGTAATAAAACATTAGAAGTAACAGAAGATTAGAAGTAACAGAAGATTAGAAGTAACAAAAGATTAGAAGTAACAGAAGATTAGAAGTAACAGAAGATTAGAAGTAACAGAAGATTAGAAGTAACAAAAGATTAGAAGTAACAGAAGATTAGAAGTAACAGAAGATTAGAAGTAACAGAAGATTAGAAGTAACAGAAGATTAGAAGTAACAGAAGATTAGAAGTAACAAAAGATTAGAAGTAACAAACGATTAAAGTAACAAAAGATTAGAAGTAACAAAAGATTAGTAGTAACAAAAGATTAGAAGTAACAAAAGATTAGAAGTAACAAAAGATTTGAAGTAACAAAATATTAGAAGTAACAAAAGATTAGAAGTAACAAAAGATTAGAAGTAAGAACAAATTAGAAGTAACAAATGGATCAGAAGAAACAAACGATTAGAAGTAACAAAAGATTAGAAGTAATAAACGGTTAAAAGTAACAAACGATTGAATGTAATAAACGGTTAAAAGTAACAAACGGTTCAAAGTAACAAAAAATGACGCTTAGCGAAAGATTAGAAGTAACAAAATATTTAAGTAACAAAAGATTAGAAGTAACAAAATATTTCAGTAACAACAGATTAGAAGTAACAAACAATTAGAAATAACAACAATTTCGAATTAACAAACGATTAGAAGTAAGAACAAATTAAAAGTAACAAAAGATTAGAAGTAACAAAAGATTAGAAGTAACAAAAAAATTAAAAGTAACAAAAGATTAGAAGTAACAAAAAGATTAGAAGTAACAAAAAAATTAAAAGTAACAAAAGATTAGAAGTAACAAAAGATTAGAAGTAACAAAAAAATTAGAAGTAACAAAAGATTAGAAGTAACAAAAGATTAGAAGTAACAAAAAAATTAAAAGTAACAAAAGATTAGAAGTAACAAAAGATTAGAAGTAACAAAAAAATTAAAAGTAACAAAAGATTAGAAGTAACAAAAGATTAGAAGTAACAAAAAAATTAAAAGTAACAAAAGATTAGAAGTAACAAAAGATTAGAAGTAACAAAAAAATTAAAAGTAACAAAAGATTAGAAGTAACAAAAGATTAGAAGTAACAAACGATTAAATGCAACAAAAAAGCAAAAGATTAGAAGTAACAAAATATTTAAGTAACAAAAGATTAGAAGTAACATACGATTAGAAATAACAACAATTTAGAATTAACAAACGATTAGAAGGAAGAAAAAAATTAAAAGTAACAAAAGAATAGAAGTAACAAAAGATTAGAAGTAACAAAAGATTAGAAGAAAACAATGACTAGTAGAAGGCTACAAGAAACAATAGAAAGAAAATTTGAAGATGAAGACAACGAAGAAGAAAAACATTAAGAAAAAAAACTAGGTCAAAGATGAACAGGTGGAAAAAAGAGTTGAAGAATTGATGATGAAAACTAAAGACACAAGAGAGAGGGAGGGATGAAGAGAGAGAGAGAAAGAGAGAGAGAGAGAGAGAGAGAGAGAGAGAGAGAGGGGGGGGGGGGGGCGGAGAAACTAAGAAAAATAAAAACTTTTACGTAGGGCACTGCAGATGAAAGAAAGAGTGAGTCCCCCCCCCCCATATTTGACCACAAACGTGCACCACTCCTTGTAGGATTTCCTCAAATGTCGGGATTTCTCTTTGCTAAAGGGGACTTTATACGAGGGAGAACCCAAGCTAGTCGCGCGAGTTTTGTGGATGAAACCGCACTAGTGTTTCACACGATGTTTGGCAGCTTTTTGTCTGATCAAACAAGGTATTATCTTTGTTAGGTACTAGACATTACAAGACTTTTTTTATGTCCGTTACAGTCATTAAATTGACCATCCATCTTTATTTTTCCAATGTCTCTATCCAGTTCTCTTCACCGTATGCAGATGTCTGTCGCTCTATATCTTTTAAATAACAAGAACTACCTTGTGGTGCTTCTGCTTTCCACAATATATGTCATATTCGTCGTTAACATCACATTCTATTTTCTTTGTCTACTAATAATTGTCTTATTCTTGTCATTAGTTCCATATTGGTGATTCTGTCACACCACTACAACCCTTCCTTACGGTTGGTTCTGTGAATTCATAGAGAAGCGGGTTGATAATATAAATATGAGTGCGAAGAAGAGAAATGAAAAAAAAAAACCACGTTAGCAGCAAAAGAAAGAAGAAGAGGGAAGAAGAAAGGATGCAGTGAGAGAAGAGACTGAGAAAAACAAAGATTCGACACGGGTTGAAGGGTTCATGGCTCTGGCCGACCTGATAATTGGGTCACACTATAATTATTAATTAGACATCTTATTACAAATATCGTGTAATAATGTTACCATGAAAGTCAATTCGTCATGAAACAGTCAGTTTGTAATACTGCGGTGCAAGTTCCTCATCTGGAAAGTATTGCCTTTTGTTAGAAAAGCGGGGCCAGAAGCAGGCATTAAATATAAGTATTCTTCATTGGTTTCTTCCGTGACTTTCATCTCTCGTGATGACATCTCAAGTTAATTTTTGGCGCATTACGAAATCCAACATTAGAACCCACACATCAATTATAATATCTAACTAGTTATTAGACATGTATATGCGGCCAGCACTGTTGGCGGAAAACATTATAATACACTATTTCATTGTCTGATTGTAATTTTTTGTTTTAATAAGGGAGATAATTATGAACAAAAAGAGCTAATTGACGGTGTTAGTATGTGATAGAATGAGTATGTAAGACTGCTTTAGTTTTGGATTAATTTGTAAGATAGTTGTAAATCAGTTATGTATGAGCTAAGCAGCATTCGTCACTGATTTCCCCCGGAATAAACGTTCTTAATGATGGTTTTATGGGATGAGAATTTAGAGAATAGTGATCTGGATGATATTAGACTAAATGCTGGTATAAGACCGGATAATAGAAGGGAAGACATAAGTCAGAATTATCTAGAGAGTTAACAGTTGGAGTGGTCTTCAAGGTGTGCAGAAGTGAGCAAGATTTTTAGTGTTTTGTTTTCAAGATGTACATAAATGATTACATTCCCAAAGTTTGCATTAGACGTTAAGTTCCAGTTCAGATTTTAATGGACGAAGACGTCCCAGCTGTTGTCTCAAGAACGCAGAAGCAAAGTGATTGATAGAAGAAAACAAGGAAGAAAAAGTAAAAGATCAATGTGTGGATTTAATTTTTGAAACAGTTGATCGCTTGTAGCAGCTAATAGTATTCAGGTGTTTTCTTGTACTGTGCGCTGCAGAGTATCAGAGCGTTAACATTTTCTTATTGGGCCCTAGAGTATTCGGTCATACATTTATTCTCGATGATAATTTCATATAGTATACTAGGGACTTAAATGGCCAGGTGAGCCATTGTCTGCGTCAATCTCATTATGTGTATGATGACAAGATAAATGCACCCGCCCTTGTCATTTACCTTCATCTCTTGTACACATCGATGAGCAGTACTACATATAAAACTTATGTTATAGCCATAGAGAGTTCAAGAAAGAGTCCAGTCCAGACTTTGGAGCAGTAATTAGGTTACGACAATCATTCCATATTAACTGGCATAGAGTCAGCACTGGATATGGCCCTCTTGAGGAAGCCAAAACCAAAGGGCTAACTCGTGTAACGGTCGTTTCTGGGGCAATTTGTTTTACACGATGAGATTAACAAACCAAAGTACATTTTGTTTTTATTACAGTCGCAATTTATTGATTAATCGATTGATTAATACTCTCTTTTATTAATTATCTTTGTGTTTGTTTCTTATATTTCCCGTGCCTACTAACTAGCATTGCTTGAATATGAGCTAAATTAACTCTGAACTGACGCATTCTCTAAAGGCAGAATCCAAATTGATGGCCACGAGTGAGTTACACAAATCCAGGTGGTAGTACCAGGCGCACGCGCGGTATCAGGTCTCGTGTTACTGTACATTCCCCCATCCGTCCCTCATACCCGCATGATCGTGTAGTTGTCCATCGGGGAAAAGCCCGATTTGAAGCCTTACACAGGTAGTGCAGCAGAGAACTCGTGTAATAGGATTGGAAATATCCGATTTTCTAGCGCTAATGTCTGCCCTTCGGAAGCGGATTAGAAGAGAAGACGTAGAATGCGAGTCAGGGGATGAGTGTTGGAGGTATAAAGATGAATGACTCTAGACTGAGACTAGTCAAACATAGTTAGAGAGGCTGGGGTTTTTTTTTTCAAACAAGTGGCAAGATAGATAAAAAGGTTTGAGTATGTGTTTAATAGATTTCTTCTTCTTCTTCCATCCTTAGCCACCAACCGGCAAAGCAGTGTGTGGCCAGTACGCCTAGTGGCGTCTTAGGGCAACAACAAATTGATCAATCTATTGCTGTTTCCACCACGCCTAGTGGCGTCTTTGTGGAGGGTTTCCGTAACAACAAAGGTTCAGATCAATCTATTTTGCTGTTTGTCCACCACGCCTAGCGTGGTTATCATTATTGTCTAGTACCTTCCATAACTTACCTCAGTTAACGGACCCTATTATAATTATTGTCTAGTACCTTCCATAACTTGCCTCAGTTAACGTACCCAGTTATCATTATTGTCTAGTACCTTCCATAACTTACCCCAGTTAACGTACCCAGTTACCATTATTGTCTAGTACCTTCCATAACTTACCTCAATTAACGTCCCCAGTTATCATTATTGTCTAGTACCTTCCATAACTTACCTCAGTTAACGGACCCAATTATAATTATTGTCTAGTACCTTCCATAACTTGCCTCAGTTAACGTACCCAGTTATCATTATTGTCTAGTACCTTCCATAACTTGCCTCAGTTAACGGACCCTTTTATCATTATTGTCTAGTTCCTTCTATAACTTACCCCAGTTAACGTAATCAGTTATCATTATTGTCTAGTACCTTCCATAACTTACCTCAGTTTACTGTCGTACCGATTGGTTTGGAAGTTATTGTTGGTCCCGTCTGAGTAGAGTGGATGGTGATAAGTACGTGAGGAAAAAAAAGGTGTGAGAAATAGATTTCACGGGTGAATAGTTTAAGGAGAAGATCTGTCTCTGGAATGAGTAAGTTTCTCTAGTCTAGCCTATCTATACGACTATAATTTAGTACAAGACATTCTTTCCCTCCTCATACATGTAAATATAAGTTTAACTACCGACACACACAGCTATTATCAAACAAAATCAGATTTACATACATATGAAATAGCCGAATAAATGTCCCCCCCCTCTCTCTCTCTCTCTCTCTCTCTCTCTCTCTCTCTCTCTCTCTTGAGAAAAGAACCCAAAAAGTTAATAATCCAAAGGTCAAAGGTTAGCACTATGTTACAGAATAGACAGTAAAGAAAAAAAAGTTCCCACTAAATACTACCCTGTAAAGTAAACAATTTTAAGCAAAATCCAGGGTTGGTACAATTCCTGTAACAAAGAAAAATATTCACTCTGTCTGTCATACGTGACCACTCAATCACTCCTTACCTACTCTTGGTGATGTCCATTGGAAATACAATAATCCTAAATATAAAATTGCCAGTGTTTTTATCTTCCAAATTGGCCCTAGTCCATCCCCTTGCAAATAAGATTAAGGAGGTGGACGCCGAATTTAGTGGTTTATTCCTGGATGAACAAATGTCACTTCGAATAGTTAGTGTAGGAACCGAGATCTTGGGGTTCACAGTAAACAGAGGAAAATACTTCCAGTATTGGGAACCATCTGGTTGCTAAAAACTGTTACAATTGATAAATGATGATAATCCTATCGGCTGGCTCTATGGTGAGTGCCGATTCTGAAACAGCGTAACTCTTCTGGATAAAATCCGCTTGGATAAGACTGTCAAAAGTGGGGAGCAATGTTATTTTTCTGCACAACCCCAGTGGCTTGATAAAATTGAAAATAATATTGCTGGGTTTTGTAAGTCCAGTTAACTTTACAAGTTAAAATGTTTCTTGTTTATCGTTGGCTCACAAATGATATTGGTGACGCACAAGCCAAGAAAAAGACAACATTAACCCCTCAATAAATTGAGAAAAAGACCGCTGGACGCTCTTGTGATCAGGTCTGCTAGGAATAAAGAAATATTATGGGAAAATGCTACTATTCTATATAGCTACATATATGCACACGGACGGGGACAAGACGATCTCTTATCCACTCTGTCAGTCCTGATTAAATTTAAAAGGCACACAGTGACTTTATATTCACCTATACGGTCAGCCTTTCACTAGCGCTGCGTTTTCTAGGTTGGATGAAGGTGCGCAACCCTCCCCGCCCCTTGCGCGAGCGTTAACGATCAGCGTACAATGTCAATTATTTACCAGAACATCAGAATGAAATGATCCCCACGAATGCTATTAACACATTTAGCGAAAATGGTTCTAGTCACACGTGCTTAGACTATCCAAAATTCTGAGTGACAAGTGATAGCAGGTTTAAGAAAGCACAGTTTATATATCATCATGGTTCTCTGATCTATAGATGATGCTACTTTTCACACTATAGTGTATAGCAGAGAATCAGAAACATGAGTTCCCAAGATAAAGGTAATACGGTCGCTCTGTCGGGCGTTGCTAATCGACATCAGAGACTTAAATCCGTGCAACGGGGTTCTCGAAGATTTGGCCCGTATCTGAAGATCAAATAGCTCGGGGTTTTCCTCTGTGTACGAACATCAAAGGATACTCGGGGAAAGATTTTTGCCCGTAGTCTACTTCAAAAGGACCGGTGTTATACACATGCGATCTGTCAGGTATCCGATGATTGACAGATCAGCTCGCGTGAGAAACTTAGGTAAAAAAAACATGATTCGCTCCCTGTTATGACTGGCAGTTCACGAAAGTTTGTAAACAACTTCGTTTGATTTTGTTCAAAGAAAAGAGGCGTGGATGAAAAATAAGCTTGTGTGAGTAAGACAGGCAGAAAAATGCGTGGTTTTGCTAGCAAATCATAGAACGCTAACGGGATTACAGGGCTGTCAGATTACTGTAGGCAATATTTCCATTACACGTCACATTCACCCAGTTATCATTATTGCCTAGTACCTTCCATAACTTACATCAGTTAACGTACCCAGTTATCATTATTGTCTAGTACCTTCCATAACTTACCTCAGTTAACGTACCCAGTTATCATTTCAAAGTGAAAACACTACCATTATCGGAGACATTATCAGCATCATCTTACCGCTAATATAACTATTACAAATACCATCATCACGATCATTAGTTTCGTGAGCACTACTATTTCAAGAAATGTCACGACTGTATTATTGTTTGGTTGTAAAACATGGATAACGTCCAACAAAATGAACAGCTAAGAAGTTATAGGCTTTCATAAATGGGTGCTTGCTTAGAATTGAAGTGTTAAAACAGTATGACACGATCGAGCGCCCGACTGGTTAAGTAGTTAGAGAGCGTACCTCTCGAGGCCTAGTTACTAGGTTTCGGGATCAAAATCTGGCAGCGTCTCGCTTAAGTTTACCTAGCTGTAAATGGGTTCCTGGCTCTGCTCTTGAGTTAAAGAAGGCAAAGGTAGCGAAGAAGGTAAGTGGTCATCCAATCTCATAGAAAATATGTATGGTGAACTCTCTAACACTTCATTCCCTCAAGGTAGATTAGGCTACGGGACTTCATTTACATTTTATGACAAGTTCACTAGCCTGGTACTGATGACAAGATAACTAGCCTAGAACTGGTGACAAGATAACTAGCCTGGAACTGATAACAAGATAAATAACCTGGAACTGGTGACAAGATAACTAGCCTGGAACTGATAACATGATAAATAACCTGGAACTGATGACAAGATAACTAGCCTGGAACTGATGACAAGATAAATAACCTGGAACTGATGACAAGATAATTAGCCTGGAACTGATGACAAGATAAATAACCTGGAACTGATGACAAGATAACTAGCCTGGAACTGATGACAAGATAAATAACCTGGAACTGATAACAAGATAACTAGCCTGGAACTGATGACAAGATAAATAACCTGGAACTGATGACAAGATAACTAGCCTGGAACTGATGACAAGATAAATAACCTGGAACTGATGACAAGATAACTAACCTGGAACTGATGACAAGATAAATAACCTGGAACTGATGACAAGATAACTAGCCTGGAACTGATGACAAGATAAATAACCTGGAACGGGTGACAAGATAACTAGCCTGGAACTGATGACAAGATAAATAACCTGGAACTGATGACAAGATAACTAGCCTGAAACTGATGACAAGATAAATAACTGGAACTGATGACAAGATAAATAACCTGGAACTGATAACAAGAACAAGACAGGTGCCAGTGGAACAGAAAATGTGAAGAAGGCAGTGGCGATGTATCGGATACACACTGATGAAAACTGTTGATAGCTTTGAAGACAGTGGCGATGTATTGGATACACACTGATGAAAACTGTTGATAGCTTTGAAGACAGTGGCGATGTATTGGATACACACTGATGAAAACTGTTGATAGCTTTGAAGACAGTGGCGATGTATTGGATACACACTGATGAAAACTGTTGATAGCTTTGAAGACAGTGGCGATGTATTGGATACACACTGATGAAAACTGTTGATAGCTTTGAAGACAGCGGCGATGTATTGGATACACACTGATGAAAACTGTTGATAGCTTTGAAGACAATCCTTGTTATGGAAACAACAGGGTAAGAAAAATGGAGGAAGACCGAAAGACACAGGGACAAGAGATTTTGAGACACAAATGAAGGAGGTAATGTAGAAATGTAAAGACATTGAACAGATGGCACAAGACAGGAGGACATGAATGTGTTGAAGGCCTATGCTCCATGGGTAGATGGACAATGATGATGATGAGTTATATTAATTTATCAGGTAACAACATTATCATTATTTTCGACGTCGGCAGCACCATTACCACCGCCACGGTTAAATGTAGCCACAACGACAACTACCACCAGATTACTCATCTTCCCAGCTTTGAAGTGCATCTCTATGCCCTCATCAGTCTGTCTTGATCCCTCTCTAATCAGCTCACGCGGCATAAACACGAAAGTCAAGGTCACTGTGTGTGTAGAGTGTATCCCTGGTTGAATGTGACCCCTGACCTATTCCACCATATTTGTCGATACGTGTGTTTTTATCTTTACTTGTCTTGTGAATGACGAGTGGCAGAGTTGTTAGAGAACTTCCTTCTGGCGGTATATGGTTCTAAACCTGAAAGCGTCACTCTCCAATTAACGAGTGGTAAATGGGTATCTGACTCTACATCTGAGTTGGGGAAGGTAAAGATAGCGAGAAAGGGAGCTGATTACCATACTTCTTAAACGTGAGACGTAGTATATATGAAGTCTCGAACACTTCATTCCCCTACGGTAGTAAATGGTATGGGAACTATCTTACATCTTGAACGATGTACATTTGTGTACAGTCGAGGCTGTTTGTTTACAACCTTACAGTCGAGGCTGTTTGTTTACAACCTTACAGTCGAGGCTGTTTGTTTACAACCTTACAGTCGAGGCTGTTTGTTTACAACCTTACAGTTGAGGCTGTTTGTTTACAACCTTACAGTCGAGGCTGTTTGTTTACAACCTTACAGTCGAGGCTGTTTGTTTACAACCTTACAGTCGAGGCTGTTTGTTTACAACCTTACAGTCGAGGCTGTTTGTTTACAACCTAACAGTCGAGGCTGTTTGTTTACAACCTTACAGTCGAGGCTGTTTGTTTACAACCTTACAGTCGAGGCTGTTTGTTTACAACCTTACAGTCGAGGCTGTTTGTTTACAACCTTACAGTCGAGGCTGTTTGTTTAAACCTTACAGTCGAGGCTGTTTGTTTACAACCTTACAGTCGAGGCTGTTTGTTTACAACCTTACAGTCGAGGCTGTTTGTTTACAACCTAACAGTCGAGGCTGTTTGTTTACAACCTTACAGTCGAGGCTGTTTGTTTACAACCTTACAGTCCAGGCTGTTTGTTTACAACCTTATAGTCGAGGCTGTTTGTTTACAACCTTACAGTCGAGGCTGTTTGTTTACAACCTTACAGTCGAGGCTGTTTGTTTACAACCTTACAGTCGAGGCTGTTTGTTTACAACCTTACAGTCGAGGCTGTTTGTTTACAACCTTACAGTCGAGGCTGTTTGTTTACAACCTTACAGTTGAGGCTGTTTGTTTACAACCTTACAGTCGAGGCTGTTTGTTTACAACCTATGTGCAACACTTACCCCGTGCAATGCCCGGGGCATCTCTGGTAGGGGAGGGGGGAACGAATAAAGAATATGGTTACTGCCCCCTCATACCTGCCGTATGGTTACTGCCCCCTCATACCTGCCGTATGGTTACTGCCCCCTCATACCTGCCGTATGGTTACTGCCCCCTCATACCTGCCGTATGGTTACTGCCCCCTCATACCTGCCGTACGGTTACTGCCCCCTCATACCTGCCGTATGGTTACTGCCCCTCATACCTGCCGTATGGTTACTGCCCCTCATACCTGCCGTATGGTTACTGCCCCCTCATACCTGCTGTATGGTTACTGCCCCCTCATACCTGCCGTATGGTTACTGCCCCCTCATACCTGCCGTATGGTTACTGCCCCCTCATACCTGCCGTATGGTTACTGCCCCCTCATACCTGCCGTATGGTTTAAACAATAAATATTTATTTGCGCATTAGGCTGGCAACCTCGTCATGTTAAATAAATTGCTGCAGAAAATAACGCTGATGAGCACGTGCATGCTTTGGTGCATGCTGCCTGCAAGGGGGCCCCACCTCTAGTAGATCTACAAGACAAGTTAAAAGCCAACTAGTTTGGTCAAATAACAACAAAACGGTTGAACAGTTCCGCGTCAGTTCTTCTTTCATTTTGGCAATCGAGAGATACCATTTTCTGTCGTGGCTAGCGTCAGACTACATTTCTACGAGATATCGTAAATAGCTTCTATCAATGATCTTACCTGACTTAGAGCCTGGCGTATTGATAAATATATTTTGTGAATTTCTGTAGAAGCTATGTAGCTAGTTATAGGCGGCGTCTCTCAAATCTTCTTAAGCGATCAATTTTTATTTATTTTGTCTCTATTTGGCTGTTGTTGGCGTCCAGCTGTCATGCCGATCTCGCCACTGAAAATAGATGCAGCAACGTTATTGTAACAAATTCTTTAATAATCAACACTGTGATCAGTCAACTACATCATCGTCATCATCCTCCAGTTCTCGAAGGAGCATAGGCGTTCAATAAACGTACGCCAGTTTCTCCTGAAGGATTGCAACTTTGGTGGGAATATATGAGATATGGTGTAAGACCTAGAATCAGTGTACAAGAACCAGACACGTACCAGTGGAACAAGACATGACAAGAACCAGACACGTACCAGTGGAACAAGAGATGACAAGAACCAGACACGTACCAGTAGAACAAGAGATGACAAGAACCAAACACGTACCAGTGGAACAAGACATGACAAGAACCAGACACGTACCAGTGGAACAAGAGATGACAAGAACCAGACACGTACCAGTGGAACAAGAGATGACAAGAACCAGACACGTACCAGTGGAACAAGAGATGACAAGAACCAGACACGTACCAGTGAAACAAGAGATGACAAGAACCAGACACGTTCCAGTGGAACAAAAGATAGGAAAACGACACTGGCGATGGATTGGACACAGACTGGGGAAACCTGTGGATAGTATTACCAAGCAGTCATTGTTCTAGGATCCCTATATGGCTGGAGGTGTAGATGCAGACCGACAAACACGTGGAGAAGACAACTGGAGACGGAACTGAAAATGAAGAGGAAGACGGAGAAAGACCGTGAGTCGATGGTACGCGACAGGTGGACTTGGTCATATGTTTTTTGAAGACCTATGCCCCTTCGAGATTAAGGGGTTTTGATTGACTGATTGATTCATTCATTGATTACTTATGCCGTTCTTTTTCACAAATCAAAGAAATGTTTACTGTTTGTTTTGAAACATTGACTGTCGGAATAGAATTGGCGTCCGTTTTGGTATGTGTGTAAAACCTAAAGTTGCCTGGGAGAAAATGAGTTAAAACATGTTTCTACTTCAAAATCCCAGTCCATTTTAATTTTAGCTGTCTTATGTTCTGAAACTCCTTTTCCGATAATATCCCTTCACTGACTATTTCTCTGCTAGCATTTTCCTACCGCTGCCCCCTTGTATCTCCCCATCTAACTATAATCCCCTCTGACATTTTCATTTTACACCCCCACAGACACACACAAAACCTTGATATTTCTGGCTCGTTCATTTCATTCTCTCCCTATTTCTTTTGTACGCATATTTAAGAGCTAGTGTTTCCTTTGGTCTGAGTCTGAAATAGCGTCACTCATCTTCTACCGTGAGCACACCAAAAGAAAAGCCTAACTTGCAAGTATGAGATGTTTTTGGCTTTTCTCTTTGACATTCAACAATAAACAGCCTGGCGCGCGCCTTCGATCGGCTCGCCAAGTTTACTTGATTAAAAAGTATTGATCTCCTGAGAGAATTTCAGACTCACGGGCTCCATAGATGCATGCTCTCGTATGGTGGTGGTGTGTGGGTATAGATAAAATATGTTATTGGGTGAAAGACATGGGAAGGGGTGCCCGAATTTAGTGGAAAGAATTTAAGGAAATGGTGGCATTCAAACATGGCAGAAATCAGCGGGGTGTTATTTGAAACGGTCTTCCAATGATTGTAAACACAAAACAATAACTTTCAAATTATGATTACATTAGCGAAACAACGTTTTAATAATGGTAAAAGCAGAGAAATACCCACTCAATAATGGAAATAGTAGTGGAATAAACCTTCTGGTAATGATAAAACTAGAGAAATGACCTTCTAATAATCGTAATAGCAAACCATTTTCCAATAGATGTACACATTAAAAAAGGCTCTTCAACACTGGTAAAAGAAGGAAAACGACTTTCAAATGTACTTGTAACAGTAGAGAAACGACCGTCCAATACTGGGAAAAGTAGAGAAACGATCTTTCAATACTGGTAAAAGTAGAAAACGATCTGCCAATACTGGGAAATGTGGATAGACGACGTCCTATACTGGGAAAAGTGCTTAAACAATCTGCCAATACTGGGAAAAGTGAAGACACGTCCTTCAAATATTAACAAAACTTAATATATTCCTATTTTCTGAAGTTCCCTGTGGAGCTTGTCTAACAAGCCAGTCTAATCTGGGAAATCTCTGACCTAGTTTGTTCCATGTCTTTATTATCCTTCTTATATCAGTCTTCATTTCCATATCCCGTGTGTGTGTTGTTTCATCTTGATTTTTTTTTTCTTTTTCCCGTTTAAACTCGCTCACAGAACGTGACAAAAAAAAAGAGGATAAATGATTATCCGGTGATGGTTAAAGTTAAGATATAACTTATCTTATAACAGTTTAAAGTAAGGTATAAATTATCTTATAACAGTAAAAGTTAAGATTTAACATCTTATAAAAGCAAAAGTTGATGAATAACTTATCTTACAACAGTAAAAGTTGATGAATAACATCTTATAACAGTAAAAGTTGATGAATAAATTATCTTACAATATTATCAGTTGATAACTAACTTATCTTATAACAGTAACAGTTGATGAATAACTCATCTTATAACAGTAAATGTTGATGAATAACCTATCTTATAACAGTAAAAGTTGATGTTAAATTATCTTACAACAGGAAAATTTAATGGATAATTTATCTTATAACAGTAAAACTAGATGAATAACTTATCTTATAATAGTAAAAGTTGATGAATAACTTATCTTATAACAGTTAAAGTTAAGGTATAACTTATCTTAAAACAGTAAAAGTTAAGGTATATCATATCTTATAACATTAAAAGTTGATGAATAACTTATCTCATAACAGTAAAAGTTAAGGTATAACTTTTCTTATAACAGTAAAAGTTAAGGTATAACTTATCTTATAACAGTAAAAGTTGAGAAATGACCAATCAATAATGGTTTACTTTAGCTTTCACAGTGCAATGCGCACCGTCTCCGTATTTTCCCGAAAAGCTGACGGGATTTTTTAATTGTTGGTCATTACATGACGTTTTACTTAGATATAATTAGTAGAATGGAATATGTTATATTTGAGATTAATAAGATGGACGTCATACTTTAGATATGAGATTCGAGTGGAGGAGTGGCCTCTGCGCGTGCTTCTAGGGAAAAAGTTACCGGGTTCGAAAATAGATACAGTCATGTACCAGTCAACCCAGCTGTAAATGGTTATCTGACTGCCCTTGAGTTAGAGAAGGCAAAAGCGACAAGAAAAATAATTTGACAACCTACCTGATAAAGCCTGAGTCGAGTAGGGTGAAGTCTCTAACACTTAAATCCCCTACCCGAGTATCTATTCTGGGACTACCTTTACCAATTGCCTGGTATTGGCGAGAACAGCAATGTCCAACCTAGACACAGGGCCCATCGGTTATATTAGGGCGTGTGTCCAAATATAAATGACCGTGTGGTGAGGTTATTATTGTAATAAACAACCAGAAATTATATAATAATTGTAAAATTAACAATAAGGAATCATCGTCACAAAACATAAATAGGAAGAAACAGTAAGGGCACAAGAAGGTGTTAGTGTTATAATTCTTTGATTTTACAGAATTTCGGTGCATGCCACAGTATCACAGATGGTGGGCGCGTGGACATTTTAAGAAGTGGCACACATGGATGTCTGGGCGCGCATGTCGCAACTTGTCGTCTGCGTCATTACAACGGTGACGTCACAATAGGGGACACACGACTGTCTCTCGGCCACGGTTTGGGGCTTTGACAGCCATGTTTGTCTGAGACTCCGAATCTAAGGATCTTTAAGATCAGAAAAACCCACCTAAAGGTTTCGGAAGTTGATACAATGAAAGACCGCGTGCGCTAATGTGTGTGTGCGCCTGCGTGCGGAAGCCGGAAGATTATACTTCTCGGAAGGGGAAACAAACCGGCTTAACATCACTTGCCTCTTGGACTAATAGAGCAGCAAACACTGTTCCAGGAAATTGTTACACTTCCCTGTTTGCGCCCGCACGAAACAAGTATTGTCCACGTGGCGGCCATCCGCTTCGCAAAGAGGTAATCCTAGGTAAAACGACAAGATTAGTCGCTGGCCTCCTCATCTCAGGTAGGCTGAGTAGTGTACCACTGTCTTATTCTTCCTCATCAGACAACCCTGCGCGCGATGCAAAGATTAGCCTGGGTGGATAAAAATTCCTGACGGATAATCTCTCATTTTCGGCCATTGTTCTGGAAAGTTCCTCGTAGCACCATTACTGCTGGTGTTCCTGACCTGAAGCCGAACGCGTGCACGCTATCTTCATATCCGGTTTTCAATTTTCAATAAGTCACGTGATCTTTGCACGTCGTATACAATATGGCGGAACTCACACATCTGTCATGCTTCATGCGAATGTATGTCTGCAAACAGTGCCATTTCAATCATTCGTACAATCATTCATTCTTTCAATCATTCATTCATTCATCCAATCATTCATTCTTTCAATCATTCATTCATTATTCTTTTGATTCATTCAATCATTCATTCGTACAATCATTCATTCTTTCAATCATTCATTCATTCAGTCATTCATTTATTCAATCATTCAATCATTATTCTTTTAATTCATTCAATCATTCATTTATTCATTCATTCAATCATTCATTTATTCAATCATTCATTCATTATTCTTTTGATTCATTCAATCATTCATTCGTACAATCATTCATTCTTTCAATCATTCATTCATTCAATCATTTATTTATTCAATCATTCATTCATTATTCTTTTGATTCATTCAATCATTCATTTATTCATTCATTCAATCATTCATTTATTCAATCATTCATTCATTATTCTTTTGATTCATTCAATCATTCATTCGTACAATCATTCATTCTTTCAATCATTCATTCATTCATCCAATCATTCATTTATTCAATCATTCATTCATTATTCTTTTCATTCATTCAATCATTCATTCGTACAATCATTCATTCTTTCAATCATTCATTCATTCATTCAATCATTCAAATATTAATTCAACCATTGATTTATGCATTCATTCATTAATCATTTGATTTATTCACTCATTCATTCCACCATTCATTCATTAAATCATTCACTATTTATTCATTCAATCACTAATTAATTCATTCGTTCATTTATTCAATCATCCGTTTATTTATTATTTATTCATTCAATCATTCATTCAATCATTCATTTATTCATTCATTCAGTAATGCGTTCAATCATTCATTCATTAATATTTAGATCCTAAAGTAGCACTGTCTTTCAACAAACTCACATCATGTCTTTCAACAAACTCACATCAAGTCTGTCAACAAACTCACATCAAGTCTGTCAACAAACTCACATCAAATATTTCAACAAACTCACATCAAGTCTGTCAACAAACTCACATCAAATCTTTCAACAAACTCACATCAAGCCTTTCAATAAACTCACATCGTCTTTCAACAAACTCACATCAAGCCTTTCAATAAACTCGCATCGTCTTTCAACAAACTCACGTCAAGTCTGTCAACAAACTCACATCAAGTCTTTCAACAAACTCACATCAAATCTTTCAACAAACTCACATCAAGTCGTTCAGTCCCTTGCCATCTGCTGAAAGTTTTCCCCATCACTGACTCAATTTCTCTTCTACACTTCTTCTCAAGTCTCCATCTGTTTCTCCCACCCCGGGAATTCCAGAAAAAGGTCAGCCTTGTTATGCTATCAACAGGATCCTCATTGTTAGCACTTTCATCGCCATTATCGTCTTCTCCTCTCTTATTCCTCTGGCACTTGTCTGGTTATTGTCGTCAGTTCTACATTGGTGACTTTGTCGTACAATTTCAGTCCTTGTCTATACTAGCACCTATTTACGAAAGTCTAAAACTTGAAACCACTCTGCAGGAGAAGATGAGGTTTTTTTGGCGTAATTCGTGCATGGAATACACTGTAGTAAAGATCTCATGCACCATTAATTCATTCATTCCACTTATTTATATTCTTCTTTACTGGGACAAAGAACAAAGACATAGTCAGTTGTGACCAGAAATTATTCGTCGGGGCAAATAAAGTGACAACAGCAGAGAAAAGGCATTGAGAACTTAGCTATCTGTATTAAAAAAGAATATTTGAAAATGATAACAATATAAAAATGGACAACGCTCACGTTAAAAACTGAGCGATAATTGTTATTGTAAATATATCTAGTTCAAGTAACATTGTTACAACGTGACAACATTAATTGTTGTAAATATATCTAGTTCACGTAACAACGTGACAACATTAATTGTTGTAAATATATCTAGTTCACGTAACAACGTGACTATATTAATTTTTTTTAAATACATCTAGTTCAGGTAACAACGTAACAACGTGACAACATTAACTGTTGTAAATAAGAGTAGTTCTAATAAATAATGAGCAACATTAATTGTTGTAAAAATTAAGTTGTTCTAGTAACAACTGAACAAACGTGATCGTTATAAATATAAATGGTTCTAATAGATAATGAAGAATAATAATTGTTGTCACTGGCTTCCTAGCTCGGGGGTCCATGGTTCAATCCCCAGTTGAGGTGGCCTCTAGGCATGGTACTTGAAGAATAAATATATATGTACCAGACCAAAATAACAGGGAGGAACAGCATCGACGTGACTTGCAGTCCTTTTCAGGATTAGCCCTTATCGGGGCTTCCCCATGCTAGTTGATGTACACTAATAGTCCTTTTCAGGGCTTAATATTCATCAAAGCTGCACTTGAATTCACAGTTTATGTTTTTTAATGGCAGTTGCGTTCTGATGGAGTTCGGTCTAGGTTGAAAGATTTGTGCATCGCCACAAGAAGGCAAAAACCGCAAGAAAACCAAAGGTGAAAAATAAAAACCTTAATACATGTGTTTGTATGTAAGTACACATTTCCTTATGTGCCTTCGGTTGCATAATCGTACTTATTTATAACTTATTTCTGCTGCTGATAATCTGTGTATTGTCCTGTTTTCTTAATTCCGGTACTTGTTTCTTGCCTTTGACTGAATTTAATTTATGTACTGCGTTGTAATTTAAGCGCTTCCTATTTTAAGGAAAGCGTTGGTGCTCGCCAGTCATTAATATGTTTATGGTTGGAGCATTAAGTTGAGTTGTAAAAGAAAGCATTTGTCGACATATAACCAGATAACGGATGTGAACACAGACCATAAAACGGACTTTCCTTTGTTGTTGTTGGCACCGCTAACTTTAACCCCGGTTACCCCTCGTCGTGTCCCCATAGTTCTGCCTTGGTTGTGCCATATGGCGACTGCTAGTTTTTAGTGGTGAGTCGCATCTACGGTTCAGTGAGCAGAACATGGCTGGAAATATGGTTGGGGAGATGGTAATGTCGCTGAAGGATTATTAACATGATGAGATGATGTGTTTCTGGCGGGAGCTGAAAAGAAGGAGAAAAATGAGAGAGCTTTATTATGATCAGAGATCGAAATAGCCTGATGAAAAAACACAATTAAAAGAACAAAATAAGAGACAATGCGGCAATAGTTACACAACATAAGAGTGTCAACTTTCTTTGGCGGAGCTAGTAAAATAGGACACACAGATTGCGTAGCAGACGGCAACAAGAATCATTTTTCAGTGCTTAATGTTTCTTGTATTCATTTTAATAACAAAAATATTCATCTCTAAAGCTTTCAGATCTTTCTTCCTTTTGTATGTTTGTTTGTTTGTTTACGTGTTTAAAATATGAAAATTTCAGCGTCTAAATAATAATGAATAATTAAATATGTATGCTAAAGCATTCATGCGTGCATCATGAAATCCGACTGGCTAATATTGTTTTTCTTTTTTCATTTCATATGATTGTAACTTATGGACATTGCCTTGCCACAATTTTTCTACATTTCGTGTCTTTAGAGAGAGTCTGTCTAGTATATGTACTGTGAATTTTTGTTTTAATATCTAGGTATTTTATTTTCTTACAGAGACAGTGTGTATGTAGACAGTTTATGTACATGATGGGACTGTGTGACTGTTGACACTTATTTACATACAGTGACTTCGTGAGCCTGTAGACAGTTTCTGCTGTTTTTTACAAGGGTAAAGTTAAAAAATAAATTAAAATATGTATAGAGCCAGTTTAACAATTAAACGATACATTTAAAACACGGACACATCGTGTTTTTGTTGTATCGTTTAATTGTACAACTGATATTTTGCCAATTTTTTGTTCGTTTTTTTTTAAACTTAATATTCCCACTGAACAGCATCACCCTTTATAATATATACAGGGGTAAGGATGAATAATTTGTTTTGTTTTTGTTTTAACATCTATTGATTTTCTCCTGCAGTTGACTTCTGTCATATTTTACAACAAATCCTCAAACCTTTGTGCGTATCAAATAAGTCAGCTGCCACGAAGCACATTTTTGTAATGATGAGTTGGCAGTGCGGTTAGTCACGATTGACTTTCGTAACAAGGCGATGGCGCAGTTCGGATGGTCCTGAATTCGATGTACCTAATAAATCTAACATTTCTCTTGCTTTCCTGTTGTCTAGCTTTCTATTTCTTTATTTCTTACGAGTGCTGCTTCATACCCGTTTATATTTATTGAAGAGTACAGTGAGTAGTTAAGATAGATATCGAAAACATTTGAGAAAAACCAATGAAGAAATAAATACGAATAACATATATATATATTGCTGCTCAGAATCGACAAGACTGCACTCCGGGCTAACCCATAGGTATTCAATCTCCATCAGAAAATGTTAATTTTTTTTCTGTAGCGCGCTTGTTGTATACACAACGGACGCATCCTCTCATATGTTTATCACTGCCAGTCTTGCACTGGATGTCAAATTCTGCAATGGTAGCCTTGTTGATTCATCGACTGCTGTGTCGCTCTCCAACAGGCGATCATCTTTTATTCTTAGTATATCACCGTTATCCATATCCAGTTTATCCACCTTGGGTGCCCTTGGAGCTAGTCTGACCTGAACAGTAGATCCACATCAGGTCCTGAAAACCCGAGACTTCTATGGATGTTTTCCATTCATGCCGTGAGTATCAGGTGAAGACTGTAAGCCTCCCTAGTACACTTGATGAGAAGAGGCGCAACCCCAAAAAAAACATCATGACAACGAGAATCATGAGGAAGAGACAAGCAGAGAAAGACAGAGAGAAATGATGACGGAAGGCGTGACACTTTGATGTGAGAAGATATCAACAACAGAACTAACGAAGAACATAAAAAAATCAAGATCTGCAGTGAGACATATCGCACACACTTGAATTAAGAACATCAAAAATCAAGATCAGCAGAGAGACATGATCGCCTACACCTCAATACACGACACCTAACTTAATTTGACAGATTTCTTAATGCGTGTCTCTGAGTTGTGGTTGACTGTTAAATCAGTCATTGAGTCACACATTTCATGATTATTTTATCACTGACTCCTTTATTACTGTTTGCGCTATTCGCCATTAACTCTCTCCGGTCCATAAACCTGATGGCGCCACACGATATTAGACATTATTCTCCGAAGCGGCGTCTTAAGCGCCCGTTTGGTTATAAGTTAGATGTAACTCCTTACACTATATAAAACAAAATTGTTGCCTTTCAGACTCACACCACGTCAAAATAACCTTTAGCCACTTTAAAATTATTGTACATACAACCATGGAAGATTTTCTCATAACTGTCAAAGTTTACAGCTTGCTTGAACAAATAATGCGTGTCTTTAGAGTATTGGCATCTCTTCCAGTGTGTGAGTAAATCCTGCTTAGGATAAAAACGGTTAAAACATAACACGACATATTTTGTCGTGTTTGTATGCTGAACATTTACTTGCCAATTTAGGGCGGATAGAAACCTGGCAGGGACACGTTTCCGTCTATCCTACCGTGCAGGTGTAACTGAATCTGCTCTTGAGTTAGGGAAAGAAAAATGAAGCGAGGAAGAAAACTGGCCACCTCACCTCATAAAACATCTGGATCTAGTCTCTAACACTTCACTCCCATACGGCAGTAGTATCTGTTATGTGGCTACCTTTACCATTAAAAAAAAAAGTTTACATGTGAGAGAATCTTCTTCTTCTTCTTCTTCGTTCGCCCTGAAAAGGACGGTGGTTGCGTTGTGTCTGTTTACGCCTAAGCTGTGATATCTGCACCTTTCGGTCGACACATCCGACTTCAGCACGGCATTTTTTAGGGACCAGGTTTGCCTTCCCATTGCGATCCGCACTCGCTCAGCCAGACTGCACTGCTGCAGACTGTTTCCAGGACCACCACGTGGAGGTGGAGTGCGGTCTTGACCAGCTCTGGTTCGCTGGTCCTGATGCAAGCAGTACAGCTATGGGTCGCTGACTGCATTCACTATTGCTGCATCTTGGGGTCCCTGAGAGAATCTGAGCCACAAAACGATTTTGATTAAAATAATTCGTTACGCTGAAAATACGGCAACTGATATTTCATCTCTGTCTTGAAAACTCGGAGGAATTATTCCACTTTTACGTGATTGACTAGACCTATAGAAAGTGAAATTATAAAACACATGGGGAATTATGTCCTGTACGCATCACACCTCCTGGCTGATGGATGCTGCAGTTCTATAGGTCCATAATTGCTGTGTTTTTTTTTTTCATTTTTCAGCCGGGGATTTCATCAGCGACTTGGGTTTCATTGTCTACACAAGAATAATGTTTGAATAAAGTCCTGTAAAGAAATTTTAGAATCCTCCCCTTTAATCACAGTAGTTTGGAAATTAAAAAAATAAAATTGTATGTGGAGAATGAATCTTGAAATTGCCCACACCTGTAGTGAAATTGCCCACACCTGTAGTGAAATTGCCCACACCTGTAGTGAAATTGCCCACACCTGTAGCTTGACTCAAAATCTTTTTGCCAACCCGATGTTCACTTGCTCGGTGAAAGGGAATGAAAAGGTAGAAAATGAACATGGTAGAAATGGTGCCGTCCTCAGGGCATGATGTAGACATCGCACACTATATATCATTCTTGTCATTTTTGACAGTTAACTGGCTAGTGTGCTAATGCTTTTGTGCATGTATTATTTTTTTTCATAATCGTAATTTAGGGAATCGGTAATTGACGGGAATATCTAAAAATATTTATAAGTTCTATAATTATTAGTAGATCCATTAAATTAATGAGCCAAAACCTATTGATACTTTAATCTGTGTTTAGCTACCATAGTTATTATCAGAATTGAAAGTCCATTGATCCAAATAATATATATTAATGTTCCCAAAACCGTTCTGCCACTTAATGAATGCAGCAGTCAAAAGCTAGTTTAAACGCATCCGTCGATCATGACAAGGTCACGTATTATGCAACACTTCAAGTGTCACTTATCCGACAAAAACACGTGCATCTCTAGTCAGAGCGTCCCTGGTTACAAGGAAGAAAAATCTGGATGCACTCGGGTCCCCGCGGTGTGGCACGTGCTGAAAAACCCGCCTACAGCAGGTTGTAAAGTTGAACAGAAGGACGGACTGCGCGGTTCAGTGGAGTATGACGGATGATAACTGAGCATAAAGGGCGACAGTGATGAGGGAAGCAGAAGGGAGGGTGTATACTCTATATCCCCCAAAGGAAAACGTTGAAGAATACAGAGGAGCTATCGATATACCTGAGGTATTTTTTGAGACAGAAAGTTCTTTCTATTCGGGAATGTGCCCCGATATAACCGATGGACCTTGTGTCTTGGTTCAACGGTGCGTGTCTCGCCAACAAGAAACAAAACTTGATCATTGACAAGAGAAAATATATCCGAGATAGCCAATCATATAGCCAATCAATACCTTTCAGTTCCCACTGGACCCCAGATCCTCAACAACAACAAAATATGCCAAGCGTTCCTGTCTCGTGCCATCTGTTCAAGGTCTTACCATGTCGTCTTTATCCTTTTTTTTATGTCTCCAGTTTTCTTTTCCGTGTGTCTCCGTCTATTTCTCATCCCTCGTAATTCCAGAAAATGGACTCCCATTGAATAGTACCAACTTATTTTCTTAAAGATTGTCCTGCCTAACCTCTGCGTCTATTCCCTCCTTCTGTTTCTCTTTTGTTTGTCTGTTTCTTGTAATCAGTTCTACATTAGTAATCTTGTCATCAGATCTACATTAGCAATCTTGTCATCAGATCTACATTAGCAATCTTGTCATCAGTCCTACATTAGCAATCTTGTCGTCAGTTTCACATTGGTGACCTTGTCATCAGTTCCACATTGGTGACCTTGTCATCAGTTCCACATTGGTGACCTTGTCATCAGTTCCACATTGGTGACCTTGTCATCAGTTCCACATTGGTGACCTTGTCATTAGTTCCACATTGGTGACCTTGTCATCAGTTCTACATCGGTGACCTTGTCATCAGGGCCACATTGGTGACCTTGTCATCAGTTCCACATTGGTTATCTTGTCATCAGTTCCACATTGGTGACCTTGTCATCAGTTCCACATTGGTGACCTTGTCATCAGTTCCACATTGGTGATCTTGTCATCAGGGCCACATTGGTTATCTTGTCATCAGGGCCACATTGATGACATAGTTGTACCTTTTTTAATCCCTCTATTCTGCTTTAGCCCCCTGTTACAACAGTTTTTTATTGCTGTGTTTTGTCTCTAATTGCAAAAATGTTCATCAAATATAGTCCCTGTGCTGGTTTGCCTCCAGTACAGAAATATAATTGAAGGACATTTTTTTAAGAAACAGTGGTTCCTAATAATGCCATACTCCACCCTGATCTCCTTGGTAGTGAGATCGGGTGCCTAGCCCTCTCGGATAAGGGCGGAAAAATATAGGAAGCACACGTTAAAAATCGTTCGACAGTTGGAAATCGTAAAGAGTAGGACATTCGGTCGCTACCCTAGCAAAATTTAAAAATTACCCACCACAAAAATATTTATAGAATGTGTGATTCAACACTGGGAACCTAGTCTGGTACTACGGAGTTCGTGCACCCTGCCGAGATCATCCATGTGTGATATAAGGAAGGAGATTGGAGCACTGATTGAGTTGTCCGTGTGCAATAAAAATAGAACTTAAAAAATGCAAACCATTCCCCATATTTCAATGATATACAATAGGACTGACCTGGCATCTGAGTTCAAGAATCGTGTATCTGGGTTGGATTTTTTTATTTTTCCCCCACATATTTCCCGATGCAATGAAAGCTTTTTTTTATCTTGGATACACTTAGAATAATGAAGCCATGTTGAGTTTTTATTCCAAGTTTGACGTCAAATATTCTGGAGAAATGCATTTTACTTTATCTTTACAAGTTCTGTGATCTCGCCTTAGGTCATTTCACTCAAACATTCATTTCCTCATGCAGTAATGGTTTGTGAAGCGATTTGTTTAGCGTGAGGAACCTGCCAGCCCAATGCCCAGTTGTATATTAGTAGCCTAATACGACACGCTTGAAGGAGTAATTGTCCGGTTCTTGACGTGTCACCCTAGGCACCTCCGGGAACTACAAGAAAAATAAAAGAGGAAGTGAGTGCGTGTAAAAGTGGCAGATGTTGATGAGTAAGATAAAGACAAATAAAAAAAGAGCCATAGTGCAGTGTTTGTGGCACAAATATGTCCATATGGCAAAAATATACGTATCATAAAAAAGATGAAAACACAAAAAGGATGGACGCGCGCCAAAATGTCATTGACGGGGCCACCAAGAGAAAGCGCAAGGGAGGTGTAGGCGCGCTTCACTGCGCACCATACTGGAAGCTACTCATCTATAATTCACGCACGTGCTGTGTCATGGGCGAGGAAACTTATCACACAATCATACCACCAGTTTCCTTCATCTGTTGATATTTAAGGGGCTGAACACTGTCACACGAATAACTTTTTCTTGATGGCTGCGATTTGTTTTTAAATTGGTTTGTTTGATGGTGAATTTGTCTCTCTGAATGTTTTGCTCTTATATTTAAATTTTGAAGGTTTTTTTTCTTTTCCTTCTTCTTCTTATTCTTCCTCAACTTTTTCTTCTTCTTCTGCTTATTCCTCTTTTTCAACTTCTTCTTCCTCTTCTTCTGTGACTTCTTCTTCTCCTCTATCTTCTTGGTTTTTTTGTTTTTTTTTTTTGCTTTACGTTTTCGTTGCATGAGGTAGTCGGCCCAATAGCCTAACATAATTGCCCTAAGTCGCTTTCCTACGACATGCAAAGTCGATGTTGCATTGCTATTAATCTTTGCTACGACATGCAAAGTCGATGTTGCATTGCTATTAATCTTTGCTACGACATGCAAAGTCGATGTTGCATTCTATTAATCTTTGGTACGACATGCAAAGTCGATGTTGCATTGCTATTAATCTTTGCTACGACATGCAACGTCGATGTTGCATTGCTATTAATCTTTGCTACGACATGCAAAGTCGATGTTGCATTGCTATTAATCTTTGCTGCGACACGCAAAGTCGATGTTGCATTGCTATTAATCTTTACTACGACATGCAAAGTCGATGTTGCATTCTATTAATCTTTGGTACGACATGCAAAGTCGATGTTGCATTGCTATTAATCTTTGCTACGACATGCAAATTCGATGTTGCATTGCTATTAATCTTTGCTACGACATGCAAAGTCGATGTTGCATTCTATTAATCTTTGGTACGACATGCAAAGTCGATGTTGCATTGCTATTAATCTTTGCTACGACATGCAAAGTCGATGTTGCATTGCTATTAATCTTTGCTACGACATGCAAAGTCGATGTTGCATTCTATTAATCTTTGGTACGACATGCAAAGTCGATGTTGCATTGCTATTAATCTTTGCTACGACATGCAAAGTCGATGTTGCATTGCTATTAATCTTTGCTACGACATGCAAAGTCGATGTTGCATTGCTATTAATCTTTGCTACCTTTTCGGGCCCCCGCTGCCGTTAAGACTTGCATCAATGGGTCTCTGTCACAGTATAGAAGGGTTTTTTTTTATTCTTCCATCTTACCAAATCAGTATTCTAATAGCCGCAGATCAGATGCCTTAATTGACTCAGTCTTACATTCAATATTAATTTACGGAATTATCATGTTTCCAGTTATATCTATTTTGTCTAAATTATGTTATTTTGTGCTTTTTAGCTGAATGATGTTTTTTTCATTGTTCATGGTAGGAATTTTCTTTTTTCTGTATTCGTTGACTAAATGTTGTCGTATTTGTAATACTTCGCCACATGATTTTCTTTACCTGTTGATTATGTGTTGTCTGTATGTATTCCTTGACTAAATTATCAATCATTCAATGCTTCAGAGGAGCATTGGACTTCAATAAACACATGCCAAGTCTTCCCGTTGAATGCATCAGCTGAAGTCCCCCCCTCCCCATTATTCCTCCTCATTATTCCTCCCCATTATTCCTCCTCATTATTTACATTTATGTCTCCATTTCTCTTCTCCACGTGTTTGTGGGCTATCTCGACATTTCTTACCCTGGAGAGTCCAGAACGAGTAATGCTATCAACATGTCTCCTCAATGTGTGTCCTATCTGTGTGTCCTATCTGTGTCTCCTCAATGTGTGTCCTATCTGTGTGTCCCATCTGTGTCTCCTCAATGTGTGTTCTATCCGTTGTCCTCTCTGTGTGTCCTATCTGTGTGTCCTCAATGTGTGTTCTATCCGTGTGTCCTCTCTGTGTGTCCTATCTGTGTGTCCTATCTGTGTGTCCTATCTGTGTGTCCTATCTGTGTGTCCTATCCATCGCCAGCATTGGCCTGTGCATATTGAAGTGTTTTTGGTTTAAATATTTCTACACGATGGAATAACCAGCCCCATGCCCAACCCTCCTTAGTCACTTTTTACGACATACATGGTAGGTTACATATTACTACTCTTTACTCCCCTTTCGGGCCCCAGTAACCAACGGGTGTTGCTAAATTATACTGTTGCGTGCATATTTTGACGCACATATTACAAAAATCGATATGGCTATTTAATATGGGAAAGATATAGACATTCATTCATTTGTGTATGAAAATGCTGTCTATGGGGAAGGCTAGATAATCCATAATTGTTTTACCCTGTTGATTATAGGAGTAATCGTTCTTGATATTAATTCGGCGCATGGATATGACACCCTTGTCTGTACCTATTTCTTAGGGCCAGAAAATAGATTAATTTGCTTATTATGTTTATGGCCTGAATTCATATGTATTACATATTATTAGTACAAGTAGAATCAGTCCTATATTGTATATTTTGGATGGGTAGGCAGGACTATATTCTTGTTACACCGCTCTAGCGGAAGTAGGAGTTGTCTTGTCTAGTCGTGATGAGTTCCGATGTACCGTGACAATGGCGGGTACGCATTTTTCCAGGGCTGGTATATTCTTCAGTAAAAATGGTTTACGAAGTAGTTTTTCTTCTATAGGAGATTGTGTCTCTACTAGAGTTGTGTTAGAGACTTTCCTAATGTACGGTACCATGTATGATTCGGACTCCAGGTAATTCCAGTCCCTGTTTTGATGATCTCAGGTCGGTTAGGCCTAGCGGGAATTTTGTGCTTCGCAACGCTAGGGTCAAATTTGTATCGACGGAGATGACAGGCTCCATACTGTAATTATGTCTACGTGAGGTAACTGGATTACGGTAGATCTGTATGGAGGAACTTTATGAAATTATGCATATGTATTGCAAATTAACTTTGGCTTATATATATATCCTCCTGTGAGCGAGTGAGCGACAACTCAGGTAGGCGGCCATGTTACATTCCTGTCTTCGCATTTTTTGGATCACTGTCTAAAGAACGGGGCATGTATCTTATTATTCGGACAGTGGCAAGGAGATCTCAATTTGGATAGAAACCCCTTATCGTGGTTTCACAATATGATAAACTGTGAATATAAAGCAACTTTAGTTACTTACCGATCCGCCTTCACTGACGCGCTTAGTCAGATAGGGGATGCGGCCATTGATGTACTACCTATTATTTATGAATGTGCCATGACATAGGATCTACTATGTATGCCTGCAAATTGATATGTCAACATACCCATGATTTACTCGTTATGTCCCAGTGTGAGCGTCCAAATAAACTGTGTAAACAAAGATTCCAGCAGTCTGCATTGGTGCCTTGTAGACACAAGTGAATGAGTGTTTAGATTGGTCAGAACACGAACAGTACACCATTCGCGGTAAACACACTCTACACTTCTACCCATATCTACACCATCCTGCGTCGGTTGAAGTGACCAAGTTTAGGGCCTGCTTCCCCTGGAGCCTTAGAGGGAAACTACTGTTTACAGCTGCCTTTGCCTTCCCTAACTTAGGACTAGGGTGAGTTACCCATTTACAGCTGGGTAGACTGGAGCATGCCTGATCTCGACAACTCTGTACACTACCATGGACACATACAGTAGTGGCACCACAAACAACATGCTACAGTGATTGATAGTGGAGCTTTACAGAAGAAAGAGAACACACCACACTTTACAGAAGGTTTACAGTATACAACTGATACTTCTTTACAGACTGACATTTTACAGTAACAGTGTGTGCAAGCAAACTTTACAGTGGTGAGCCAGATCCCTGGGTCCAGCCTACGCAGTCTTGTGTTGAGAATCACATTTTACAGTTACAAGAACATTTGTTTGACCACATCAATACCAATAGGACAGCTATACAATCAATGTCAGCTTGACCTGTTCTGACAAGTGTAGCAATATCTGGGACAGCACTTGTTGACATTTGGCACAGTACAGTCAGTGTTCTAAACCAGTGATTGTGTATCCTGCTGTAATAGAAGAGCATTGTTGAACATAAAGTGCAAATTTCATCGGTGGATCTTCTAATGTGCTCAAAAAAATTGGACAGTGTAATAGTTAGAAAGCAAATCTATTACTCAATAAAGTGGTAGTCTAATTTATTAAATCTGAGCATACTTTGCAACTCATTCTATCCACAACACATATATTATATTATATATGCATTTATGTTATTTGTTATGTATTAAATTAGTTTATGTTCTGTGTGACTAGTACAAGGTATGCCGAGTGACATTGGTCTGGTACTAGTATTCTATAGGTACACATTTTCTTAATTGGAAATTTGTTAGCAACAATTTGCTGCTATTTCTGTTAGTTGTGATGAGGTGTTCTTTTCTTCGTTGTTTTTGTTAATAATTTTGTGTTCCTTAGTTTTGTTTGATTTGTTTGTATAATTGTAGGTCTCATCTTTTCTATTTTTGATTTCTTTACACCCTTATGTTTATACACTGTGGCGTTATTTGTCTTGTTATCTTATTGCAGTTATCATCACGGATTCTGTGATCATTTTTTTCATTTCTCCTATTTAATTTAATTTGATCTCTGCAAATGTTTTCAGATTGTCTTTTCTTGTTTGTCCTTTGTAATGTCTTTAGTTGACATATGACATATGAGGTATAGTGGAATACACTTATATTATAGTACAGATCAGTACTTTATGATTGTTATTGTTATAAAACAAAATGTACAAGACCTTTATAAGGCTTGTCTCCCAAAGTGATTGGTAAAGGGAAATATTATTTTCCACAGGTACTCAAGTGATCATTGATTACATTAGGGTATACAAGACCTTTGTAAGGCTTGTCTCCCACAGTATTTGAGATACAGTTATTGTTGTCCACAGGTACTCAAGTTATCATTGGGTATTATAAACCATACAAGTTTTCACTAAGACTAAGTCTATGGTATAGACTTGTATCCCATTAAAGTGAAATAAGGTAATTTATTTACTTTTTCAGGTTTCTGATTTAAGAAGACAAAATGTCTACATTAGATTACTTTATAGCACAAGGAAAATCCCTTGATAAGACTGGGAAAGACTTAGAACAATGGGCTGTTGCTCAATATGACAAAGCATTAGCTGCAGAAGAGAGGAAAGCTCTAGCTGAAGAAAAAAGATTAGAAAAAGAAGCTGATACTGCTGCTGAACTAAAGAAATTGCAGATGCAAGTGGAGGAAAGGAGATTTGATGCAGAACAGAAGAAATTAGAAGCTGCTGCTGCAGCTGAACAAAAAAAATTAGAAGTTGCTGCAGAACAGAAGAAATTAGAAGCTGCTGCAGAACAGAGAAGATTAGATAGAGAAGCTGAAGAGAGAAAAGCAATAAGAGAACATGAATTTGAGTTAGAGAAATTAAAATTGACAAGTATGAGTAATGTTAATCAGGCATCTAGTGGTAATGGTAAACCCTTTGTGTACAAGGTCAAGGTACCAGCGTTCAACTCTGCCAGTGATGATATAGCATTCTGGCTTGATAGATTTGAACGGGCTTGTCGAGCTCATAATGTTGACAAATCACAGTATGTGAATCAGTTGTCTGAAAATCTAAAAGGGGAGTCTCTGAGTAAGTTATATTTCGTCGAAGAGGCCGACAAGGATAATTATGATGCTGTTAGGGCAGCTTTGATGAAGAGATATCAGCTGTCTGAGGAAGGTTATCGTCTTTTGTTTAAAACAATGAGACCTGAGGTAGGTGTAGAATTCTCAGAATTCATCTCAAAAGCACGAATTACACTTTCACGATGGATTGAATTATCCAAAACAGAGAAAACATTTGATGGTCTTACGGATTTATTGCTAAGAGACAAGGTCATGTCTTCGGTAAATAAATCATTCCTAGAGTTCTTACATGAGCGTAAACCTAGTACATTAAAGCAAATGGAAGAATATTGTGACCAGTATGCCACGGCACACCCCGACATGATTCTTAGTAACTCTAACATTAAAGAGAGTATGCCAGTTGCTTCGGCAACAGAATATAATCAGAATTACTCACACAAATTCCAAGGAGCTAAAAATAAATTTGATAAAAAGGTTAATTGGAATAAGTATCAAAACCAAGATAACCACTCAAATCAGGGTTCTTCTTCGAAGAACTGGAATCGGGCTGATAGTCCTCGACACGCGAGGGGTACCCATAATTTTAGAAATTCTCGGAAAGGGAGTAGCTATAGGAACTACCCAAGTGCTTCATGGAGACAAAAAAAAAAACCAATATTACAGGGATACTCAATATAATGAGCGTGATGATTATGATCATGAATATTATGATTCAAACCCAAATAGGGGTTATAACAGAGGCAATAATAATTATAGAGACAATTATAACCGAGGTAGATCACAACACAAAAGACATGGTAAATCTTATTACCAGGCTAACTCTGCACAACAGGAGTTCCACGACACCGATAATCAGAATAATGATAAAAAAGACTCCAACAGTGTAGCAAATTCCGCTTTCGATTTTGCTAGAGCATCTGAGTGTTCGCAATGCAAAACATTATTCGATCCAACCACAGCTTCTACTTTTAAGCTGCGGTCACCCGCTTCCCGCGCTCCATGCGTCAATCGCGCATAATGGAAGGGGTGCTCTTGTCTTTAATAGGGGCCTAATAGATGGTACTCCGGTATCAATTCTTTTCGATTCGGGGTGCACTACCATCGGAGTGAGGCAATCACTCGTAAATCCTTCTCGAGCTACAGGCAATATAGTCAAATGTGTAACATTTGGTGGCACATTGGAGAAGTACTCCACTGCCATTATCAATATTGCTACGCCTTTCTTTACAGGAGAGGTGCAAGCATGTCTCTTGCCGAATCCGATCGCTGATCTTATCATCGGTCGCATTCATGGAGTGAAAGAATGCACTCCACAGCAAATTTCTAATTGGGAAAATGTTAATATGCAATCTGCTAATGCAGTAATCACTAGGGCTCAAGCTCTTAATATGCCGCAATCTTCACATTCTGAAGATAATGATGCGCAGATCCAAGATGATCCCTTGGAGATTTCCCATGATTCCTTTATAAAACAGCAGGAAGATGATCCTACTCTAAAGAAATTCTTTACTCTGGCAACAAAAGGTGATCCGAATAAGGATACAAATCGTAAATCATGGATTACGATGAAGAATGGCGTACTTGTACGTATGGTACAAGACTCCGCTAAGTCCATTCATTCTCAAATCCTTGTGCCTAAAAATATGAGAGTTAAAATCTTACAGCACGCTCATGATTCGCAGTGTGCTGGACATATGGGTTTTTCCCGTACTAAAGCTAGAGTTCTTGAATCTTTCTTTTGGCCTGCTGTGAATAAGGACATACGAATCTATTGTCGATCTTGTAAAGTATGTCAAGAGATTAAATCCAGAGGTCCACGCCATGATGCACCTATTCAGGCTGCAGACATTCCCATTCGACCATTTCAAAAAATGGCGATAGACATCATTGGTCCATTTAAGATAAAGTCTGCTAGAGGACACCAATTTATTTTGACGTGTGTTGATATGTGCACACGTTGGCCGGAGGCTGTTCCTCTAAAGAGCATAACTACTGCTGATGTCGCAGATGCTCTTTGGTTAATATTTTCTCGTCTGGGATTTCCAGCAGAAATATTATCCGACCATGGTACCCAACTCATATCGGATACCATGTCTCAAGTAATGTCGACTCTTAAGATAGAGAGATCGCTGAGTAGTATTTATCATCCTATGTCCAATGGGATGGTGGAACGTCTGAATAGAACTCTGAAAAACCTACTAGGTAAGATAACAGAAGATCATCCTCAGGATTGGGATAGGGTTTTACCCGCGGCTCTCTTTGCATATAGAGAGGTCGCCAACGAACATACAGGATTTTCTCCCTTTGAACTTGTCTTTGGCGCGAAACCGCGAGGTCCTATGTCCTTACTTCATGATCTTATAACTGCTGATAATATTGTCGATGACACAAAATCCTCTTATGAATATGTCATCGCACTTAGACACAAGATTATTGAAGCATGCAAATTGGCAACTGCTTCTTCTGAATTTGCGAAACAGAAGGCAAGGGAATTTGCCAATAAAAAGAGATGCTTGCGACAACTTTGTCCAGGTGACAAAGCATTCGTCTTGCTACCTGTAGGGAAAATAGACTTCTTATTTCTTGGAAAGGTCCGTACGATATAATATCAAAAGTTTCCGACGTTGACTATATCGTCGATATTGATGGGAAGCGTAAAACCTTCCACATCAACATGCTCACGGAATTCCATGAACGTCCTGATTATTTACAACCTGTTTTCCAGGCAACGGACGATTTTCCAGTCCAACATGGACAGTACTCATCTCTGTCAGTAATACAGGATGAGGAAACGAGTTTCTCGGATGTAAATTTACCTTTTCCAATGATTCCTCTTCACTCTAATGAATCATGGAAAGATGTTGCAATTTCTCCAGAATTATCTCCAGGAGAGCAGAAACAAGTTTCTACTATGTTAGAACAATTTCAGGATGTCCTTACTGACATTCCTGGTCAAACTGATGTCATTCAACATGACATTATTCTTACTGACCATAGTCCTATAAGAGTCAGACCGTATCCTATTCCGATACATTTTCAAGCACAGGTAGAGAAAGAGTTGGATGAGATGATAGAGTTAAAAATTATTGAACCATCCACATCAGCATATTCTTCGCCGATGGTTATTGTACGAAAAAAAGACAATAACATACGTCTTTGCGTGGATTATCGCAAATTGAACCAAGTGACGAAATTTGATGCTGAACCTATGCCTTTACTAGAAGAGCTACTTACGAGACTATCGAATTCTCATTTCTTTACTAAACTCGATTTGTCTAAGGGATATTGGCAAGTTCCATTATCCGAACACGCCAAACCGTTTACTGCTTTTTCGACGCCTAGGGGTCTATTCCAATGGAATTTCATGCCTTTCGGTCTTATGAACGCCCCTGCAACATTCGTACGCATGATGCGTCGAATCCTATCTCATCGCTCAGATGTCATTGCGTATCTTGATGACATCTGTCTTTTCAGTGATACTTGGAACGATCACTATAATGGGATAAATGAACTATTGTCTATCTTACGCGAGCATAACCTGACAGCGAAACCATCGAAAGCATGTATTGGTTTTAGCGAAATATCTTTCTTAGGACACCGTGTTGGTCATGGGTTCCTAAAAACAGAAGACCATAATACAAGTAAGATACTTAACATTTCTATTCCTAAGACTAAAAAGCAAGTACGAAGTCTCTTAGGTCTAATACAATTTTATGGACGATTCATTCCGAATCTGTCCTCCATTATGTCACCTCTTTCTTCCTTGCTAAAGAAAGGGTCTCCTAATGTAGTCCACTGGACTCAAGAATGTCAATCCTCTTTGGATAAGGTTAAAACTATGTTTTCTACTTCACCTATCCTAGTATTGCCTTCTAAGGATAAGACATTTATTCTTCGTAGTGACGCTTCATCCACCGGGATTGGAGCAGCACTAATGCAAGAGTACTCCGGAACTCTGCATCCTGTGATGTATATTTCTCGGAAATTAAATGCCGCAGAGAAGAATTACTCGGTCCTAGACCGTGAATTATTGGCTATGGTTTGGTCAATCCTTAAACTGCAAAGATTTCTTCTTGGCGCGCATTTCATTGTGGAAACTGACCAGAAAGCTCTTACGGCTATTCAGAGTAAAAATCTGAAGAGCGCGAGATCAACGCGTTACGCGATTGCTCTGCAGCCATTTCATTTTTCGGTGCGAGCTATCCGTGGGTCAGAAAATGTGATGGCAGATATTTTGTCTAGATGCCCACATGATTCATAACTGTTATACAACTTTGATACAGTTGTTCCTATGTTGAAATGTGTACACATATGTAATATCATATATTGATTGTAACACTACTTAGCGGTTCATTGATATTTATTCACCGCTGATTTTTCAATGTTTTTTCGTCTTTGATGATCATGATGTTAAGATATCTTAGATGAAATTTATGTATAAACTAATGTACAAATTGTGTCATTGCTAATATTGTAGTATGCGTTGGTGACACCTCTCTGGAAATATTTATACTTAGAGAAATACTTTCTCTAAGGTCAGAAAACTTATGCTTATCATCTGCGCATTGTTATGGGTGCGTTGTGAGCCTATTGTATGTTGCTCCTAGATGTATTTCAAAAAAAAAAATGTACCATTTTTTTTTCCCGAGGGGTGTGGTAATCTGTTGCGTGCATATTTTGACGCACATATTACAAAAATCGATATGGCTATTTAATATGGAAAAGATATAGACATTCATTCATTTGTGTATGAAAATGCTGTCTATGGGGAAGGCTAGATAATCCATAATTGTTTTACCCTGTTGATTATAGGAGTAATCGTTCTTGATATTAATTCGGCGCATGGATATGACACCCTTGTCTGTACCAATTTCTTAGGGCCAGAAAATAGATTAATTTGCTTATTATGTTTATGGCCTGAATTCATATGTATTACATATTATTAGTACAAGTAGAATCAGTCCTATATTGTATATTTTGGATGGGTAGGCAGGACTATATTCTTGTTACACCGCTCTAGCGGAAGTAGGAGTTGTCTTGTCTAGTCGTGATGAGTTCCGATGTACCGTGACAATGGCGGGTACGCATTTTTCCAGGGCTGGTATATTCTTCAGTAAAAATGGTTTACGAAGTAGTTTTTCTTCTATAGGAGATTGTGTCTCTACTAGAGTTGTGTTAGAGACTTTCCTAATGTACGGTACCATGTATGATTCGGACTCCAGGTAATTCCAGTCCCTGTTTTGATGATCTCAGGTCGGTTAGGCCTAGCGGGAATTTTGTGCTTCGCAACGCTAGGGTCAAATTTGTATCGACGGAGATGACAGGCTCCATACTGTAATTATGTCTACGTGAGGTAACTGGATTACGGTAGATCTGTATGGAGGAACTTTATGAAATTATGCATATGTATTGCAAATTAACTTTGGCTTATATATATATATCCTCCTGTGAGCGAGTGAGCGACAACTCAGGTAGGCGGCCATGTTACATTCCTGTCTTCGCATTTTTTGGATCACTGTCTAAAGAACGGGGCATGTATCTTATTATTCGGACAGTGGCAAGGAGATCTCAATTTGGATAGAAACCCCTTATCGTGGTTTCACAATATGATAAACTGTGAATATAAAGCAACTTTAGTTACTTACCGATCCGCCTTCACTGACGCGCTTAGTCAGATAGGGGATGCGGCCATTGATGTACTACCTATTATTTATGAATGTGCCATGACATAGGATCTACTATGTATGCCTGCAAATTGATATGTCAACATACCCATGATTTACTCGTCATGTCCCAGTGTGAGCGTCCAAATAAACTGTGTAAACAAAGATTCCAGCAGTCTGCATTGGTGCCTTGTAGACACAAGTGAATGAGTGTTTAGATTGGTCAGAACACGAACAGTACACCATTCGCGGTAAACACACTCTACACTTCTACCCATATCTACACCATCCTGCGTCGGTTGAAGTGACCAAGTTTAGGGCCTGCTTCCCCTGGAGCCTTAGAGGGAAACTACTGTTTACAGCTGCCTTTGCCTTCCCTAACTTAGGACTAGGATGAGTTACCCATTTACAGCTGGGTAGACTGGAGCATGCCTGATCTCAACAACTCTGTACACTACCATGGACACATACAGTAGTGGCACCACAAACAACATGCTACAGTGATTGATAGTGGAGCTTAACAGAAGAAAGAGAACACACCACACTTTACAGAAGGTTTACAGTATACAACTGATACTTCTTTACAGACTGACATTTTACAGTAACAGTGTGTGCAAGCAAACTTTACATATACCTTTTCATGTGTCGTTGTAAATGTTTTTCTGTAGTCTTAGACCGAAGCGGTACCATTCGTGGAAAAGCTCTACGGAGATTCAAATAACATCAAACTGATTACTGCTTTCTTTGAAAACATTCAAGTGGACGTCTGAGAGTGGACGTCTGAGAGTGGACGTCTGGATGTGGAAGAAGAAGAAGAAACAGAAGAAGAAGAAGACCAAAGCAGGTCTTTGTGCGTGTTTAGTGTACATTGTCTCGTAACTTATCCACCCTTCTTCATCATTGTCTTGTGCTTGTGAATGGCTGACGAAGGTATACCCGAAACGTCACTTTTAGTGCGTCGTCCAATTGTTAAGCTCACTCATTTATTTTAGGACACCCCATAAAAGAGCGTTACAACATGATGCAATCTGATCATCAGGGAATGTCCAACCCCCCCTCTTTCAAGTGTTTCGTCACTTTTATCTCCTTTACACTCTAAATGGAAAGGGGGGGGGGGAAGAGAGAGAGAGAGAAGGGGGTGTTTCCACTTGGGCCATGACTCCCAGGTGTCACCCCTCCTGTTGTGTTTTCCAGCCTACCTTGGGAATTGAACCTACTTCTGGTCTTATCCGTGCTGTCAGCTTGTGGTAATTGTGAAAGTAACTATAATGCTGTATATAAATTACTGTTCTGAGTTCCATAGCCCTTTGCGGTTGCTGCACAACCAGCATGACGGCCTTTCTGCAGTCTCATCAAGCCTCTTAAATACCCTTGTTCTTGACTGTCCTTTCACACCCAATAGGTTCAGTAGATCGTACACTGTGGAGGCAGTCACCAGACCTCTTGCACTTACCTCTGCAGTAATGGCACTTGTTGTGAACCCGTCATGTCTCAAATCCGTGGCCAGATCATTTTTAAAGAGTATTGCTCATTTAATCTGGATTCAAATGGCACGGTCAGCTCAGTGATTATAATCTGGTGAGAAGTGTGGCACTATATCTGGTCGTCATCGAAATCTCCCAATGATTTCTGGGTATGTCCCTCACCCAGATAGATCTACTGCAATCTCTCAGCCACTTGCACAGTCAAAAATGCATGGTAAACTGACACTTGCTTTGGCATGCGATGACTTTTTTTTTTTTTTAAATTGCCTTGTTTTGGCGAGGCAAGCTCGGTTCAGTCTAGACACAGGGTCCTTCGGTTAAATTAGAGTGCATGTCCAAATAAAAAAGACCATGTGATCTGATAATTATGCGCTGACTTTCCTGCTCTCAGAAATTATGTCTTTGAGGTACACGTGACTAGACGATACGTATTTCTGTACTGCTTGACATACTGACGACT
The DNA here is from genome assembly GCA_024509875.1 of Oreohelix idahoensis. NCBI lineage: Eukaryota > Metazoa > Mollusca > Gastropoda > Stylommatophora > Oreohelicidae > Oreohelix > Oreohelix idahoensis. The sequence continues at coordinate 251,016 of JAMPIV010022953.1, read as the reverse complement.
TTCTGTATTTTTTTGTTTTCATTTAATAATGTCTTCGTGTTTTTTCTTGGTAAAATTATGTTTTTACGTCTTCTTTGACGTAACATCTTTGCGACGTAATTATTATATGTGTTCCTCGCTAAATCTCTTCGTTCACACAATTATATCTTTATGAGTTCAATGAGTACATCTTGTCCTTTCTATTTTATTAATTAATTGATGGCTCTTTTTTTCTCCTTAATTCCTTTATCATGCATTTTTGCAGCTAATCACTCATTTAATCATGTATTTCTGTAGTTACTTACTTAGTCACGTATTTCTGTTATCAGTCACTAACTTAGACATGTATTTCTGTAGACAGTCACAAACTTAATCGTGTATTTCTGTTGTCAGTCACAAAGTTAAATATGTATTTCTATAGTCACTTACTTAATCGCGTATTTTTGTAGTCAGTCACTAACTTAATAATGTATTTCTGTAGTCAGTCACAAACCTAATTATGTATTTCTATAGTCAATAACTTACTTAATCATGTATTTCTGTCACCTCTATACCTCACGGTAGAAGGGGAACGACTAAGTAAGTAAGTATTTCTGTCCCTTGTTTGTCCCCCCTGCTCCGCAGTAGTGGTCAAACAATAACCAAACTTAGAGTATAATGACCAAGGTATTCAAAGATGTCAATCTTCGCTCAAGATTACTCTTCGCAGAGCTATAAATAGAAGAACGATGCTCCTACTTCAGGGAGCCTCACAGGAATTTTAAGAAATCAAGCATAACAACTGAGATCATCTAATCTGCCATGAACTTTTTATCTTCCCGCCCCTTGTGTGAGGAAAAAGAAAATTGCTCGTATTTTCTGAGCCCCCCAACTGAAATGATTCAGTAAAATATAACTTTAATAGCTCTGAATGAAAATGTGTTTAAATTACCTGAGCCATGCGGGTGCAATTCACTCAGTAATGATTAAATCAACTATCAATTTCTGTTTATAGATAACAAATTTAATAATCAATTCTAGTTAATAAATTTAAAATAGGTTTTATATGAAATAATGAAGCACTGATGTTTTTATCACTGGTAGTGACTTTAAAGTGGCTATCGTTAAAAAAAACGTTCATGTGTCGTTGGTGTTGGGTTCCGTCACTGTTGGTTCCCAAAGATATTGTTGGCTGTTCCGTCAATCGTCAAATTATGTGAACGTGGCACGTCTCTGGCGGTAATTCTGGGGTTAACCACTCCAATAGTCAAGGCAAGCGTCTTCAAGACCCGTCTGATGTAGGCGTATAGCGTAGACTGCTGGCAACTTGAAACACAGACTTGTACCACAAACTAAGAGAAAACAAATGCTTCTTCTAAGTACATAAGGTCTCCTGACATGATAATCAGACGCCCTCCACTTCCATTGATTTACTTCATCTTCCTCAGACAATTTACCCTCCCTGAGCATTATTGTTAAACCGAGTCGAATGAAAGTGCGTTTGGACAACGGACATTGACAATTGTATTATATATACACATATAAAATGTTCATTCAATAAATATATACACCAGGGCGCCATCATCATCAACTCCCTGCTCCATATGGAGCCTGGGGCTACCTATGCTTTTGGGTTCCTTGTGAGGAAATGCGCACGAAACAGTTACCAGATCGTGCATTGGTAGTTCATTAATCAAATCTTTTATATGCTAAGGTTGCCAGCCTCGTATGAACCTGTACATCGACAAGCAATTTACGCCTGTTAAATGCAAAGATATAAAATGATAAAATGTACATATTACAACTTACCACGCTTACCGGGAACGAAGTTACAGACTTCTTGCCCAGGGACATTGTCGAGCACTGGTTTTAAGAGGGCGGTTTACATTTGGTAGAGGTATTTATTACTTTAATTATAATATCACTGTTTTGTATGTAGGTTCCTAGGACTCGTGGTTTCCTTCCAGGACTATAGACGAGATTTCTTTCTGTCTAGTATCAGAAGATGCTGTAATGCTTGGTCCTGTCCTTATGTTGGAATCCTGTTTCTATTCGTTATACTGGCGTCTGAAATTTCTTCTTGGCGAGATGGAAATGCATTGAAGCAGTCCTAAAATGTTGCAGATTAAAAGCAACATTTTCGCTCACCCAACCATGTGGTTTCGTTGGAAAAACTCCAATCAAAAATGGTTTGTTTTAGCATTTTCAAACCAACTATTGTCAAGGCGCCTGACATTGGTAGGGGCTTCCCCCCCCCCCCCCCTCCCCCCACAACCCATATCTCTCATGCAGAACATTCCACACGACACAATAAGATATTGTTTTAAAACTCCATTACTTTATAAGGTCTTGCTACTTCCATGGGTATTTATAATATTTACAACTCCCTGCTTCATAGATCTATCACTGATAACATCTTTAAACATGTCACTTTCTTGTAATTATTGCTCACAATAAGGTCTGGGCGGAAGCGATAACGTAGCTTTCTGTGCTCCAAAATCACATTCGTTATCTTACTGTCCGTTCTTAATCTTTAACCAGATTGACATCTTCCGACACTTCATGTGCGAACTGACAGCTTATCTCCCAATACCGACTGTCCATTCACACTGGAACCTGTGAAGAACATGGTTTGTGTATCTTCCCAGACAGACAGTGGGTTAACATTAGGAAGATCGCTCAGTGTAGACTCTTACTCCGTCTGGAGTTGGCGATAAGCAAAAAATCAATGTGGCAAGTTCGCTATGCGTAAACAGAAGTCAATGTTGTTTCAAAAATAGGTCGAGCGATCAGGTAAAATTACAGGTGTGACAAATTAGAACAACGTGTAATAAGAAACCATGAACTGTGAAAGCGAAAACAACGTCCCGGTGCTGGTGAGAAAAAACAGAAAAAGGCACAGAAAAAAGGATGGCACAGGAAAATGTAACGATCGACGACTGACTCGTCACAATTTCTGTAGTCAGTCACTTATTTAATCATGTATTTATGTAGTCGTCGGCGTCAGTGGCCTAATGGATATGAACGCAGTTTCATAATCCAGATATACCAGGTTCGAAACCTGCTGCAGGCGGTTTGGTAGCAGATCGCTTTGTGTGGATTTTTAACAATTGTATAAGCGCCGTACCGTTCAGAAAGCAATGGCAAACTACTGAATGAAAAAATTGCCTAGAAAAATCACAAACAGCCAATAAAAGCTGGGGTTGATTGCCACGTCCTGTAAAGGATAAGCAACTAACCATTTATGTAGTCAGTCACTAATTTAATTATGTAATTCTGTAGTCAGTCACTTACTTAATCATTTAATCCTACATTTTACTTTTATTCACGAACTCATGTTTTTCTGTGGTCATTCACATAATTTCGTACTTTTGTATTATTTATTCACTTAATCATGTATTTTCCCCCTCTTTCTCTGAATCATATCTTTCTGCCAACATTAACTATATCATTTTTACTTCCACCCGCTAAATCATGAAAATTGTGTCTTCTATTTCTAATTGATGTCTTCAGTCGCTAAATTATAATTTCCCGTCTTGTCTTATTAATTTCCTGAATTTCTATCGCCCTTTCCTTCTCTTACCTTCTATGTTTTAATCCAACGAATAATCTAATATCGTAGTTCATTTATAAGTTGTCTTTCTTTCTTCTGTCTGTTTGGAAGGGGTTTACAAAAGAAATCTCAAGATGAGTATTTCTGATTTCATCACAGCTGCGGGGGCTGGATTAAGCCAAGAAGGTCCTCTAGGCTTTTTAATGTTTGGGCCCCCATATAGGCAATAATTTTTAATATTTTTTTTTCACACCCCTTAGCACGTGGATGGTAAATACTATTATTATGAATAGACCTATGTTATTCTGTTAGCATTGCTAACCTCTTTTATTAGTAATGATTTTTTATTAATATTTATTTTTATTATTTTTATTAATTTTAAGGTAAACACAAAAAACACATTTTATTAAAAAATCTCTTTTTAATTTTTGTAACTTATGCACAGGCCCCCAAGACTTCCAGACCCCTAGGCTTAAACCTACTTAGCCTAGTGGATAATTCGGCCCTGCATTGCTGTCATTTAAAGTGAAGACTGCATCTGTTCTGCTCAGTACAGAGTTCTAATAATTTGTTTAACTGCGTTCCCTCAATACAAAAATTAATATTAGCCGAAGATGTGCTAATACTGAGAGAAAAAAGGTGCAACTTTTCTGCGTACACAATCAAAGTTTTTTGTATCTCAGTTACGAGATTTCCCGGATTTAGATCATAAATCTGTGTGTCTGTGCGTGGGTGTGGGTGTGTGAGAGTGTGTGTGTGTGTGCTGTGTGACGTTAGTGAATGAGTGTTAATATTAACTGCTCGCTATTTTAAATTAAGAATGTTTTAATTTGAAAACACTGAGAATTTTATTATTGCTGGCCACAAATGTAAAGATGCAATAATGACTATTTCTTTACCTTGATAGACAGACAGACAGACAGACAGATAGACAGATATATAGATAGATAGACAGACAGACAGCCAGCCGGCCAGCCAGGCAGGCAGGCAGACAGAGGACAGACAGACAGACAGACAGACAGACAGATAGACAGATAGATAGATAGATAGATAGATAGATAGATAGATAGATAGATAGATAGATAGATAGATAGATAGATAGATAGATAGATAGATAGATAGATAGATAGATAGATAGATAGATAGATAGATAGATAGATAGATAGATAGATAGATAGATAGATAGATAGATAGATAGATAGATAGATAGATAGATAGATAGATAGATAGATAGATAGATACGAGGGGGGTTCAGAAAGTAATGCACGACATCGTTTTTCTCAGCTAATAATAAAGATAGAAGCATGAAATTTTGCACACTTCAAATATGGCATGTACCAATTGTGTGCACCAAATTGCACCGCAACCGGCCAAATAATACGGCTGCCCTAAACCGTTGAAATGGAGCGTGTTAGCAACTTGCGTTATAAACAGCGAATTGTGATAGAATTTCTCGTTGCAGAGAAGGAAACTGTTGTGAATATTCACAAGCGTCTATGTGATGTGTATGGAAGTTTTGCAGTCGACAGGAATACAGTCAGTTGCTGGGTTCAGAGAATCAAAGAATCAGAAAGTGGAGATACGGAGCTGCTTGCTCGGCCGCGCTGTAGACGTCCTGCCACAGCCACCAACGCAGAAATGTTGAAATGCGCTGAGGGCATTATTCTTACTGATAGGCGAATCACTACTCAACAATTGGCCTTACAGCTGTCAGTCAGCATTGGTAGTGCAAATGCAGTTATAAAAACTCTCGGATTTTCTAAGGTTTGCGCAAGATGGGTTCCTCGAAGTCTCACAGATGACCACCGATTGCAAAGGAAAGCAATTTCTTCTGAATTGTTGGAGCGTTTCAATGCTGATGAAGAGAACTTTTTGGCTAAGATCCTTACAGGTGACGAAACCTGGGCACATCATTTTGAACCTGAGACAAAAAGACAGTCAATGGAGTGGCATCATCCGCAATCACCAAGAAGAAAGAAATTCAAGAAAATTCCTTCGGCTGGAAAGGTCATGATTACTGTCTTTTGGGACATTGAAGGTGTGATTCTTGTGGACGTTATGCCAAGAGGAGAGACAATCAGTTCGCAAGCTTACATTAAGACATTGAAAAAACTCAATCAACGTTTTCGCAGAGTTCGGCCGCACAAGAATCCAGCAGACCTGCTTCTCCTTCACGACAATGCGTGCCCTCACACAAAACTGGCAACACGGGAAGCAATCGCCAAATTGGGTTGGACTGTACTACCCCGTCCATCCTATAGTCCCGATTTGCACCCTCTGATTTTCATCTATCTGGTCCACTTAAAGATGCACTCCGTGGGACAAGGTTTGAAGATGATGAAGGAGTGATTCATGCAGCGAAGAAATGGCTACATGATCAAGATAAAATCTGGTACGGGCTAGGAATACATGCACTTGTTTCGCACTGGCATAAAGCCGTACAAGTTGATGGGGATTATGTTGAATAATACCGATGTTTACATGACATATCTATGTATATTGTGTATAAATTTCATGCTTTTTGAATAAACAGCTCCTGAGAAAAACGATGTGGTGCATTACTTTCTGAACACCCCTCGTAGATAGATAGATAGATAGATAGATAGATAGATAGATAGATAGATAGATAGATAGATAGATAGATAGATAGATAGATAGATAGATAGATAGATAGATAGATAGATAGATAGATAGATAGATAGATAGATAGATAGATAGATAGATAGATAGATAGATAGATAGATAGATAGATAGATAGATAGATAGATAGATAGATAGATAGATAGATAGATAGATAGATAGATAGATAGATAGATAGATAGATAGATAGATAGATAGATAGATAGATAGATAGATAGATAGATAGATAGATAGATAGATAGATAGATAGATAGATAGATAGATAGATAGATAGATAGATAGATAGATAGATAGATAGATAGATAGATAGATAGATAGATAGATAGATAGATAGATAGATAGATAGATAGATAGATAGATAGTTTCGATATTTGTTTCACTCTGGCAGTATCGGTACATTTGTGGTACTGATTTTATTGTGTGCTTTCATATGTCGCACTTTATTTTTCTGCTATGTGTAGCAGATATTATGTATTTTCCTTCTTACACCCTTCTCAGGGATACGTAGACATGTCTCGTTGTTATCCATTTCTCCCTGCGTTGCAAGAAGTGGCGGCGAGCTAACCATGTTGGCTATCGTGGGCGCAGCGGATATCAGTATACAGATTAACACGTAAATCGCATCAGCGCAGTGCTTAATCACTGATAAGACACGGGTGCACTCATCACCAAAGCTTGGAATACGGGGAGACAACTGATGGACAGACACAGACAAGAGATTACTTTCTGATAAAAGTAATAATTGTTACATTGGGAACACGTTGTTATACGAGTTTACCGATATGTTCGTAAGTTTGTACCCAAGTGCAAGCGGATGTGTACAACTCATTTTCAGAAAAGTAATGTTTGAAATTTTCCATTTGCTGAGTCATGCAACATATTCAAATCAGATTGGCTGATCCTTTGAGGCGCGCATAACAAATGCGTGGGAAGGCAGTGGATATAATCTGACCATTTTCTCAATCTATTTCACTTGAGAAATCGCTCGCCAAAATACCAGACCTTGCTACAGTGAAGAATTAGAATTCAGAATTCCTTCTTAACATACCGGACACCTTTTATTGGAGAATTTTGGACGGACTTTCATAGCCCAGGAAATCTCTTTCATATTAAATAAGGAAACCGGGACTGAGGAAACTGAAGGACCACACACGAAGTCAGAGAGGGAACTTATTAAATTAACGACACCCCAGACGCGTGTAAGAGGCCGATTCAAGTCTCTGTTATTCATCTGAGCAAAAATTATGTGAGCCAGGATTGGCGTAAGTTGTGATTTACATTTCATATTTTATTACTAACATGTGAACTAATATATATATATATATATATATATATATATATATATATATATATATATATATATATATATATATATATATATATATATATATATATATATATATATATATATATATATATATATTACCATGTAAAGTTTAATATGTGAAACTCGCTAGTGGATGTCACTATCATTTGAAGCTGGCAACGTCAGCGTATAGAATGATGATTCATGAACCACCACTGCACGGGCTGGTGATTGCTTTATTGCTAGTTTCGTAAAGAGAACTAAAAGCATAAAGTAGTTCCAGGTTCCATATGGAGCAGTGAGGGAAAGATAAAAGCAATGAAGTACATTCTATGTATAATACTTACATTTTCAAAGCAGTGTTTTTTTTTTTTTTTTTTTTTTTTTTTTTTTTTTTTTTTTTTTTTTCGTACGCCCGCTAATACTCGAGGCGAAATCTCAGGTTATTATTTATGTCTAACCTGACATTGATTTTACGTGAGTATCCCTTTATTTCTTGTACAGAGACAAGTGTCCCTCGCCATTCAGGCAAATACTCTCCGATTTCGGAGGTACCCATTGCAGCTGGGTCGGCTCAGGAGCCGCCAGTCCCTGGTCGACGATACTCCTTCAAATGTCTTCGCCAGGTCTCGAGTTAATCCAGTACAAATCCCGGTCGACGAAAAATCCTCAAATGCCGTCGCCCGGGTTTGATCCTGTATCACCCGGTCGCCAGAGCGGTGTTGTAACCACTACGCTAGCGCGGCTCCCCAAAGCAGTGTAAATGTCCCTATAAACATATTCACTTTAAAATTAATGTAAGTTTTCAAGCTTTAAACCAGGGTAAATGTCTATGTGAAAATATTCATTTTAAAGTTAATGGAAGTTTCAAACTTTTCAATCAGTGTAAACATAAATGAAAGCATATTCAATTTATATTGTGAACACTTTTCTATCAGTGGATATGCATATGTAAACAGACTCTATCTGTATTATTAACCTTTTTATTTAAATATAAAGTAACTATGAAAGCTATTCTATTTAAAAGTGAAGAAAGTTTTATCCCGAGGGATTAAATTTAATTCTCATCGAGGGTAAAGTCTGAGTTAATTTGGATGGTAGTATGGGAAGATAGGAACCCATAACTATGGGGTAAAAAACGCCATACTCAGAAGAGCGTTTCGTTCTATTCTTTTACCATAGTTATTGGTGGTACAAGCAGAAAGTACTATCTCTGGAACAAGAAGGGAACAGTGGCCTAAGCTTTAAGACGAAGGACCCACTTGATAGACTCTCCTTGACATTTCTGGGAAACGAGCTACACCCGACAACCTTGACCAGAGACGAGCGTGAGCAGTGTGAAAAGAACCAACCCATAAGAAGGAGCAGAACCGTCATTGGCAGCTAAGTTCACTTGAACTGCTTGTAACATTTCACAATCCATAACGACTCTGATGATACCTTTTCTTGATTCATAACTATTCAAATTATTTTCAAACTGATAAAACCTAAAGTGATTATTAAATTTTGTTATTTGTAATGTTACAAATTTAACTTCTATTTAATCATTTGAAAGTTACCGCATGTTTGTCTCAAATTACTACACGCACTCTAAACAGAGCTATACTAGAATAATAGAATTCCACTGAGTAAATCAGGGGTGGGGGCTTAATCGAGCTGAAATTAATAAGTGCTTAAATCCTTCACAAAAGCGTCGGCAGAATTACAGAGTTAACATACTCAGCCAAAGCAGTATTGTTCTCGCTTATTCTGAATATCTTGTGAAGACTCCCTGGAGATAGAAGCGTTTTGTTTCTTCTACTTACATATCTGCCAAGAGTAATATTGTGTAAAGGTAGACTCCTTTGAAGCCCATATTAGATACTCTTGAGTTGTGGCCACTGTTGGACCACTACTGCAAAGCAGGGGAGGCAATACCGTCACAGATAGATAGATAGATAGATAGATAGATAGATAGATAGATAGATAGATAGATAGATAGATAGATAGATAGATAGATAGATAGATAGATAGATAGATAGATAGATAGATAGATAGATAGATAGATAGATAGATAGATAGATAGATAGATAGATAGATAGATACTTAAGAAATCCTGAATAGACCCGAGAATGTCTTTTGTCAGAGGCCGTCCTACATCCAGTAGTCCATCCGTCTCCCAGTATCTGATCAGACCACATGTGTGTTCATAGTTTCATGGCGGACCGACGGCGCGTAAATTGACAAGCCTTTATCCTGCAGCAGACACCAACCCAATTTGAGCCTGACCGCTCCCAGCGTTAAATGTTGGAGACAGGGCTAGAAGACTCCGGCGTTTAATCCTGTCTAATCCAATTCTGGGACAAAAACCCGCCAAAGTAACTCAGTTATTCCCGCCCGCCTCACGCCTTTCTGTCGCCATATTGGATCTCTGTGACGACCAGCGCGACCTCTTCCGGGTCATATTTTTCACTTCCGGTATGAGATATTGTGAAGTTTCAATCAAAAAGTTTGCGCGTTGAAGAATTCAGGCGCGTGCAATTTGAATATTATAATAACTATCACACGTTCTTATACTTACATCTTGTTCAAGATAATAATATCATCATCATCATCATCACCAGGCTCGTAATTTTCCTTTGATCTCCTACGGAGCATGTTGCCATCACTGCCGTTATCCCTTTGGATGAAGCTGGCTACACAGCATCCACACGTTGTTAGGGTGGTTTCTGTAGTAATTGGTTTTACATGGTGAGGTTTTCTTTTTTTGTATTTTTGTTTAAATAGGTGATGAGGAAGATGAGAGGGAACTTAACAGCTGACCGTTATTGCCTCTACTTTCCCACCATCTTGGTCTACCCTGTTCAACCTAAGATTTGGTTATAATAAGGGTATTTAATGTCACATTATTTTTAGTTTTGTATTTAGCTAACTATTGTCTTTTGCAGTTGATGGTTTTAATTTATATTAGTATTTCTTCTTTTTAAGTCTTGTTTTTTGTTTGTTTGTTACTTCTTTGTCTTTCCTTGCACCATGAGTATTCAATAATTTTGTTTTTCTTTAATGATTTGTTAGCTTTTGTTGATTAATTTCTATTTGGTTAAATTTCTTTTCTAAAGTATTATTATTGTTATTATTATTACTAATATTGTCACTGTTATTAACCTTATATGTTTTCCTTTGTTTTGTGTATATATCATTTATGTATTGATTAGGCTTCCCCTGGGGCATCTATACTTAAAACCTTATTACCTGTCATGTTTACATTGTGATTTCTAAAGCATGTTTTTAATTCTAGCCTCTGTTGCTCGTACTTTTTACAGTGGATGGTGAGGTTAAAGCAACAACAGCTTTATATCGTCTCAGTTATCATAGTAATTACTTCTACTGCCACACAGTCACTCTTCTATCGCCGCATTTGATACACCCTGATAAATTAGAAAGTGGTCTTGGGCTTCATATCTTGTCGGGGACCCAAAGATGCCGCAATAGAGAATGCAGTCAGCGACCCATAACTTGACTGCTTGCGTCAGGATCAGCGAACCAGAGCTGACCAAGACCTTACTCCACCTCCACGTGGTGGTCCTGGAAACAGGTTGCATCACTGCAGTCTGGCTGAGAGAGTAGGGATCGACGAGGGAAGGCTAACCCGGTCCCAAAAAATGCCGTGCTGAAGTCGGATGTGTCGGCCGAAAGGCGCAGATATCGCAGCTCCGGTGTAAACAGACACAATGCAACCAACGTCCTTTTCAGGACGAACGAGGAAGAAGACGTTATCTTGTTGTGTCCTTAATTTGAGTTTGGCTTCCTCCTTAGGCAAGTCTATCAGCTAGCTTATTTCCGTAAATTTTGCACTGGACAGAAGTCATCTGTGATCTTACTTTGTTGACTTCACGTCTGGTTTCCATTCATATTTTTGACATGCTGTCTATTTCGCTGCTTTTATAGTTCCTTAAGGCAGTTATGTATGGTTTTTTTTAAAAACATATAAAGAGATATAAGTGACGAATGAAACAAAAAGGCGTTAAGATAATGACAGAGAGCACGCCCAGAATTAGATGCATCTGTGGTGAAGTGGGATGTTATAAATATTTATAGGGGGACTTAGTGTACTGACTGAGATCAGCTGTGAAGGTATCTATATCTAATGAGAGTAGTGTATTATAGATAACCTTACTTGCTGCCACATATATATATATATCTCAGTCAGAATTATTCTGGAATAGTGTGATGACTACGTTATATGTCTAGGGTATGTGTATGTTGAAGTGTAAGTCAAAACAACAACAGACAGATAAACAATTTAATTTATTCCACTACACTTGACAACACTGTGACACTCACATACATAAAACACTCTACAAGGATATCTTAAAGAAGTCACTGATAACTTTTCAAATAACAATATGTATTCATTGCTGTCATGAATGAATATGTGTGTCCTGATTCAAATACAAAGGAACCAGGAATCACAATCAATTTTAATTACAAGTTATGTACAGAATGTATTAATATGAATATTGTAGTGACATATCTTATTACAAATATCCTATGTGTGTCAGTTGTGTAGTAGTAAAATGAGGTAATACTGGTTTTGTTTTGTTCAAGCTCTGTTGGTATTTGTCATCATGACTTCAATAGTTTGTCTTAAGGAAACTAGTATCGGAGATGTTCTCAGTTCTTGATATTAACACAATTTACTTCCCCTCTTAAGTTTATGTTACACTGTTATTTTAAGACGGGGTACATAATGTTGAGCTCAGCGGGTCACATCAGCTTATCTTGCGTGATGGCGGCAGGAAAAGACTCTTCTGCTCGAATTCTCCCCTGGGCTCTGGAGACACCTCACTGATAGCTAAATGGACCAAGGAGTATGCTGTCCGACTCTGGATTCAGCAAAGCTCTAACCAGGTGCTGCTCAATACCATCAAGACCACGGTCCCTGTAAACAAGAAGGATGTACCTTCTACTTCATAACTAACTTATACTCTCTTTTTACACTGATCACAATACATCACAAACATTGAGTTCAGAGCGTTAGGCCAACTGTCAGCTTCATCTGAAATACTTTATACCAGTATTTACCTCCTTAATGGTTACCACGCCTCTGCACTTCCAGCATTATTTCTGTCTAATCAATAATCTAGGTGTCAGTGTACTGTTTGGCCATTCCATGCAGTTTTACTTTCCTCCGACACCTTCTGTTCAGGCGGGAGCATTATAGGCTTTACATCATGTTTGCTACTGAACTACACATATATACAGGCATAAATTAACAATTCACATTCAATTTTCATTAAAAGATACTGAATGGTTTAAGCTTACCACAATTCATGGAAACAAACACAGATACGTTGATTAGCAATGAATTCTGGCACAAATTCCCATCTGCTTATGTTCCAGGCTTTTATTTAGCAAAATATGAGCTGGCTTCAACGCACTGTTGCTTTATCAAGCTTATTTGCACTAGTGGTCTCGAACTAACGCTCCTAAGTGAGTATATCAGCGAGTCTAGCCAATGGAGCCACGTTTCGACAAGGGTTTGAAAAAATGTTACCTTTCCACGTCTCCCCTAACAACGATAGATAGTATTTATAGCCCGACCAATCGTGGTTAGTCTTTCATTTGTTGCGCTCCAATCAATTTGGAGTTTACATGGTAGGCTATTTCTGTAACGTAAGGTTTTTTCAAACACGTTATAAAAAAATTTTATGAGCAGAAATGATTCCATGTTGTCAGGCATCCCCACTATTTTATTTTTGGTTATAATTTATTAATTCCTGGACTATTTGCGTAACGTTTTACATATTCTTTGTCAGCAAGCCCTAAGGAACCCAAATATCCAAATTTAAAAGAGCTACGTGGCTGCGTTCAAAATATGCAATTTCTTCTACCTCCTGTTTCGAAGATGTGCTGTCTGGGTACTGTAATGTTTTCAAACGTAAACCCATCTATTGTTATCTTTCCTAATAAGCGTTTTTTATGATTTTAAAACCTAACTCTGGGAAGGGTAGTGTATTTTATCACTGTTCGTCCGAAAAAGTTAGTGCATGTAGCCTAACACGCGTGATAGTAGTAATTGTGTATCGCGTTACGCTTGTTGGGGGTGGCATTAATAGCGAGACGCGTGTTTAATTTTGCATGCGTTCCTGATTTTATTCGCCCCTCTCTCTTTCTATTTGAGTCCATCTGTTCGTTCGTTTTGGTAACGCAGTATAATTAATGTTAGGATTAATTTAGGTCATTACGCAGTCTGCCTCTCAATGTTTTTCCAAGAAATACAGCACACGTTTCATTGAAGAAAGCGGGTATAATACAGTAAGCTTTTACTATCAACGTGAAAGCGTTACAATTTGCAGACGAAGCAGAAAACAAGGGGGATTTCGAGTACCTTCTTTGTGACAGCACTGTTATTTTACCATTGCTCTTTTCTTTATTAATTTTATTTGTTAGGCTTCATATTTACCTAATAATTTATATATGTGGATTAGAATATTCCACGACACCTCCCCTCTTAAAACAGACATTATATGTCAGTCCTTTATTCTATATACACATAGAGAAATTTATTATTATTTCTGGGGTTTACGGTGATTCTCATCACACGGATGGCGGCTTAAAAAATCCGCTCCCAAATTGGTTTTTCCAGATATATACTCAATGCTAAAATTATATGGAGCCAAAAGTAAAGACCATCGGAGTAACCTGGAGTTCTCATGCCTAGCCTGTGCTAGAAACGATAAAGGTTTGTGGTCTGTTTGCAACTTAAATGCCTTCCCATATAGATAAATATTGAATTTCTTTATCGCCCATATTACTGCAAGACATTCTTTTTCGCTAGTTGAGTAGTTGATTTCAGCTTTATTCAACTTTCTGCTAGCATATGCCACTGGGCTTAATTCCCCATCCAATGCATCTGATTTCTGTAGTAGAGTTGCACCTAACCCAATATTACTTGCATCCGTCCTTACTATGAATTCTTGACTTAAGTCAGGTAATTTCAAAATGGGTTTACTTGTGAGCTTTTCCTTCAATTCTTGGTAAGTCATTTCACATTGTGGTGTCCATGTAATGCGATCTGGATGTCCTTTACGTGTCAATTCAGTTAACGGTGCACATATGGAATTAAAGTTTTTGATATACTTCTGGTAGAAACCACATAATGAGACAAAGGATCTCACGTCCTTCTTGGTTTGTGGTCTCGGGGCTTTCTGTAGTTTCTCTAAATTCTTTGGGTCAGGGGTCATGTTTCCCTGATAAACTGTGTGTCCCAAAAATTCCAATTCTTTACATCCAACGCAACATTTGGTTGGTCGGGCTGTTAAATTTGCCTCCCTAAGTCGATCAAACAGCATGTTCAGAGAGTCAATGTGTTCCTCAAATGTTTCTGTTGCTATAAGGATATCATCCATAAAATTTGTTATACAGGGATTATTCAGAGGATCCAATAATTTTCTCATCATTCTAGAGAAGACACTAGGCGCATTCTTCAATCCAAATGGCAATCTATTAAACTCATAGTGTCCTTCTGAGGTACTAAAAGCTAGGTATGGTCTAACCTCAGGCTTTACTGGAATCTGATAGTATCCTTTACTCAGATCCACTTTTGAGAAATATTTAGCTTTATTTAGTCTGGCAAACAGCTGATTTGTATCCGGCAATGGATCCACCTGTCCTTCTGTAATAGCATTCAGTCTCCTGTAATCTATACAGAGTCTATGTTCTCCAGAGGGCTTCCTTAAGAGTACAACACCGGAACTATACGAAGACTCACTGTGCGAAATAATTCCTTCCTTCAATAGATAGTCTATCTCTTCCTTCAAAGCTTTCTCCTTAGCAAACGGAATCGAATATGGTTTCATACAGACAGGTGTGGAGTCTATTAGTTTCATATCATATTCCAATAGGTTTGTATGCCCTGGTCGGTCTGTTAACACCTCTGCATGATTATTTAGAACCTGTTGCACTCTCTCTTTCTGAGTTTTCGTTAAATGTGTACTGATTTTCACCTGTGCTGCTGTCTCACAGGGGTGTAATGGATATTCAAATGATGAAAGTGGTTCCTTTTTCATCTCCATGGCGATGGACAAGGTCAACAAGTGTGTCTCTTCCTGATGTTCTCTTTCCAAATATTTCTTCAGGAGATTCACATGATAGATTTTTTCTTTCCCCTTCTTATCTATCTTATAATTTGTTCTAGACACCTTCTCTAAAACTGTATATGGACCCTGCCATCCAATTTGTAACTTATTCTGACTCCCAGGCAAAAGAAGCAGTACTTTCTCTCCCACAGCCAAATTTCTGTCTTTCGCCTTCCTGTTATAATAGGCAGCATGTTTCTTCCTGGCTTGTTTCAAATTTTCATTGGCAAGTTTCCAGCCAGTTTTTAACCGAGTGGTCAGCTCATTCACATATTGGTATGAAGATGTAATGTTTTCCTCTGCCTTTTCATCAGTCCACGTTCTTAACATAGCTACATATGGACCTTTAATTGTGTGGACCTATTTGTCCATGCACCGGTATGGTCTCTTCCACTCGAAGCTTTATAGTGATGATTTTTCCTCCCAGAATTATCATTCACAAAACGACCGCTACCAATTTTTCTTTTGGGGCTTTCTCCCCACTTAAAATTCTTGATGAGAGATTTCCTCTCTACATCTTCTTCCTCCAGTTTGTTTAAGTCCGATTGAGGGATTGTCGGCTTATCCTGGGGTAAGACATCTTTTTGCACTCTCCGCATAGTGGCCATTGTAAAACAGTTAAGTGAAGCTTGTCCGTGAAAAGGGGCTTCCCATTCCATTTGGTCCACTTTATCAAATCTATTTTTCTTTTTATTATCAGGCCTAATTTTGCCCCGTGGCGTGTCCAGGTCCTGATCCATGTTCCCACTTGTGGGTGTTCCCTCATGTGCTATGCTACACCTTTCTACAAAATTCTCAATGTCCCATCTTGCTTTGGGCCAATAATAATTGTGAGCCACCTTTTGAATGATGGTACCTATCTTCTCATGGTCCCCATCTGGTTTCACATGTAGGCTCCTTATTAATTCTGCCCTATATCTTTTAGGAAGTACCAGCTGTCCCTGACCTTTGGATCTAGCTCCAGTCTTCCTATACATCAACTTGTTTTTCATGTAAAAATCTCCCTTGCCTGGAGTTGTATGACAAGTTGACAATTTTCTGAAACAAGGCTTGAGTGTTTTATCCCCAGCCTGTGCCTTCCTCATCTCTTCTGGAGTGGTATCTAACATAATATCCTCCTCCTGTCTTGAGGTCGACCTGACCTGAAGGGTTGCCATATACACAGGTTTCCTTCTGCAACGGTCAGTGTCATGATTGTCCATCTGACAATTCTTACACCACCTTTTTCCTTGGTTGAAAGATTTTCTTTCATCATATTTCCTTTCATCGAATTGTGGGAATTTATTTTTATTTTCATACCGTGGCCTATCAAATTGGTGCTTACCTTTGTTTTGATCCTTAGGATCAAATTTATTAAAGTTCTGTGGTGCCCTAAAGTTATCCACTTGTTTCTTTTTATTACCTGTTACCTCTGCTTGAGCTGCTTGATACCTTTCAGCAACATTTAGCAGCTCACCCAGCCTCTCTGCACCTTGTTCCATGAGAAACTTTCTCAGGTCTGGAGCCATGGACTCTCTTAGTTGCTCTATAAGGACCATTTCCTTAAGATCTTGGGTTTTCCCCAGAGAAGTCCATTTCTCCAAGTATGTCTCTATTCGTGCAGAGAACTGGTGATAGGTTTCACCTGACAGTAGTTTAGCATTCCTAAATTTTTTCCTATAAAATTCTGCATTCTTTTCATACCTTAACAAAAGAGCCTGCTTTAGCATGTCATAATTTTCCTGATCACCTCTGCTCATTTTTGCAAAAACTTCATAAGCTGCCCCACGAAGTCCCTGAGATAACTTTAAGCTCCACCTTTCTCTCTCTAACCCATACGTGGTAGCTAATAGTTCATACCTATTTAGGTAGCTCTCTATATCATCGTCTTTCTCAACAAAATGATCTAAATGAAAATTCATAGCTGAGGTTGAGGCTCCTTGGCTAGCAGTGGCATCAGAGGCAAAGGGACTGGCACCATTTTCAGGAGCATGGCCCTGAAACTCAAACTCCCTTATTCGTAACTCATGTTCCCTTTGTAATCTCTTCTCCTCCTTTTCTGCTTCCCTTTCTGCAGCTAATCTCTTGTCTTCCCTTTCTGCAGCTAATTTCTTCTCTTCCCTTTCTGCAGCTAATTTCTTCTCTTCCCTTTCTGCAGCCTGTCTTCTTTCCTCGGCTTCCAATGCTTTAGCCTCTTTGTCAGCCTCAATCTGCAACCTCTTAGTCTCAGCCTCAGCTTGCAACCTCTTAGTCTCAGCCTCTAACTTTCTTTCGGCCTCTTTTTCTAATCTTCTTTCTTCGCGTTCAATAAATTTGTCACATTCCGTAGTGACATAGGCAACCATAACTTGCCCATCTAATCCTAACTCTTTTGCAGTCTGTACAGCAGCAGATCGAAACTTGGCCAGGTCCGCCATTGTCTATCAGGTAAATTTCTACAATGTCTAACCAACAATTTAATCTCTAAATATATCTAATGGACAACACAGGCACCGTGAGCTCAACCTTATTTAATTCCACCCAAGGATACCTTTTAATTCTTATATTCCCTGAAGTGAATTACCCCCAATATTTTTAATAGGGAAAGATTCAAAATCCCAAGAGCGAGACCCCAATATATGTGGTGAAGTGGGATGTTATAAATATTTATAGGGGGACTTAGTGTACTGACTGAGATCAGCTGTGAAGGTATCTATATCTAATGAGAGTAGTGTATTATAGATAACCTTACTTGCTGCCACATATATATATATATATCTCAGTCAGAATTATTCTGGAATAGTGTGATGACTACGTTATATGTCTAGGGTATGTGTATGTTGAAGTGTAAGTCAAAACAACAACAGACAGATAAACAATTTAATTTATTCCACTACACTTGACAACACTGTGACACTCACATACATAAAACACTCTACAAGGATATCTTAAAGAAGTCACTGATAACTTTTCAAATAACAATATGTATTCATTGCTGTCATGAATGAATATGTGTGTCCTGATTCAAATACAAAGGAACCAGGAATCACAATCAATTTTAATTACAAGTTATGTACAGAATGTATTAATATGAATATTGTAGTGACATATCTTATTACAAATATCCTATGTGTGTCAGTTGTGTAGTAGTAAAATGAGGTAATACTGGTTTTGTTTTGTTCAAGCTCTGTTGGTATTTGTCATCATGACTTCAATAGTTTGTCTTAAGGAAACTAGTATCGGAGATGTTCTCAGTTCTTGATATTAACACAATTTACTTCCCCTCTTAAGTTTATGTTACACTGTTATTTTAAGACGGGGTACATAATGTTGAGCTCAGCGGGTCACATCAGCTTATCTTGCGTGATGGCGGCAGGAAAAGACTCTTCTGCTCGAATTCTCCCCTGGGCTCTGGAGACACCTCACTGATAGCTAAATGGACCAAGGAGTATGCTGTCCGACTCTGGATTCAGCAAAGCTCTAACCAGGTGCTGCTCAATACCATCAAGACCACGGTCCCTGTAAACAAGAAGGATGTACCTTCTACTTCATAACTAACTTATACTCTCTTTTTACACTGATCACAATACATCACAAACATTGAGTTCAGAGCGTTAGGCCAACTGTCAGCTTCATCTGAAATACTTTATACCAGTATTTACCTCCTTAATGGTTACCACGCCTCTGCACTTCCAGCATTATTTCTGTCTAATCAATAATCTAGGTGTCAGTGTACTGTTTGGCCATTCCATGCAGTTTTACTTTCCTCCGACACCTTCTGTTCAGGCGGGAGCATTATAGGCTTTACATCATGTTTGCTACTGAACTACACATATATACAGGCATAAATTAACAATTCACATTCAATTTTCATTAAAAGATACTGAATGTTTTAAGCTTACCACAATTCATGGAAACAAACACAGATACGTTGATTAGCAATGAATTCTGGCACAAATTCCCATCTGCTTATGTTCCAGGCTTTTATTTAGCAAAATATGAGCTGGCTTCAACGCACTGTTGCTTTATCAAGCTTATTTGCACTAGTGGTCTCGAACTAACGCTCCTAAGTGAGTATATCAGCGAGTCTAGCCAATGGAGCCACGTTTCGACAAGTGTTTGAAAAAAATGTTACCTTTCCACGTCTCCCCTAACAACGATAGATAGTATTTATAGCCCGACCAATCGTGGTTAGTCTTTCATTTGTTGCGCTCCAATCAATTTGGAGTTTACATGGTAGGCTATTTCTGTAACGTAAGGTTTTTTCAAACACGTTATAAAAAAAATTTTATGAGCAGAAATGATTCCATGTTGTCAGGCATCCCCACTATTTTATTTTGGTTATAATTTATTAATTCCTGGACTATTTGCGTAACGTTTTTACATATTCTTTGTCAGCAAGCCCTAAGGAACCCAAATATCCAAATTTAAAAGAGCTACGTGGCTGCGTTCAAAATATGCAATTTCTTCTACCTCCTGTTTCGAAGATGTGCTGTCTGGGTACTGTAATGTTTTCAAACGTAAACCCATCTATTGTTATCTTTCCTAATAAGCGTTTTTTATGATTTTAAAACCTAACTCTGGGAAGGGTAGTGTATTTTATCACTGTTCGTCCGAAAAAGTTAGTGCATGTAGCCTAACACGCGTGATAGTAGTAATTGTGTATCGCGTTACGCTTGTTGGGGGTGGCATTAATAGCGAGACGCGTGTTTAATTTTGCATGCGTTCCTGATTTTATTCGCCCCTCTCTCTTTCTATTTGAGTCCATCTGTTCGTTCGTTTTGGTAACGCAGTATAATTAATGTTAGGATTAATTTAGGTCATTACGCAGTCTGCCTCTCAATGTTTTTCCAAGAAATACAGCACACGTTTCATTGAAGAAAGCGGGTATAATACAGTAAGCTTTTACTATCAACGTGAAAGCGTTACAATTTGCAGACGAAGCAGAAAACAAGGGGGATTTCGAGTACCTTCTTTGTGACAGCACTGTTATTTTACCATTGCTCTTTTCTTTATTAATTTTATTTGTTAGGCTTCATATTTACCTAATAATTTATATATGTGGATTAGAATATTCCACGACAGCATCAGCGGAGTAGTACTCCGTACCAAGGAAAGATCAAGTGATCATTTGTACTTTGAAAACCGGCCACTGTGGACTCAAATACGATCTGTTAAACAAATTAAACATCAGACACACAGATACGTGTTGAATGGAGAAGACAAACAGATACGTGTTGAATGGAGAAAACAAACAGATATGTGTTGAATGGAGAAGACAAACAGATGTGTGTTGAATGGAGAAGACAAACAGATGTGTGTTGAATGGAGAAGACAAACAGATGTGTGTTGAATGGAGAAGAGAAACAGATACGTTTTGAATAAAGAAGACAAACAGATACGTTTTGAATAAAGAAAGACAAACAGGTATGTGTTGAATGGAGAAGACAAACAGATGTGTGTTGAATGGAGAAGACAAACAGATATGTGTTGAATGGAGAAGACAAACAGATACGTGTTGAATGGAGAAGACAAACAGATGTGTGTTGAATGGAGAAGACAAACAGATGTGTGTTGAATGGAGAAGACAAACAGATACGTGTTGAATGGAGAAGAGAAACATATATGTGTTGAATGGAGAAGACAAACAGATATGTGTTGAATGGAGAAGACAAACAGATACGTGTTGAATGGAGAAGACAAACAGATACGTGTTGAATGGAGAAGACAAACAGATGTGTGTTGAATGGAGAAGAGAAACATATATGTGTTGAATGGAGAAGACAAACAGATATGTGTTGAATGGAGAAGACAAACAGATACGTGTTGAATGGAGAAGACAAACAGATACGTGTTGAATGGAGAAGACAAACAGATGTGTGTTGAATGGAGAAGACAAACAGATATGTGTTGAATGGAGAAGACAAACAGATGTGTGTTGAATGGAGAAGACAAACAGATGTGTGTTGAATGGAGAAGACAAACAGATACGTGTTGAATGGAGAAGACAAACAGATGTGTGTTGAATGGAGAAGACAAACAGATATGTGTTGAATGGAGAAGACAAACAGATGTGTGTTGAATGGAGAAGAGAAACAGATATGTGTTGAATGGAGAAGACAAACAGATATGTGTTGAATGGAGAAGACAAACAGATGTGTGTTGAATGGAGAAGACAAACAGATACGTGTTGAATGGAGAAGACAAACAGATGTGTGTTGAATGGAGAAGACAAACAGATATGTGTTGAATGGAGAAGACAAACAGATATGTGTTGAATGGAGAAGACAAACTGCAGAATATTTTCAAGAAATGTCGGCTCCACCAGAGGAGCAGTTTGGCAGAATAGCGGTTTCTAACCTCTTCCACATACACATACACACACACACACACACAGTGTGACTATGAGAGAAACCTGCAACAGATTGCCAACTTGATGAGAGAAATAGACGTGGTTTTGCCAGAGTGATGAGAGAAATAGACGTGTTTATGCCAGAGTGATGAGAGAAATAGATATGGTTATGCCAGAGTGATGAGAGAAATAGACGTGGTAATGCCAGAGTGATGAGAGAAGTCTGAAACAGATTGTCAACTTGATGAGAGAAATAGACGTGGTAATGCCAGAGTGATGAGAGAAGTCTGAAACAGATCGTCAACTTGATGAGAGAAATAGACGTGGTAATGCCAGAGTGATGAGAGAAGTCTGAAACAGATCGTCAACTTGATGAGAGAAATAGACGTGGTTATGCCAGAGTGATGAGAGAAGTCTGAAACAGATCGTCAACTTGATGAGAGAAATAGACGTGGTTATGCCAGAGTGATGAGAGAAGTCTGAAACAGATCGTCAGCTTGATGAGAGAAATAGACGTGGTTATGCCAGAGTGATGAGAGAAGTCTGAAACAGATCGTCAACTTGATGAGAGAAATAGACGTGGTAATGCCAGAGTGATGAGAGAAGTCTGAAACAGATCGTCAACTTGATGAGAGAAATAGACGTGGTTATGCCAGAGTGATGAGAGAAGTCTGAAACAGATCGTCAACTTGATGAGAGAAATAGACGTGGTTATGCCAGAGTGATGAGAGAAGTCTGAAACAGATCGTCAACTTGATGAGAGAAATAGACGTGGTTATGCCAGAGTGATGAGAGAAGTCTGAAACAGATCGTCAACTTGATGAGAGAAATAGACGTGGTTATGCCAGAGTGATGAGAGAAGTCTGAAACAGATCGTCAACTTGATGAGAGAAATAGACGTGGTTATGCCAGAGTGATGAGAGAAGTCTGAAACAGATCGTCAACTTGATGAGAGAAATAGACGTGGTTATGCCAGAGTGATGAGAGAAGTCTGAAACAGATCGTCAACTTGATGAGAGAAATAGACGACGTGGTTATGCCAGAGTGATGAGAGAAGTCTGAAACAGATCGTCAACTTGATGAGAGAAATAGACGTGGTTATGCCAGAGTGATGAGGGAAGTCTGAAACAGATCGTCAACTTGATGAGAGAAATAGACGTGGTTATGCCAGAGTGATGAGAGAAGTCTGAAACAGATCGTCAACTTTGTAAAAGAAATATGTGAAAAAATACGAAAGAGAACAACGAAGAAAAAAATTCTGGCTTCTCTCATCATCCTACTGTGTCATTCTTAACTGGGTTGATGAAGGTCAGAAATGAAAGTGATAAAGAAGATGGAAAGATCTTGAGCTGATGGCAAGAACTAGTGGGCCTGGCATGAATTTTGTGAAGGCCTATGCTCATTGGCAAGCTGTAGGCTAATTTTTAAGCAGGCCAGAAGTAGGGCATTTTTCAAAGAAAAAAAACATAGCATTTATTAGTGATGGCTTACTTCCATTGGAAAGATTTAAAAACCAAACAAACAAACAAACAAACGACCACATTAAGACCGCAGAAAAAATGAAAAAAGATTAGAGGACAACATATAAACAAGAAACTCAAAGTTTTATAAAACACAGCATGGACAAAATTCAACGACAAGGTTGATAGACAACATGTGGGACTGAAAAGCTTAAAGATATATGATTGTTTACACCAGTTGGTAAGGTAGTTAATAAGAAGGTAGTCAGGAAGAGCAATGTTTTCAATCTGTCATTAAAGCGAAGTCAGAAACCAACGACTGTCTTTGTTTATTAGTTAACTTTTATAAATGTTGTCATTTCTACGTTTTTTATTGCTCCCGTCTCCTTCTATTTCATCTTGTGATTCTCCTGGCCGTTCATCTCCTATAAACAAGATAATACGAGCGTCTCCATTAAGTTTGACTCTCCTTTGCTGTCACTTCGCTTTCTCACATCCTGTTGACATTTGCCCTCAATTTTAGCCATTGTTGGAGCCACCTCACAAGTGGAAGGTTAAGACGGTAAATTGAATTTGCGAGAGGCCATCAAGTCAAGAGTTCCACTGCTGCTCTTCGGTTACTCAGCATCGGACGCTTCAAACGTTTTCACTCTACCCTTGTCTTCCCTCACATTTTCTACTATATTCTAGTTTTGCAGATTCATGAAGGAACCATATCGTTACGGTACTATGGCTGGTTTTCACTCAGGTTTTTTTTTCTTTTATAATAAGGGATAAAAATATCCTTTCAAAGCCTCATGGGTTATGCTGTAAAACCCCTTATTAATTGACTAGTAGCTAATGGGGGAATGGATAGTCCGATGATGCCAATTGTCCTTTACTTCCATATATATTTATATATATAGCCTTAAAAATCGTGAAAACAGTAATACATTACCAGCAAAACAATAAACTATACCCCCCCCCCCCCACACACACACACACACAAATGTTCAGCAAAGTTTATGCGAGTGTCCGTGTCCGCCATCCAGCCACCACTTCGCTAATTAACAATCAAAACCGCTAATCCCATACCATAATTCCCGCCGTAAGTACGTCGGTCGGTCACATCATGCACACCGTCATTTGCGCACTTTTCTATTTTCGAGAGAGTACATTAACTGTCAACCACAGCTAAGGTGTGCAACTGTGGTTGAAAGTTAGACAATAATTGTATTGTATCCCTTATATGTATTCTCCCTAAAATAGAAAAGTGCGCAAATGACGGTGTGCATGAAAGTTTGATTATGGAAAGAAGCCAACAACACAATTGATAAACAGTACATGAACTAGAGACAGGAAGGTGCGGAGATGCAGATTACATCAACAGACAATCAAGATACTCTTCTGTCCAGTTTCATTTGGGAAACGGATTTAACTCATCATTTTTCTTAAAAATAACCTTTAAATGTAAGTTTTTGATTGTTTCTTCAAGACAAAATTTTAATTTAAAGTATTGCAGACTTATTATTATGGATCAAAATGATAAGATGGCTGCAATTAAAAACCTGTCAATTTTGGCGGGTAATTGCTAGTTTTACATAATCCCATTCCGGACACAAACGTCGGCACCAGCCGGTTTCTTCCGTTATTTCCGAAATCCATACATAAGAGGTGCGTTCATAAGAGGTTTTACAGCAGTTAGGATTGATGGTTATAATCCATCATTGATTGAACAGGATATTTTTTATCTATTTAACCCTAACCCATAAACAATCAGGAACCAGCCATTGTATCACAAGAATGTGGTTCCTTCTTTAATCGTTAAGTTGAAGGCCGACTTGCCACAAATTCTAAATTATATAGACCATTTTATTGAGAGGTAAAAATCTTTCTCATCCAGCCTCCTTGTAGGTTACCTGTAACAAAGTGTACAAGCGGGCTTGTAGATTAGTTTCTGTAGCAATTTGTATTACATGTCAAGTTTATGCGGCCTTATTACCGTTTAGCTATTACATAGAGGAAATATTCACATTAAAATAAAAATTGTGGGGGATTTTAGTGTATATCTATCTATCTATCTATCTATCTGTCTATCTATCTATCTATCTATCTATCTATCTATCTATCTATCTATCTATCTATCTATCTATCTATCTATCTATCTATCTATCTATCTATCTATCTATCCGTCCGTCCGTCTGTCTGTCTATCTGCCTGCCTGCTTGCCTGTCTGTCTGCCTTTCTGCTTGTCTGTCTGTCTGCCTTTCTGCTTGTCTGTCTGTATGTCTGTCTGTCTGCCTACCTACCTCCCTGTCTGTCTGTCTATCTGCCTGCCTGTATGTATGTCTGTCAGTCTGTCTGTATGTCTGTTTGAAGCCTGTATTTGAGTCTTGCTTATCTACTTGCCCACCTTAATAAAATCATATCTCTCTCCTTCCAGCAACCATCCCAAAGTGTTCGGGCTGTGGTGACCACATTTACGACAGGTTCATCCTGAAAGTCTTAGACCGGTCCTGGCACTCCAAGTGTCTTAAGTGTGTGGACTGCATGGCCCAGCTCAGCGACAAATGTTTCTCCAAAGGAGACAAAGTTTACTGCAAGGATGACTTCTTCAAGTAAGTAAACAACACATCTTTTAATACAAGGTAGCTTCAGAGAGAATACGAGCAATCATGGTTACAATAGAAGATGTATCGTCTGTCATTGGCGTCTTATTGTTTTAACTGCCATGATTCATCACCTACCAGTGCGTCGTCAACGGATGTCAAAGATAAAGGATCCCGTTACACGCCCATTGAGGCATATTGGGAATATGGTGTTAGGCCCATATTTTCTTGACCATCGGCACACTAATGGTGACGTAGTCAGCATCACGCCGACCGCCTTAACCTTCCCAGAGTTTAGCCAATAGTTTTTATCCAAACCTTCCAGTGCCCCGTCAACGGATGTAGCCAATAGTTTTTATTCAAACCTTCCAGTGCCCATCAACGGATGTAGCCAATAGTTTTTATCCAAACCTTCCAGTGCCCGTCAACGGATGTAGCCAATAGTTTTTATTCAAACCTTCCAGTGCCCGTCAACGGATGTAGCCAATAGTTTTTATTCAAACCTTCCAGTGCCCGTCAACGGATGTAGCCAATAGTTTTTATCCAAACCTTCCAGTGCCCGTCAACGGATGTAGCCAATAGTTTTTATTCAAACCTTCCAGTGCCCGTCAACGGATGTAGCCAATAGTTTTTATTCAAACCTTCCAGTGCGTCGTCAACGGATCTAGCCAATCGTTTTTATTCAAACCTTCCAGTGCCCGTCAACGGATGTAGCCAATAGTTTTTATTCAAACCTTCCAGTGCGTCGTCAACGGATGTAGCCAGTAGTTTTTATTCAAACCTTCCAGTGCCCGTCAACGGATGTAGCCAGTAGTTTTTATTCAAACCTTGCAGTGCGTCGTCAACAGATGTAGCCAATAGTTTTTCTTCAAACTTTCCAGTGCCCATCACCTGATGTAGGCAATGGTTTTTCTTCAAACCTTCCAGTGCGTCGTCAACGGATGTAGACAATAGTTTTTCTTCAAACCTTCCAGTGCCCCGTCAACGGATGTAGCCAATAGTTTTTCTTCAAACTTTCCAGTGCCCGTCAACGGATGTAGCCAATAGTTTTTCTTCAAACCTTCTGGTTGTCAGTGTACTCTTAGTTCAGTTCGCACACATAAAGGTATGTTTTCAGGCTCTCGTGAATAATAAAGAAGTAGAAAACTAGGCAACAGAAAAAACAACAGACGTGAGGTTCTTACCGTGGCTTTGTTTTGACAATGCCTGCGTCACTCAACTTAGACACCAGGTCAGTCGGTTATATTTGGGTGCATGTCCAAATTCAAAAGACCATGGGGTATAATATATAAATAAAGGTAATTAACAGACATTCATATGACATAAAGGAGGACACTCGACAACAGAAAAGAAATATAAGTAATAGGGTTACTGGAAATCGAATCGATAACCATCCAAACGGCGCCATCGCCTTGCAGTGAAAGTAAATCGTGAAAGGACGCACAGCCAATTTTGCACCCACAAAGTGCATCATTGGCGGAGATCATTCTCACGACACCCATACAACCACGGTAGGACCCGTGATCGACCCAGACAATTTAAAGACACAATCACTAATGTAAGTTTCCTATAAGCAAGTGCAGACCAAATTGCCAGTCAGAAACATGGGCACGCGATCCAAAACAAAATAATTAAAGTAATGCAACACGGCTACCCAGGATGGAACGAGACGCACTATCAGTACGGTTAACGGTGCAGTACGGAGCTAGCAGAGAGGAGCGTTTTCTACATGTACTAAACCTTCTGTATAGTAATTTCTACGTGTACCAAACCTTCTGTACAAACATTTCTCGATGTACGAAACCTTCTGTACAGCAATTTCTCCATGTACCAAACCTTCTGTACAGTAATTTCTCCATGTACCTAACCTTCTGTACAGCAATTTCTCCATGTACCAAACCTTCTGTACAGTAATTTCTACATGTACCAGACCTTTTGTACAGTAATTTCTACATGTACCAGATCTTTTGTACAGTAATTTCTGCATGTACCAGATCTTTTGTACAGTAATTTCTGCATGTTCCAGACCTGTACAATAATTTCTACATGTAACAAAAAAAGAAAGACGATTTTGTCTTTCCCAGACAAACATAACAGAAACTTTCACAAAACAACAGAAGTGCAGCGGTGTCAAAATAACAATTCCAAATTCACATAATGGACATAATCATCGTCCAGATGGCGCAGTGTATACAGAACCTGACAGAAACAAACTTTCTAGAGATTTACCCTGTCTCAGGTCGATTTCACGGGCGTGATGCCACAAGCTAGACCGGGCTCACCAGGTCCACAGAGACGTGATGGCTGGAGCATTCACGCCAAAAGAATTGCACAGCTAAAGCAATGGCTTCATCGTTTAACAAAACTCTGGCGTTTGGAACCGCCCTTCTAGTGCACAAAGTAAACTTTGCAAACACTAGCATGCCGTTACGTAAAAAAAAAAAATGGAAGAAATTCTTGTTATAAAAACATGTACGCATAATAGAGATCATTGTTTTAATGCAATTTTGATTTTGTTTTAGTTTATTATGTAGCTTTCTATCAAATCTTCATCGTCATCAAAATCATCATTATCATCATCATAGTAAGACGCGTCAACAGTGAGGAATGCAGTTAGCGACCTATAGCTAGACTGCTTGCGTCAGGGTCAGCGAACCAGAGCTGACCAAGACCCTACTCCACCTCCAAGTGGTGGTCCTGGAAACAGGCTGCATCACTGCAGTCTGGCTGAGTGAGTAGGGATCGAAGAGGGAAGGCTAACCCGGTCCCAAAGATGCCGTGCTGAAGTCGGATGTGTCGGCCGAAAGTCGCAAATATTGCAGCTTCGCTGTAAACGGACACAACGCAACCAACGTCCTTTTCAGGATGAACGAAGATCATCATCGTTGTCATCATAATCATCATCATCAAAAACAGAGAATGATTGTGAAAAACGGACCTCTCAACACGCAAGATATTAATTCATAAATGGGAGAAATGTTCGGTAAACATGAATTTATTTATTCATACAGTCATGTAGTCCCACACTGGATACTGTCGTAGTGGAGTAAAGTGTTAGAGACGTCACCATACTAGGTCCAGCATCGAGAGGTGGGGTGAACAGTTCCCTTCTTCTCCGCCCTTTTCATCCCTAACTCAAAAGCAAAGTCAGGTACCCATTTACAGCTGGGTAGGCTGAAGCGTAACGATACTGTTGATCAAACACGGCAACTTTGTATCGAGAGACCAACGCTCTAACCACTCTGCCAATCGGACGCTCTTTCATTCATAATCCTTGGAAAAAAAACTCATGCTCAGTGCTCCTGTCCTGTGCTCCTGTCCTGTGCTCCTGTCCTGTGCTCCTGTCCTGTGCTCCTGTCCTGTGCTCCTGTCCTGTGCTCCCGTCCTGTGCTCCCGTCCTGTGCTCCTGTCCTGTGCTCCTGTCCTGTGCTCCTGTCCTGTGCTCCTGTCCTGTGCTCCCGTCCTGTGCTCCCGTCCTGTGCTCCCGTCCTGTGCTCCCGTCCTGTGCTCCCGTCCTGTGCTCCCGTCCTGTGCTCCTGTCATGTGCTCCCGTCCTGTGCTCCCTTCCTGTGCTCCTGTCCTGTGCTCCTGTCCTGTGCTCCTGTCCTGTGCTCCTGTCCTGTGCTCCTGTCCTGTGCTCCTGTCCTGTGCTCTTGTCCTGTGCTCCCGTCCTGTGCTCCTGTCCTGTGCTCATGTCCTGTGCTCCCGTCCTGTGCTCCCTTCCTGTGCTCCTGTCCTGTGCTCCCGTCCTGTGCTCCCGTCCTGTGCTCCTGTCATGTGCTCCCTTCCTGTGCTCCCGTCCTGTGCTCCTGTCCTGTGCTCCCTTCCTGTGCTCCCTTCCTGTGCTCCTGTCCTGTGCTCCTGTCCTGTGCTCTTGTCCTGTGCCCTTGTCCTGTGCTGTCCGCTCGAAGACCTGTCCATGTCATTTTTATTTTTGTCATGTCTGTCTAAGATTTCATTGTCCATGTCATTTTTATTTTTGTCATGTCTGTCTAAGATTTCATTGTCCATGTCATTTTTATTTTTGTCATGTCTGTCTAAGATTTCATTGTCCATGTCATTTTTATTTTTTATTCCTGTCATGTCTGTCTAAGATTCATTTCATTCTCTCCATGTCACTTTTATTCCTGTCATGTCTGTCTAAGATTTCATTGTCCATGTCATTTTATTTTTGTCATGTCTGTCTAAGATTTCATTCTCCATGTCATTTTTATTTTTGTCATGTCTGTCTAAGATTTCATTGTCCATGTCATTTTTATTTTTGTCATGTCTGTCTAAGATTTCATTGTCCATGTCATTTTTATTTT
Source organism: Oreohelix idahoensis (assembly GCA_024509875.1). Classification (NCBI taxonomy): domain Eukaryota; kingdom Metazoa; phylum Mollusca; class Gastropoda; order Stylommatophora; family Oreohelicidae; genus Oreohelix; species Oreohelix idahoensis. The sequence continues at coordinate 220,774 of JAMPIV010022953.1, read as the reverse complement.
TGTCATGTCTGTCTAAGATTTCATTGTCCATGTCATTTTTATTTTTGTCATGTCTGTCTAAGATTTCATTGTCCATGTCATTTTTATTTTTGTCATGTCTGTCTAAGATTTCATTCTCCATGTCACTTTTATTCCTGTCATGTCTGTCTAAGATTTCATTGTCCATGTCATTTTATTTTTGTCATGTCTGTCTAAGATTTCATTCTCCATGTCACTTTTATTCCTGTCATGTCTGTCTAAGATTTCATTGTCCATGTCATTTTTATTTTTGTCATGTCTGTCTAAGATTTCATTGTCCATGTCATTTTTATTTTTGTCATGTCTGTCTAAGATTTCATTGTCCATGTCATTTTTATTTTTGTCATGTCTGTCTAAGATTTCATTGTCCATGTCATTTTTATTTTTGTCATGTCTGTCTAAGATTTCATTCTCCATGTCACTTTTATTCCTGTCATGTCTGTCTAAGATTTCATTGTCCATGTCATTTTATTTTTGTCATGTCTGTCTAAGATTTCATTCTCCATGTCATTTTTATTTTTGTCATGTCTGTCTAAGATTTCATTCTCCATGTCATTTTTATTTTTGTCATGTCTGTCTAAGATTTCATTCTCCATGTCATTTTTATTTTTGTCATGTCTGTCTAAGATTTCATTGTCCATGTCATTTTTATTTTTGTCATGTCTGTCTAAGATTTCATTCTCCATGTCACTTTTATTCCTGTCATGTCTGTCTAAGATTTCATTGTCCATGTCATTTTATTTTTGTCATGTCTGTCTAAGATTTCATTCTCCATGTCATTTTTATTTTTGTCATGTCTGTCTAAGATTTCATTGTCCATGTCATTTTATTCCTGTCATGTCTGTCTAAGATTTCATTGTCCATGTCATTTTATTCTTGTCATGTCTGTCTAAGATTTCATTGTCCATGTCATTTTATTCTTGTCATGTCTGTCTAAGATTTCATTCTCCATGTCATTTTTATTCTTGTCATGTCTGTCTAAGATTTCATTGTCCATGTCATTTTATTCCTGTCATGTCTGTCTAAGATTTCATTGTCCATGTCATTTTATTTTTGTCATGTCTGTCTAAGATTTCATTCTCCATGTCATTTTTATTTTTGTCATGTCTGTCTAAGATTTCATTGTCCATGTCATTTTATTCCTGTCATGTCTGTCTAAGATTTCATTGTCCATGTCATTTTATTCTTGTCATGTCTGTCTAAGATTTCATTGTCCATGTCATTTTATTCTTGTCATGTCTGTCTAAGATTTCATTCTCCATGTCATTTTTATTTTTGTCATGTCTGTCTAAGATTTCATTGTCCATGTCATTTTATTCCTGTCATGTCTGTCTAAGATTTCATTGTCCATGTCATTTTATTCTTGTCATGTCTGTCTAAGATTTCATTCTCCATGTCATTTTATTCTTGTCATGTCTGTCTAAGATTTCATTCTCCATGTGTTTTACAGTCTCCTTCCACATATCTGAAGCTGGGGGTACCAGAGCGAGAACCGCCTTGTAGTGCTATCAGAGAGTTTTATCGATGTACGTGTGTTCCAATGTCAACTGTAGACATTTCTTGTCATCAGTCCCCACATTAATTATGTCACTACGCTTAAATTCATCATCATCATTCCCTTTTCGCTCCGTATAGAACATTGGGTGACGACTGCCTCCGGCCATCTTGCAGGAAGCCTGTGACAGTATCCACATGTTGTTGTAGTTGTAGTTTTTGTAGCAACCTGTTTTCCATGATGAGGTTGCTAGCCCCACGCACAACCGCTTACGACATGCGTGATTGATCAATAGCCTTATTCTTGATTTATCTGCTCAGAAACTCCTGGGAGCAACTCTAGGCTACGTCCTTCTTTTTTTTTAATAATAATTGTTATTGTGCCTACATGAAACTGTTAAAAACTGGTTGTTACTAGATCTTCTGTCTAGAACCTAGTGTTTTGTTTGTTCATTCTGAATTAATAAATTAATTTATATATATGTCATTCTATATTTCTTTCTTTGTTTTATTTTATATTTTTTTACATTATTCCTTGAATCCATTATTTTTCCCTTTTGTCTTTCTTTATATTAATACATTTAATAATTCTTTATTTCTTTCTTTCCGTCTTTACTTGTATCTTTCTGTCTTTATTCATACATTTATTAATGATTTCATCTTCTTTTCATTCATTCTTACTTTGTTTCTTTTTTCTGTCTGCCTGTGTCTTTCTTTCACTTATTTATTCCTTTTATCTTTATTCACATTCGTGTCTGACTGTTGCCCTTAAACCTTCCACACTCCTAGAGATTAACTTCAGATGGTTAGTTCATATATCTTCCCCACTGAATCACTCCTGGTCACAATGAACCACTAGTATTAACAAGAAATCTTTATGTAACATATTTTACCATGTTTAGTTCTTCATTCCCCAATCTCTTTAATTATTTGTCACGAGACTTCCGGCCCAACAATCATTGGTTGATTAATATTTCACGCAAACAGTAAACAACACCCAGGCTGCACCACTCACAGGTAACTTTACAGACACGTAATTGTTAACAACTTTTTGTTAACAACTTTCACTAATCGTTGTTACTCACTGACGTTCCACCCGGTGTATACGGAACGATCTTTTCGCTTGAGTTGTTAGGACTGGTCTAACCATTTCCCTGATTAACAAGCTATTGAGGAATATTTTTTACGTATGAAGTGAAGATAAAATATTTATACAGAATGACTGAATTCACATTACGCGACCGCTGGTTTTAAAAACAAACGATGTATCACTGTTTTCTATATTCTTTCGCTCTGAGTAATTTATAACATGCGCATAATATTCCCACCACGTGGTGTTGCCGGGGGTCTTTGAGCGAACAAAGAAAGAATAGGATTACTGATTACTGAATACTGATTACTGCTTACTGAATGCTGATTACTGCTTATTGATTACTGCTTACTGAATGCTGATTACTGCTTACTGAATACTGATTACTGCTTACTGAATACTGATTACTGCTTACTGAATACTGATTACTGCTTACTGAATACTGATTACTGCTTACTGAATGCTGATTACTGAATACTGATTACTGCATGCTGATTACTGAATACTGATTACTGCTTACTGAATACTGATTACTGCTTATTGAATACAGATTACTGCTTACTGAATGCTGATTACTGAATACTGATTACTGCATGCTGATTACTGAATACTGATTACTGCTTACTGAATACTGATTACTGCTTATTGAATACTGATTACTGCTTACTGAATGCTGATTACTGAATACTGATTACTCAGGGATGTCCTAAGAGCAGTGTCTTATCTACATTATGGGAGGGCCTGAAACTAAAACTTTTGGAATGATCCCTTTTATTTTATAAAACGTTTTTGGGATGGGAAAGAAACGTATTATATAGAAAACTGGAAATGGGGGCCCTGAAACTCATTTTCATTAGCTTCATAGTAGATCTGCCTCTGCCAATGAAACGACTATGACTATGTGCATGAGGCTGGCAATCTTAACGTGTTCATAAACCACTGATACAAGAGCAAGGGGGGGGGGTGTTTGAAGCAGGCTTCCTGTAAGGGTACAAAAGGTAAATACAGTTACTGCCGTAGGTGAGTGAAGTGTTAGAGATTTCACTAGACTAGGTCCAGCTTTATAAGGTAGGGTGACCGATTCCCTTGGCCGTTGCCTTTGCTTTCCCTAACTCAAAAGCAGAGTCATGTACCAACTTACAGCTGCGCAGACTGGAGTGTGAATTTTTTCCCCACTTATTTACAGTGTCCATTGGTTTGTCTATTAACCTGCCTATACTTACCTGTGTCACCTGTTGGTGACTTACCTGTGTCACCTGTTTGTGACTGTCGCTGATAACGGGTGAACCCCGAAATGTCCCGTGTTTCCTGCATACGTTAATTTATCAAATTGATTCCATACCATATTATTTGTTAATTTATATATTACTTTCCCGTCCGACTTTACAGCAGCCGCTTTATTTATTTACTTACAATATTCTACGCTAGCTTCCATTCATGAAAGTCTGTAACTTCTTGTTTCTTGAATTGTTGTTCCCTATCCCTCATACAAAAGGACTGACTTGACATTTGGGTTGAAAATTATTATTATTATTTTTAATAACTTGATTCCTTTGATTCCCATACATTTTCAAATACACTTGTCTTGCGTATTGTTATTATCAAAATATTTCTTCTCCAACGTGTTTTTCTGTTTCTGCCAAGGTTTACATGCATGCGTCTTCATTTTTCTATGAGGTGTTTACTTCTGGTAGCAAGGCACGTCTCATTCAACCTAGACAGATGTTAGTCAATTATATAAGAGCGGAACTGGTTTTAAAAAAATAGAAATCCCATAATGAATACTAAGCCCTGAAAAGGAGTACTACACCGTATCATATTAGTTAGCATGTTTCGGAGGCCTTTGAGGAAACAAAGATACAAAAAGACTAATGCACACCCAGCCATGCCTCAACAGGCGTTTGGTTTAGATTGGTTGTAAGGACCATCTTCATTGTACATGGACAACTCCATAAGTGCTCCCATCTCCTCCCTTAAAGTACACAAGGAGGATCTCTGCACAGTGCACGAATTCTGTAGTACCGGCGAGAATCCCAATGCGTGTATACAGGAATGACACGTTCTATATGTAGTTTTTGGTGAATGGGTTTCCTATTTTTTTATTTTGGCAGAGCAGCGGCCGTATGGCCTACTCTTTACGATTTCCAACTTCCGAAGGATTTTTAACGTGCGCAACTCGCACACGGGACTTCCTATTTGTTCGCCCTTATCCAAGAAAGCAAGGCATCCGATCTTACTACATAGGAGTTATTATCCTTAGGAGCCATTGATTCTGAAAATAAATTGTCCATCACTTATATTCCCTCTGCTGGGAGCGAACCCTGTACCTTTAGAATTAGAGGCGAACGTCATACCTCTGAGCCACCCGATCCCTTAACTAAAATAAGAATGTGCATGGGGGAGTGTGGCAGTCTTATCTCCATGAAGCGACGCTGCAAGAGCAATTGCTTTGTCGTAGGCGTCGTCGGGTGAAGGAATGTGAAGTGGTTCTGTCATCGTTTATTCGTGTTCTCTAATGAACTAAATATATGATAGTGATGACGATTTCCTCGTCGCTGTCATCATATTCTACTTCTCTTGTAATTTCTCTTATTTCATTTATCACCTTCTTCAATGCCGTATATGAAAGGGGGGGGGGGGGGTGTTCCAACACAAACCCCCCCCCCCCCCCAAACCCCCTTACGGTTTTGGTGCAAAACATTTGTGGGGAAATTATACTATACCAAAAAAGTGCATTAAAAAAAAAAATTTTTACCACTCCCTCTTTATTAAGTCCTATCTACGGCCCTGACCTTCTTCAAATATTGCGATCTTTGTTTGAAGGAAGACATCCTCTTTATTTAAATTAGTGCCTTTAATGTTTATTTCTTTGTTCAGTTTAAGTCAGTTTAAAATTCTAGTGCTGCCACCTGGGGCGTCGTTGGGTCCCTGTTAACGCAATATATTCGCCATTTCATTACCGCACATGCATCTCATCAAAAGGTCGCTACACGAAGTTAGAGACAAGGACCTTACTCTTTGTACGTTCCTCATAACCTATGACCTATTGGTTTCTGTCTGTCGTGTGAGGACTATCAATAATTGATGAGGGAGTCAGGAGGACCGCTTGCTCGGGGAGAGGTGCTGTATCAGTTCACTATATTATTCATTGGTTGGAGGGTGAGCATACACGGGAGGAGAGATTGTATTGAGGGAGTGAAATAACCAGCAACTTTTTCTAGCATGTATAACTAATATTAGGTTCCTAATACTTGATTAGGCAGACAGACTGACATGCAGACAGGCAGACAGACAGATAGGCAGGCATGCAGACAGATAGACAAGCAGACAGACAGTCAGACAGACAGACATACACACATATAAGCAGGCAGACAGATAGGCAGGCAGGCAGACAGACATACTGACAGACAGATAGGCAGGCAGACAGACAGATAGGCAGGCAGACAGATAGGCAGGCAGACGGACAGATAGACTAATAGGCAGGCAGATAAATAGGCAGGCAGAAAGACAGATAGGCAGGGAAACAGACTCACAGGCAGGCAAGCAGACAGACAGATAAGCAGGCAGACAGACAGACTGATAGGCAGCAGGCAGACAGACAGAAGGCAGACAGACCGATATGCAGACAGATAGGCAGACAGACAGTCAAACAGATAGATAGATAGATAGATAGATAGATAGATAGATAGATAGATAGATAGATAGACAGACAGACAGACAGACAGACAGACAGACAGACAGACAGACAGACAGACAGACAAGAAGTGATGTATTTTCGCTACGGCAGGTGTGTTCGATTTACGAATACTCGGAAAACGTACGGCGTGCTTAGACACGAAACGAGAAATATACAATGGTGGAAAATAGCGCCTTCGGTCTGCTAATGATTATACTGTACGATGTCATAGTTGGTCGTGCAGATTAACACCTCTTTGTTCGAATGCCTTGCAGCGTGTGACTCTCCGATGTGCAACGGCTAGTTTCCTTTATTAATTTTATTTTATTTATCAAATGTTTAAATATTAAAGTGTTAATTCTTTTGAAATAACACGCAAGCTTTGGTTAGGACAAACATTAAGGAAACTTGATGAAAGCATCACTAGGTAGCCTCTCTTATGGAATATCCGGGGCAAGTAAGGTCAAGGATAAAGAAAAAACGCATAGAAAAGAGATTTGGAGACAGCGTGAACGGATGGTACAAGACAAGAAGTCTTGGCCTATAATTTGTTGACGGCCTGTACACAGAGCTCAGATTAGAACAACGTTATCGAAGCAAGTTTGAGAGTGAAAACAAGAGAGGGACGTAACATTTCCTGACAAACCCCACTCCGAACAATAAAACGGACAACCATAATAATTTAATCTTGTTCAGAACTTTTTCAGGCAGAAACTTATTTCATCTCCTTGCAACTGTATTCTATATTGCGATGTTCTGCACAGATAAATTCATCGCAAGCCCGGTTCATCGCAAGCCCGGTTCATCGCGTGCAAAATTCATCAAAAGCCAAATTCATCGTATGCTGAATTTGAAAATCGACACTCCGTCAAATCCATTTTCGTAAATTATTTTGTTGAGAGTATAATATTTCTGTGTCTGTGTCGAGCGCATCTGAAAGGTCACCTAGGCGGTTCAAATCATCGAACTCTTATGAAAGGTCACCTCGCTGTTCCATTCATCGAACACGTCTGAAAGATCACCTAGCTGTTCCATCTTATGTTCGCAATGAAAAACTTCTTAATAAGGACAAATAGAAAAATTGTTGAGCCTATATCAAACTTCACCCGTGTGTTACCGGGGCCCGAAAGGGGAGCAAAGAATAGTTGTCATGAAATATTCTAATCCACATATATAAATTATTAGGTAAATATGAAGCCTAACAAATAAAATTAATAAAGAAAAGAGCAATGGTAAAATAACAGTGCTGTCACAAAGAAGGTACTCGAAATCCCCCTTGTTTTCTGCTTCGTCTGCAAATTGTAACGCTTTCACGTTGATAGTAAAAGCTTACTGTATTATTACCCACTTTCTTCAATGAAACGTGTGCTGTATTTCTTGGAAAAACATTGAGAGGCACCCTGCGTAATGACCTAAATTAATCTTAACATTAATTATATTACGTTACCAAAACGAACGAACAGATGGACTCAAATAGAAAGAGAGAGAGGGGCGAATGAAATCAGGAACGCATGCAAAATTAAACACGCGTCGCGCGATACACAATTACTACTATCACGCGTGTTAGGCTACATGCACTAACTTTTTCGGACGGACAGTGATAAATTCACTACCCTTCCCAGAGTTAGGTTTTAAAATCACAAAAAAACGCTTATTAGGAAAGATAACATTATATGGGTTTACGTTTGAAAACATTACAGTACCCAGACAGCACATCTTCGAAACAGGAGGTAGAAGGAATTGCATATTTTGAACGCAGCCACGTAGCTCTTTTAAATTTGGATATTTGGGTTCCTTAGGGCTTGCTGACAAAGAATATGTAAAACGTTACGCAAATAGTCCAGGAATTAATAAATTATAACCAAAATAAAATAGTGGGGATGCCTGACAACATAAAATCATTTCTGCTCATAAAATTTTTTTATAACGTGTTTGAAAAAACCTTACGTTACAGAAATAGCCTACCATGTAAACTCCAAATTGATTGGAGCGCAACAAATGAAAGACTAACCACGATTGGTCGGACTATAAATACTATCTTTCGTTGTTAGGGGAGACGTGGAAAGGTAACATTTTTTCAAACACTTGTCGAAACGTGGCCTCATTGGCTAGACTCGCTGATATACTCACTTAGGAGCGTTAGTTCGAGACCACTAGTGCAAATAAGCTTGATAAAGCAACAGTGCGTTGAAGCCAGCTCATATTTTGCTAAATAAAAGCCTGGAACATAAGCAGATGGGAATTTGTGCCAGAATTCATTGCTAATCAACGTATCTGTGTTTGTTTCCATGAATTGTGGTAAGCTTAAACCATTCAGTATCTTGTAATGAAAATTGAATGTGAATTGTTAATTTATGCCTGTATATATGTGTAGTTCAGTAGCAAACATGATGTAAAGCCTATAATGCTCCCGCCTGAACAGAAGGTGTCGGAGGAAAGTAAAACTGCATGGAATGGCCAAACAGTACACTGACACCTAGATTATTGATTAGACAGAAACAATGCTGGAAGTGCAGAGGCGTAGTAACCATTAAGGAGGTAAATACTGGTATAAAGTATTTCAGATGAAGCTGACAGTTGGCCTAACGCTCTGAACTCAATGTTTGTGATGTATTGTGCTCAGTGTAAAAAGAAAGTATAAATTAGTTATGAAGTAGAAGGTACATCCTTCTTGTTTTCAGGGACCGTGGTCTTGATGGTATTGAGCAGCACCTGGTTAGAGCTTTGCTGAATCCAGAGTCGGACAGCATACTCCTTGGTCCATCTAGCTATCAGTGAGGTGTCTCCAGAGCCCAGGGGAGAATTCGAGCAGAAGAGTCTTTTCCTGCCGCCATCACGCAAGATAAGCTGATGTGACCCGCTGAGCTCAACATTATGTACCCCGTCTTAAAATGACTTTGTAACATAAACTTAAGAGGGGAAGTAAATTGTGTTAATATCAGGAACTGAGAACATCTCCGATACTAGTTTCCTTAAGACAAACTATTGAAGTCATGATGACAAATACCAACAGAGCTTGAACAAAACCAAACCAGTATTACCTCATTTTACTACTACACAACTGACACACATAGGATATTTGTAATAATAATATATGTCACTACAATATTCATATTAATACATTCTGTACATAACTTGTAATTAAAATTGATTGTGATTCCTGGTTCCTTTGTATTTGAATCAGGACACACATATTCATTCATAACAGCAATGAATACATATTGTTATTTGAAAAGTTATCAGTGACTCCGTTAAGATATTCTCATAGATTGTTATATGTATGTGAGTGTCACAGTGTTGTCAAGTGTAGTGGAATAAATTAAATTGTTTATCTGTCTGTTGTTGTGACTTACACTTCATCATACACATACCCTAGACACATAACGTAGTCATCACACTATTCCAGAATAATTCTGACTGAGATAGATATATATGTGGTAGCAAGTAAGGTTATCTATAATACACTACTCATAATAGATATAGATACCTTCACAGCTGATCTCAGTCAGTACACTAAGTCCCCTATAAATATTTATAACATCCCACTTCACCACATATATTGGGGTCTCGCTCTTGGGATTTTGAATCTTTCCCTATTAAAAATATTGGGGGTAATTCACTTCAGGGAATATAAGAATTAAAAGGTATCCTTGGGTGGAATTAAATAAGGTTGAGCTCACGGTGCCTGTGTTGTCCATTAGATATATTTAGAGATTAAATTGTTGGTTAGACATTGTAGAAATTTACCTGATAGACAATGGCGGACCTGGCCAAGTTTCGATCTGCTGCTGTTCAGACTGCAAAAGAGTTAGGATTAGATGGGCAAGTTATGGTTGCCTATGTCACCACGGAATGTGACAAATTTATTGAACGCGAAGAAAGAAGATTAGAAAAAGAGGCCGAAAGAAAGTTAGAGGCTGAGACTAAGAGGTTGCAAGCTGAGGCTGAGACTAAGAGGTTGCAGATTGAGGCTGAGGCTAAGAAATTGGAGGCAGAAAGAGAAGAAAGAAGATTGGCTGCAGAAAGGGAAGAGAGGAAATTAGCTGCAGAAAGGGAAGCAGAAGATAAAAGATTACAAAGGGAACATGAGTTACGACTAAGGGAGTTTGAGTTTCAAGGCCATGCTCCTGAAAATGGTGCCAGTCCCTTTGCCTCTGATGCTACGGTTACTCAAGGAGCCTCAACCTCAGCTATGAATTTTCATTTAGATCATTTTGTTGAGAAAGACGATGATATAGAGAGCTACCTAAATAGGTATGAACTATTAGCTACCACGTATGGGTTAGAGAGAGAAAGGTGGAGCTTAAAGTTATCTCAGGGACTTCGTGGGGCAGCTTATGAAGTTTTTGCAAAAATGAGCAGAGGTGATCAGGAAAATTATGAGATGCTAAAGCAGGCTCTTTTGTTAAGGTATGAAAAGAATGCAGAATTTTATAGGAAAAAATTTAGGAATGCTAAACTACTGTCAGGTGAAACCTATCACCAGTTCTCTGCACGAATAGAGACATACTTGGAGAAATGGACTTCTCTGGGGAAAACCCAAGATCTTAAGGAAATGGTCCTTATAGAGCAATTAAGAGAGTCCATGGCTCCAGACCTGAGAAAGTTTCTCATGGAACAAGGTGCAGAGAGGCTGGGTGAGTTGCTAAATGTTGCTGAAAGGTATCAAGCAGCTCAAGCAGAGGTAACAGGTAATAAAAAGAAACAGGTGGACAACTTTAGGGCACCACAGAACTTTAATAAATTTGATCCTAAGGATCAAAATAAAGGTAAGCACCAATTTGATAGGCCACGGTATGAAAATAAAAATAAATTCCCACAATTCGATGAAAGGAAATATGATGAAAGAAAATCTTTCAACCAAGGAAAAAGGTGGTGTAAGAATTGTCAGATGGACAATCATGACACTGACCGTTGCAGAAGGAAACCTGTGTATATGGCAACCCTTCAGGTCAGGTCGACCTCAAGACAGGAGGAGGATATTATGTTGGATACCACTCCAGAAGAGATGAGGAAGGCACAGGCTGGGGATAAAACACTCAAGCCTTGTTTCAGAAAATTGTCAACTTGTCATACAACTCCAGGCAAGGGAGATTTTTACATGAAAAACAAGTTGATGTATAGGAAGACTGGAGCTAGATCCAAAGGTCACGGACAGCTGGTTCTTCCAAAAAGATATAGGGCAGACTTAATAAGGAGCCTACATGTGAAACCAGATGGGGACCATGAGAAGATAGGTACCATCATTCAAAAGGTGGCTCACAATTATTATTGGCCCAAAGCAAGATGGGACATTGAGAATTTTGTAGAAAGGTGTAGCATAGCACATGAGGGAACACCCACAAGTGGGAACATGGATCAGGACCTGGACACGCCACGGGGCAAAATTAGGCCTGATAATAAAAAGAAAAATAGATTTGATAAAGTGGACCAAATGGAATGGGAAGCCCCTTTTCACGGACAAGCTTCACTTAACTGTTTTACAATGGCCACTATGCGGAGAGTGCAAAAGGATGTCTTACCCCAGGATAAGCCGACAATCCCTCAATCGGACTTAAACAAACTGGAGGAAGAGGATGTAGGGAGGAAATCTCTCATCAAGAATTTTAAGTGGGGAGAAAGCCCCAAAAGAAAATTGGTAGCGGTCGTTTTGTGAATGATAATTCTGGGAGGAAAAATCATCACTATAAAGCTTCGAGTGGAAGAGACCATACCGGTGCATGGACAAATAGGTCCACACAATTAAAGGTCCATATGTAGCTATGTTAAGAACGTGGACTGATGAAAAGGCAGAGGAAAACATTACATCTTCATACCAATATGTGAATGAGCTGACCACTCGGTTAAAAACTGGCTGGAAACTTGCCAATGAAAATTTGAAACAAGCCAGGAAGAAACATGCTGCCTATTATAACAGGAAGGCGAAAGACAGAAATTTGGCTGTGGGAGAGAAAGTACTGCTTCTTTTGCCCGGGAGTCAGAATAAGTTACAAATTGGATGGCAGGGTCCATATACAGTTTTAGAGAAGGTGTCTAGAACAAATTATAAGATAGATAAGAAGGGGAAAGAAAAAATCTATCATGTGAATCTCCTGAAGAAATATTTGGAAAGAGAACATCAGGAAGAGACACACTTGTTGACCTTGTCCATCGCCATGGAGATGAAAAAGGAACCACTTTCATCATTTGAGTATCCATTACACCCCTGTGAGACAGCAGCACAGGTGAAAATCAGTACACATTTAACGAAAACACAGAAAGAGAGAGTGCAACAGGTTCTAAATAATCATGCAGAGGTGTTAACAGACCGACCAGGGCATACAAACCTATTGGAATATGATATGAAACTAATAGACTCCACACCTGTCTGTATGAAACCATATTCGATTCCGTTTGCTAAGGAGAAAGCTTTGAAGGAAGAGATAGACTATCTATTGAAGGAAGGAATTATTTCGCACAGTGAGTCTTCGTATAGTTCCGGTGTTGTACTCTTACGGAAGCCCTCTGGAGAACATAGACTCTGTATAGATTACAGGAGACTGAATGCTATTACAGAAGGACAGGTGGATCCATTGCCGGATACAAATCAGCTGTTTGCCAGGCTAAATAAAGCTAAATATTTCTCAAAAGTGGATCTGAGTAAAGGATACTATCAGATTCCAGTAAAGCCTGAGGTTAGACCATACCTAGCTTTTAGTACCTCAGAAGGACACTATGAGTTTAATAGATTGCCATTTGGATTGAAGAATGCGCCTAGTGTCTTCTCTAGAATGATGAGAAAATTATTGGATCCTCTGAATAATCCCTGTATAACAAATTTTTATGGATGATATCCTTATAGCAACAGAAACATTTGAGGAACACATTGACTCTCTGAACATGCTGTTTGATCGACTTAGGGAGGCAAATTTAACAGCCCGACCAACCAAATGTTGCGTTGGATGTAAAGAATTGGAATTTTTGGGACACACAGTTTATCAGGGAAACATGACCCCTGACCCAAAGAATTTAGAGAAATTACAGAAAGCCCCGAGACCACAAACCAAGAAGGACGTGAGATCCTTTGTCTCATTATGTGGTTTCTACCAGAAGTATATCAAAAACTTTAATTCCATATGTGCACCGTTAACTGAATTGACACGTAAAGGACATCCAGATCGCATTACATGGACACCACAATGTGAAATGACTTACCAAGAATTGAAGGAAAAGCTCACAAGTAAACCCATTTTGAAATTACCTGACTTAAGTCAAGAATTCATAGTAAGGACGGATGCAAGTAATATTGGGTTAGGTGCAACTCTACTACAGAAATCAGATGCATTGGATGGGGAATTAAGCCCAGTGGCATATGCTAGCAGAAAGTTGAATAAAGCTGAAATCAACTACTCAACTAGCGAAAAAGAATGTCTTGCAGTAATATGGGCGATAAAGAAATTCAATATTTATCTATATGGGAAGGCATTTAAGTTGCAAACAGACCACAAACCTTTATCGTTTCTAGCACAGGCTAAGCATGAGAACTCTAGGTTACTCCGATGGTCTTTACTTCTGGCTCCCTATAATTTTAGCATTGAGTATATATCTGGAAAAACCAATTTGGGAGCGGATTTTTTAAGCCGCCATCCGTGTGATGAGAATCACCGTAAACCCCAGAAATAATAATAAATTTCTCTATGTGTATATAGAATAAAGGACTGACATATAATGTCTGTTTTAAGAGGGGAGGTGTCGTGGAATATTCTAATCCACATATATAAATTATTAGGTAAATATGAAGCCTAACAAATAAAATTAATAAAGAAAAGAGCAATGGTAAAATAACAGTGCTGTCACAAAGAAGGTACTCGAAATCCCCCTTGTTTTCTGCTTCGTCTGCAAATTGTAACGCTTTCACGTTGATAGTAAAAGCTTACTGTATTATTACCCACTTTCTTCAATGAAACGTGTGCTGTATTTCTTGGAAAAACATTGAGAGGCACCCTGCGTAATGACCTAAATTAATCCTAACATTAATTATATTACGTTACCAAAACGAACGAACAGATGGACTCAAATAGAAAGAGAGAGAGGGGCGAATGAAATCAGGAACGCATGCAAAATTAAACACGCGTCGCGCGATACACAATTACTACTATCACGCGTGTTAGGCTACATGCACTAACTTTTTCGGACGGACAGTGATAAATTCACTACCCTTCCCAGAGTTAGGTTTTAAAATCACAAAAAAACGCTTATTAGGAAAGATAACATTATATGGGTTTACGTTTGAAAACATTACAGTACCCAGACAGCACATCTTCGAAACAGGAGGTAGAAGGAATTGCATATTTTGAACGCAGCCACGTAGCTCTTTTAAATTTGGATATTTGGGTTCCTTAGGGCTTGCTGACAAAGAATATGTAAAACGTTACGCAAATAGTCCAGGAATTAATAAATTATAACCAAAATAAAATAGTGGGGATGCCTGACAACATAAAATCATTTCTGCTCATAAAATTTTTTATAACGTGTTTGAAAAAACCTTACGTTACAGAAATAGCCTACCATGTAAACTCCAAATTGATTGGAGCGCAACAAATGAAAGACTAACCACGATTGGTCGGACTATAAATACTATCTTTCGTTGTTAGGGGAGACGTGGAAAGGTAACATTTTTTCAAACACTTGTCGAAACGTGGCCTCATTGGCTAGACTCGCTGATATACTCACTTAGGAGCGTTAGTTCGAGACCACTAGTGCAAATAAGCTTGATAAAGCAACAGTGCGTTGAAGCCAGCTCATATTTTGCTAAATAAAAGCCTGGAACATAAGCAGATGGGAATTTGTGCCAGAATTCATTGCTAATCAACGTATCTGTGTTTATTCTATGAATTGTGGTAAGCTTAAACCATTCAGTATCTTGTAATGAAAATTGAATGTGAATTGTTAATTTATGCCTGTATATATGTGTAGTTCAGTAGCAAACATGATGTAAAGCCTATAATGCTCCCGCCTGAACAGAAGGTGTCGGAGGAAAGTAAAACTGCATGGAATGGCCAAACAGTACACTGACACCTAGATTATTGATTAGACAGAAACAATGCTGGAAGTGCAGAGGCGTAGTAACCATTAAGGAGGTAAATACTGGTATAAAGTATTTCAGATGAAGCTGACAGTTGGCCTAACGCTCTGAACTCAATGTTTGTGATGTATTGTGCTCAGTGTAAAAAGAAAGTATAAATTAGTTATGAAGTAGAAGGTACATCCTTCTTGTTTTCAGGGACCGTGGTCTTGATGGTATTGAGCAGCACCTGGTTAGAGCTTTGCTGAATCCAGAGTCGGACAGCATACTCCTTGGTCCATCTAGCTATCAGTGAGGTGTCTCCAGAGCCCAGGGGAGAATTCGAGCAGAAGAGTCTTTTCCTGCCGCCATCACGCAAGATAAGCTGATGTGACCCGCTGAGCTCAACATTATGTACCCCGTCTTAAAATGACTTTGTAACATAAACTTAAGAGGGGAAGTAAATTGTGTTAATATCAGGAACTGAGAACATCTCCGATACTAGTTTCCTTAAGACAAACTATTGAAGTCATGATGACAAATACCAACAGAGCTTGAACAAAACCAAACCAGTATTACCTCATTTTACTACTACACAACTGACACACATAGGATATTTGTAATAATATATGTCACTACAATATTCATATTAATACATTCTGTACATAACTTGTAATTAAAATTGATTGTGATTCCTGGTTCCTTTGTATTTGAATCAGGACACACATATTCATTCATAACAGCAATGAATACATATTGTTATTTGAAAAGTTATCAGTGACTCCGTTAAGATATTCTCATAGATTGTTATATGTATGTGAGTGTCACAGTGTTGTCAAGTGTAGTGGAATAAATTAAATTGTTTATCTGTCTGTTGTTGTGACTTACACTTCATCATACACATACCCTAGACACATAACTTAGTCATCACACTATTCCAGAATAATTCTGACTGAGATAGATATATATATGTGGCAGCAAGTAAGGTTATCTATAATACACTACTCTCATTAGATATAGATACCTTCACAGCTGATCTCAGTCAGTACACTAAGTCCCCCTATAAATATTTATAACATCCCACTTCACCACAATAGTAACACTGTCCCCTACCAAGCATGTCGTAAAAAGCGACTAAGGAGGGTTGGGCATGGGGCCGGTTACACCATCCTGTAAAAAAAATTTAAACCACAAAAAACTTCAACAAATATGGACAAGTCAAATAAAGAAAATAAAACACAGCCATCCAAGACAGGGGAAGGTCCTCTCGCGGGGAGGCGTATGATGCAACACAGAGAAAGCCGAAAGGAGTCTGTGTTGCTGACTAACCTTCTTTCTTCTAGGAGAACTTCCAGATTTGGCACCTGGAATGTTCGGACATTAAACGAACAAGGGAAAGTGGCGCAAGTAGCAGCAGAAATGAGGGAATACAAAATCGAGGTTCTGGGAATGTGTGAAACAAAGTGGAAGGGGGTAGACAGGAAGAAACTCATCACAGGTGAATTGGTGCTGTCCTCAGGACATGAAGACGAAAGTTCACACCACAGTGAAGGGGTAGCTCTTATGTTATCTAAAGAAGCACAGAAAGCACTAATTGAATGGGAAGCTGTTGGACCCAGAATAATAACAGCTTCTTTCAAAACAGCTAAAAAGAAAATTCATGTAAATGTCATCCAATGTTATGCACCAACTAATGACAAAGAAGAGTCCGTGAAAGAAGCATTTTATACTAAACTACAGGAAATTATGGATAAAGTAAAAAGAAGAGACATCACAATTTTGATGGGTGACATGAATGCAAAGATAGGTACAGTCAACACTGGATTTGAAGAAGTCATGGGAAAACATGGGCTAGGAGTAATGAATGAAAATGGAGAGCTATTCGCAAACTTCTGTGCTTCATATCAACTGGCTATAGGAGGAAGCATGTTTCCACATAAGAGAATACACAAGGCAACATGGATATCACCAGACCATAGAACAGAAAATCAGATTGATCATATATGCATAAACAAGAAGTTTAGATCATCATTGCAGGATGTAAAGGTATATAGAGGAGCAGATGTGGCATCAGATCACCATCTTCTGATAGCCAAAGTAAAAATGAAACTCAAGAGATATGCAACTATGCAAAATTATAGACAACAGTTTAATGTAGGACAGCTAAGAAATCAAGAAACAAGAGACAAATTTGCGGTCACAGTATCCAACAAATTCCAAGTGCTCCAACAGCTGGAAGATGTAGAGAATACAGAAGACTATTGGCAGCAGGTCAAAACAGTATGGAAGGAGACATGTGAAGAAATACTGGGGAAAAGGGAAAGACAACAAAAAGCATGGATAACAACAGAAACCATCAATAAGATAAAAGACAGAAAAAACAAGAAAGCAGAGTTAAACACAAGCAAAACTAGAAGCTCCAAAGCCAAGGCTCAAGAAGTGTACACAGAAGCAAACAAAGAAGTAAAAAGAAGTATCAAAAGAGACAAGAGGAAGTATATTGAGGAGTTGGCAAGAGAGGCAGAAGATGCTGCAGCCAAAGGAAATATGAGAGAACTGTATAGCAGTACAAAGAAGCTAACAGGGAAATACAAGCAAACAAGTTGCCTCATAAAAGACAAGAATGGGAAACTGCTCAGCAATATACAAGAGCAAATGAAGAGGTGGACAGAATATTTTGGGGACCTTCTCAATAGACCAGCTCCACAAAACCCGCCGGACATCCAGCCAGCAGAAGAAGAGCTACAAATTAACGGTGAAAGACCAACGAAGGAAGAAATAAAGAAAGCCATAAAGCTTCTAAGAGAGGGAAAAGCGTCTGGACCTGATGGCATTCCAGCAGAGGCCATCAAAGCAGATATCGACACGGCTACAGAGATGTTATATAAATTACTTGGTAAAGTCTGGGAAAAGGAAGAGATACCAGCAGAATGGAAGGAAGGATATCTGGTTAAGTTGCCTAAGAAGGGAAATTTACAAGAGTGCACAAATTATAGAGGAATAATGTTACTATCAGTGCCAGGAAAAGTATTAAACAGGATTATCCTTGAGAGATTAAAAGAGTCCATAGACAAGAAACTGAGAGATGAACAAGCAGGTTTTCGACAAAACAGATCATGTACAGACCAGATAGCCACTTTGAGAATAATAGTTGAACAAAGTCTGGAATGGAATTCACCACTATACATCGGATTTGTGGACTACGAAAAGGCATTTGACAGTGTAGACAGAGAATCACTTTGGAAATTGATGAGGCATTATGGAGTTCCCCTGAAGATCATTAATTTAATAAAGAAAACATATGAAGACATGACATGCAGAGTTCTTCACGAAGGACAGCTAACAGAACCGTTTGGGATAAGAACAGGAGTGCGACAGGGATGCCTCTTGTCTCCATTTCTTTTCTTGCTGGCAATAGATTGGGTTATGAGATCATCGACAACACACAACAGAAATGGAATCCAGTGGACTCTGACTAAGCAGTTGGATGATCTGGATTTTGCTGATGACTTGGCTCTTCTGTCCCATAACCGTAATCAGATGCAGGACAAATTGAAAACACTCGAGGAGAGGTCACAGCAATTGGGTCTGAAAATACACAGGGAAAAGACAAAAATAATGAGAATAAATGCAGGTAATGATAACAGGGTTGAACTTGAAGAAACACCAATTCAAGATGTAGAATCATACACATATCTTGGCAGCAATATAGACAAAGTTGAAGGGACAGACAGCGATATCAAAATTAGAATACAAAAGGCAAGAGGAGCTTTCATTGCATTGGGAAATATATGGAGATCAAGAGAAATCGGATCCAACACGAAAATAAGAATCTTCAACTCAAATGTGAAGTCAGTCCTATTGTATGGCTCGGAGACATGGAGAACAACAAAGACAACAACCAAAAAGCTACAGACTTTCATAAATGGGTGCTTGCGTAGAATAGAGGGATTAAAATGGTATGACAAGATTACCAACGTGGAACTGATGACAAGAACTAGACAAGTGCCAGTGGAACAAGAGATGAGAAGAAGACGATGGCGATGGATAGGACACACACTGAGGAAACCTGTTGATAGCATTACAAGGCAGTCCTTGTTCTGGAACCCCCAGGGCAAGAGAGGCAGAGGAAGACCAAGAAGTACATGGAGAAGAGAGTTGGAAACAGAGGTGAAAATGATGAGGAGAACATGGAAAGAACTTGAGATGATGGCACGGGACAGGAGGACTTGGCATGTGTTTGTTGAAGGCCTATGCTCCTTTGGGAGTGGAGGGTTATGAATATCAAACTTGTCCAGATAAATATTGCCGTCTACAGGTAATATCTGACGTCAAGTGTCAAGGACGCCGGTTATCGCAAAATTGAATAATATTTTCACAAACCTCACTGACGTGTACTTTTAATGTGTAGGTTAGTCTGACACTTGTAAACATCACACCGACACTTTCATAAACAGATAAATGTAGTGCCATGGTAGATACTGCCGAAGTGTTAGAGACTTTCATATACTAGGTCCAGCTTAGTGAGGTGAGGTGATTTGTTCCCTTCCTCGCAGCCTTTGCCTTCCATACCTCCAGAGCAGAGTCAGGTAACTATTTACAGATGGGAAGACTGGAACGAGACACCACCTAGTTTGGAGCCCGGCACACTTGCCTTCATATTGTTTAGTATCTCAATTTTGTGGCATTTATCAAATGTTTGTTCTATTTCCAAATTCCCACATTTCCGCCCTGTTCGCATATGTCAACGCAACCCTCGTGTTTTCACATTTTTCTCAAAATACCAAATTTTTCTTATATCTCGCATGTTTTTCGTATTTTCAACTTTTTTCTCGATTTCTACAATGCCCTCGTATTTTCTTGTTGTGCTCATTTCTCATAAATTATCTGATATTTTCTTA
The DNA here is from genome assembly GCA_024509875.1 of Oreohelix idahoensis. Classification (NCBI taxonomy): domain Eukaryota; kingdom Metazoa; phylum Mollusca; class Gastropoda; order Stylommatophora; family Oreohelicidae; genus Oreohelix; species Oreohelix idahoensis. The sequence continues at coordinate 200,552 of JAMPIV010022953.1, read as the reverse complement.
TTTTTCTCAAAGACTATCTCGTATATTCTTATTTTTCTCATTTCTCATAAATTATCTCGTATTTTCTAATTGCCGTCGCAATTTCATATCATTCTGATATCCTCACATGTTTTCTGGTATTTTTATTTTGTCAAGTTAACTCATCCATCTCCCAATCTCCTTCTCTTCATGCGTAAAAGACAAACGTTTAAAATTTCTAGTTTTTGTTCTAATCAATACAGAGAGTTAATATGAAAATAATTGTTCTACTGGCTATGAAGCAATATTTAATAAACCCGTTATTTGTATGTGGCAGCGAAGAACCCGTCCGTCAAGCTTGAACAGCGTCTACCTGATGACTGCAGGCCCCAACAAATAAATGATGAAAGCGATAACAAAAGGTTCTGTTCATTAACCCTTACCGCAGGGTATAGTTTTTGATCACCGGCCGTCGACCACATCCTCTCTGTTCAACCGCACCTGTTATTAATCACGGTGGAACAGAACATTAAAGTTCTATTGTTTAAGGGGAGAAAAACAGTGCTTTTGACAGGATGTGATGTCAGTATGACGATTTCAAACGCATGCGCGGTGAATTGCTGTAATAGCAGACTTAGCAACCCTTGTTTACTATCAATAACGAGCTAGTATACTCGTCAAAAAATGATGGAGGTAAAGAATTAAAGTCAACGTCTTAACATTTCAGCATCTGCAGCACGTTTAGATGACGGACAATCTTGCTTGGAACTTATTTTGTTGATTCTGAACGATGTTACTTTAAATTCTTGTCACGTTTTTCAAAAAGAATTTTAATGTTTGCTTATTTGGTGTTTTTTTTCCCAAGGGTTGTAATTATTCGCCCCTCGCTGACAACAATCAGACCACAAATATTAGCATTGAATATACCTGATTGTATGGCATTTTACTTATTCTTTTTCACTTATTATTTCAAATTATAATAGGTATACGATTATCTGTTTTCATGTGTAATTTAAAATAGGGTTTGCAAACCTTGAATCTTACAACCAAACAACCGTGATTTAGCTTGTTATAATAATGAAAAGCGACCTGAAATAATCTATGTTTGCCATTTGGGCAACCGTGTCGCCTTTGTACCGCTAACTCACAGCTGACGTACAGTAAGCCAGGGCTGAGATCAAACACATTTTACACAATAAATTCAATAGACCTCACTTTGAGCCCCAGAAGGGGTAATTAAAAGAAAAAAAAATATGGGCAGCGTTGACGTAGATGGCAGTCCTTTTCTGCTAGCAGATAGGTTACGTTAGTTCTTTTCAGGATTTAGTATCTATCAACGCTGGTCAGGCTAGCAGTCCTTTCATGGATTAGTCACATGCTATAGCACGTTTCACTAGCTTTGCCCTCAAACAAATGTAATTATCTGATTAACCGTCTAACGTATTAATGCCATTTTTTGCATACGATGTTATATTGGGTTAGACCCAACAAATATATACTTTATATCTGTGCATCTTGTCCAGTTCCCATAAACGGATGAAATCCTTTGATCTTTGTCGGCATACTAATTATTGTGTATCGAGAAAAGAAATTTTACCACTTCATGCACAGATTCTGTGAATTGATTAGGCATAGGCGTGTCTACTATTACAATAATGTGGCCATCACGTTTGCAATTGAATACGTGTTGAAGATGATTTCTTAAATGATCTGCATGCGAAATACTCGTGACATTGTTTGTCATTGACATTTAATGCGCTACCAAACTGGACCTTCCTTGATCTAATTATTTCAATAGGTATCACCTCTTTGCGGTTCATAAATATCATAATGGAACGTTGCTCCTCTAATGTGCTTGTAAATAACGGTAAGGTCATATTTAAAGAAATTAAACTTCATCCGAATCATAATCAGATGTCTCTGAGAAATTGAAAATCAATCTCGGCTGAATGAAGGACAAACCATCATTCTTCCAATATTCCTCTTCCTCTTGTAACACATGGTTCTCACTTTTCTTCCAATAATCCCTGGCTATATTGGAAATGGCGGCTTTTATAAGTATTTCAACATCTTTTAATTTGAACGTTCTATTTTCTGTTGCTACCTGTTCCTTAATTTTAGCCCATACTAATTCTATTGGGTTTAAGTGAGAATGGTAAGGAGGTAATCTTAAACGTCTGTGACCATGTTCATGGATTGCCTTGTCTATGTGAAATATCTTTGTATGCTGTGTCTTTTTTTACAATTCCAAGTAATTCAGGTTCATGGACATTTCGTTGAATGGAATGTTGTTTATGGTCAGCCAAATCTTTATTACATCTTTAATACTTGGTGAATTAGAAACGTTATCTTCTGGTGCCACAACGTTGTGATATGAGGCTTTGTCCATTATCAAACACCACGGTCTATCCAAGGAAGGAAGTACATGATTCACAATCCAATCTTGAAATATCTTGCCATTCATCTCTGCATGGTAATCCCTATTATCTGTGGATTTTGAAACAAATATGAGTTCAGTATTATTTAGAAGCCCATGATGGCTGCTTCCTGGATGTGCAATTATTAGGCGCTGTCCTTTGCTGCTTGGTACTAGTCTCTTAGTTGTTCCATCAGATGATTGCCATTCTCGTTCATTACTGTGGTGCGCATTGATCCAAGTTTCATCTAAATACACAAAATCATAACAATCCCTTCTCATTTCTCTGACCTCGCGTAAATATTTGCTTCTCATTGCAACTATATGAGGCTTCTCACAAATAAGGTTTCTACCACCAACATATTTTCTAAAAGTGAATCCCAAACTCCTAATAGTCCTCCATAGCGTAGATTTGGAAATATCAATGTCATTATTCTTTCTTAACCAAATTTTCAATTTCCTTAAAGTCACTGCCTCATTATTGTGAAACATATTGCAAATTTCTCTGTGGATCAATTCTCTGTCAAAATTATCCACCACTCTTGGCCTAATTTTCGTGTGTAAAACACTGGAATTAGACATTTCAGATGTCGGTATCCAGCGGTGCAATGATCGTTTGCTTATCCCCAGGGCGTGAATAGTCCTCTTTTGTGGGTTTGAAATAGAATGATATAGTTTTCCTCGAGTAGCTTCATTGCAGAAATACTTAAAAATCATATTTGTGATTTGCTGTAATGTCATAAAATGTACTCGCAGACTCATTTTTCCTTCTTAACCACACAATAATTTTTGTAGACACACCTCTGATTGACAATGTGTGCGTTGCACCGGATATAAACTGTTTTTTGTTCAAGAAGTGCGATTTCACGCAATTTCACTCAAAAATCATGCCAATTGCTTGATAAACCAAAAATGTGCAAATGAGGTCGTATAATTTACTGTAGACATTTCAATATGTGTGCGTGTGATGTGTGTTGGCAAGTAGGATTTTATATTATATCGCAAAGAAACGAAAATTGAAACCAATGGCCGCATTTTAATGAAAAATTTAATTCATAGGGTCTATACCATTTCAAATTCACACACAAAATTTCACTTATATGCGTTATATATTCGCTGAGATATAGCATTTTGAAGTTGGGCAAAGCTAGTGAAACGTGCTATAGCTGATAGATGCTAGTAGTCCTTTTCAAGGCTTAGAGTTTATCAACACAGCGCTTCAGAGTTCACTTATTTTTGAATGGCTAATTCCGCTCCGATATAACCAACGCACTTAAGTCTGGATCGAAAGGGTTGTGTCTCGCCACAAGAAGGCAAAACCTTCAACAAACAACAATAAACAGCATTACTTTTATAACATACTGTTAATATTACAGATCTAAAAAAAACTAGTTTGTATTTAAAAATTTGTTCCATTAAACTGTTTATTATTTCTTCGTATTTCAAATGGAATTTTTACAACTGATTTCCTTTTCTTTACGTGTGTCTTTTCGCTTCTTACGCAGCGTGGACCACTACTGCAAACTGTCTCGTTGTGAGAAGCCTTTGACAAAGCACGTAATTCGCTTTTACTGCTGTAACTTCTGCGGTATATGTTTTATACGATGAAGTAGGAATTGTTTTAATTCTTTTTAATTGATAATAAGAGATTGTGGAAATGTTTTGTCTACTTAGAGTTAACGTGAGATCTGAACAACGTTTACGTACTTGCTGTTGTTTATCTTTTTCCTGTTTGAAATAATTTTGACAAACTGCCTTATTTTCTAATAAATATCACACACATAAAGGTAAGTTTCAGGCACTCGTGAGAAATAAAGAAGTAGAAAACTAGACAACAGGAAAAACAACAGAAGTGGTAGGTTAACCGGAGAATGGAACCCTGTCACGAGTTGGATTTAGTTAGAGTTATGCCCAAGTGTAGGACAAGACCCCTAGTGTGAGAAAAGACTAAGATAATAGATTAACTATGAGAAATGACAGTGAATGTAGTAAGGTGAGTCTATTGGCCCGAGGAGGATAACCGAAATTAAATCTTCCTCGCCAAATCGTGACTTCCAGAAATGCTATAAACTCACCACCTCTGGCTACCTTTAACAGACTAAAGGAGATAAGGTTAAACTAACACTACAGACACCACTGTACAGACAACAGTTAAGGACTATACAGTGACGAAGCTGATCCAGTGAACATTAAATAAGTTTATTATACAAATCAACAGAATTTTCATAACATAGTAACAAACAAAGAAAAGCATATATCGTGCCAGGTTGCACCGACCTGGAAAAACAGAAAATCAATTTGATTATAAGCAATCCAAATTAAAACTCCAACCACTTTCACTCCTTCATACACCCTGCTGGGGACAAAATTTAAAAAAATGATAAGTGATCTTAACTACAGTCTAATTTGGTGGGGCGTCAACTAAAGCCACGCTCTATAATTTACTAGTTCTAATGTCAAGGTTCTGCTGGTACTGCCGAAGACTATCTGCACAGTAGCTAACTCTGTCAGCGATATCCGCCACTAAGTCACACTCTGCACTGCTAATTAATATACTTTTTCTAACTCTAAGGCTCAGAGGCTACCCTCTAAGAATAATATGAGACTCTGCAGGTCCCTGATCTATTTTTCACCATCTCTCTCTCCACTTCTCCTGCCTTGCTGCTCTCGTTTCATTTCAGCAACCGGGAAATGATATCCCTTTCTTCCTGGTTCTGACTCGTACTTCTGATGACTAGGCACTTGCCGTAGACTGTAGAGGCTTCTCTATTTGGCGAAAAGAAAGCTGATTCTCCCTTGCTATGTTACCCCTCATTTGGGTTTAGGCCCTTCGGTATTAATTTTGACCGAGGCTAAAAAAAAGACACACCAACCCGCTTGCTTGGGTTCGATGGGTGTGTATGAGCTTAGAGCTCCGGGTCTTAAGAAAACCCTTTTCACTGAAGACTGCGTCGCTGTCTCGACCTGCTCTTCCTCGCTCCCTCTCTCTGGGGCCACAATACTCAGAGCCGATACCCCTCCACGTTACAAGCTCTTACGCCTCTGGCGTTTCGACTTTTCTCTCTTGAGAAGACTGGCTACCTTTGCCAGCTGTCAGGAACAAGATTTATTGGCAACCCCCGCTCTTCGGGCCGTGACCACTGCTGTGGACACAAAAGACATGCCACTCTGTACTACAATACCAAAATACTTTCATATAATAAACTTACATATAAAACGTAAACAGTGGATGCTTCAGTCACACTCAAATCTAGCACAAACATGTAAACACCCGAAACGCAGACTGCTCCACCATTTCCCCTCTCCCCCTTTCATCTTGTGCACGATGATACATAAATATTTCCTGACCCTGGGTCAGCTATTCCCAACCACCCCCTGCCTGTCTAGTAAACCCGACTCACTGATCAATACTAATTATACACAGCTTGCTCAGGCCTTAAAACATTAAAAACAGGTAGGGGAACCTCCCGTACTTAGGCCTACTTTAACTCTGTAAGCGGTCTCAGGACCTTATCATCGTTCCCCCCAAACACAAACAGAATACATAACATTTAATGCACACCCGTGTTTAAAATTCCTCAGTACATTTATATATTACATCTCTATACACAGAAATATATATATATATATATCTCTATAGACTATATTTCCTAGAACTCATTAAATCCCATAACACAAAAATCAAATACTACTCCGCATAATATTTAATTACACAACCACTTAAGGCACCATAAATTTCCTTTCCCTCTCTACCTCACGTGGTTTCCCTGCAATTATTATACTTTCACAGATAGAAAAATATTTTAATTATCTTCTCTATCCATCTAGAATTTCTATCCAAATAAATTCCGGTAACCACATGATTAAATTTCCCGAAAAATCCGTTCCCGTATTTTATGTTTTTATGAGACTTATCAGAATTAATCTCTCACTGAAATAAAATACATGCGCTTCAGAATATTCTGTAAATTAATATAAATCTAGGATGCGTGTATTTCTACAGACTTTCTATTAAATCTAAAGAGCACACCTACGTAATATCTCTTTATCACTCATAGACACTGCTATCACTGTAGAAATAAATGATGGCGTTACAAGTTATAAAGTTCAAAATAAATTAATTTAGAACGGACTAAGGCTCTATTAGAGAAACTAAATTTAATTACCACGCTACTTTAAATTACTGACATACCAATACTGCGTTCAGCGTTAGAAGCCGACAATATTCTTGGATACACGGCCCAGGATTTCTGCAGGAAGAGACCGCTAAATCGAAAAACGCTACTTTATCTTATATTTTCCCGCTCTGACCCCCGACCTACTTGAGGCAAGGCGTCTCACTACAACCAATAGAATTAAAGATACTCTAAAATTTTCCATGCGCTCATCTCTAAATTTAGAACCAGTGTATTCTTGCTTCCTTTAAATGCGCGCGTATTTCCGGCTGCGTAACGTTACCTAACGTCGTCCGCTAGCGTGAGCAGAACCGAATGTGATTCGCTCCAACTTACGTTGGACGTTACCTGGGTAGGGGTCATCTCCCCTTCCCCACGATAAAATGACCGCGATAATTTTAACAACGCAAAAAATGGAATTCCAAGATCGCGATATTAGAAACGGGAAGACTGGTGTCCTTCAATACTAACTTACATTAATCCCTCTAGAAAAAAAACCCGCAATTACTTTACCTACAGAACAACTCTAAACACCCCTATTATTCAGAGAGAAAAAGAATCCTTCCCAATCTTTAAAATAGAGGGAAGACAAAAATGGCAAACTCAATAGTTACGATGAGAAAACGAAATGGGGCCTATTGAAGACTAAATCACAGTAACTCCATCACATTACCCCACCCTTCGAGGTCGGAGCCTGCCGATCTAATTTACTGTGGTCTTGGTGTTCAGATTGGTCCCTATCTATGTCTCCCGAGCTGTCTGTGATCGCTGAAGTTTCAGAGTCACTACTGGGGTTTTCCCTGGCAGCCGCACTCCCAAGTTCTTTCTTCACCTTTCCTCTCCTGCGAGTTCTCCCACGTACTTTCCTAACGGTGCGTGGTAATGTATTACTGGTATCCGGCTGACTGACTGGGTCAGCAATCGCCGTAACCGTGCGTAACTGTTCCCCGTTGTCCAAAGACCCGTGCACAATTCTCTCCTTCTTTCTCTCCTTATATACTCCCATGCTCCTGTTGAAGGGCTGTTCTCTCTCTAGACCTGTGCCATCCCATGGTGGGTCCAAAACTTCCTTGGCTAGGTTTCTCAACAGACTGACCTGATCAGCCGACCTGACTGGCTGGCTCTGTAGAGGCCTGGCGATGGCGACTACGGTGCTGCTCGCCAGCGGGGTTGTGACCACTGGTACCTTGCAATGAACCTGAGAAATCTCGTGTATTTCTGACACAGGGTTTCCGTTCATTTTCTGAGTGTCTACTGAATCCTTACTGATCCCAGTAGCTTCTATCTTTGGAACAAGATAGGTAGTATCTGCCCCTGGCAGTGGTTCTGTGATCGCTCTTCCCCTACCAACATGAAGAGGGACAGAGCTCTCTAACATAGCCCCTTGCAAATTCGTAAGGCCGCTTTCCTCACTCTTTTCTGACCTGAAAAGTTCGTGAGAGGTAACTGTAGACCACGGGAGTCCTCCGTCTAACACCCTGGTTCTACCCTCAACCTTGCCCTCCCCTGTGAGAGTTACTGGCATCAGTTGGAATGTGTCCTGCAGTGACACTTGACGGTTTAAGATCCCGTTAGATCGCGGAGTATCTGAGATAAAGTACTCAGGGACTGGTTCCAATGTTCCTTGAAACAAATTGGAAGATCTAGCCAATTTTCCAGGCTCCTCGTTACGCAGGTCGTTTCCTGTAAACGAGATACGAGAGTTGTGGGGCCCATCTCCGTTTATAGGCAAACGGACACTCAGATCACTGTCCTCCTCCGTCTGAGTAAAGTGCTGGTCGGATGGGGCTCCAGGGCTGGTTGGAAACATATGTTCGCTCGATTCGCCGTCTTGTGCCCTTTTAAGAGTGCGCTTGTCGTTGACATATGTGATACAGTTCTTGTCAGTATGTCTCTCTCCTGAAGGAGCTAATACCATCGGGGGCCTAATTCCCGACAACAAAGAATGTATTTCCGAAATCAGAGGCGTCACCTCTGTTTGGCCATTAGGCTGAACAGGGCTGACAGGCGAATACGCCTCTGCAGTTAACATACCGCTGTCCTTAGAGGCTCCTAACCTCTCCTTAACAAGACATGGATGTTCGAGCTCGCTCGGGGCTCCGTGAATTAGGGGTTCTCCCTGTTCACTCATCTGGCCTGTAGTAGGCCCCCTTGCTTCCGCAAGGATCGGTGTACTTGGGGTTCCCAAAACTAAATGTGGGGCCCCTAGGATGAAGTCATAAGCTGGCTGTGCCATTACAGCCGCTTTAATTGTGCCACGCACAAACTTGCACTTCACCTGAATATTGGCTACCGGAAAGCGCTGTGAGGCCCCTTTCCTTAAAATGCCACAAATATCAACTTTCTCCCCTGTCATTTGCCCGGGCTTCACCAGATGTCGGGCAACTATGCTGGGGTAGGTAAGCCCGCTGTCGAATAAACACGTAGTCGCAGTCCCGTTCACTTCTGCTGGTCCGCTGTTGGAGAACAACTTCTTCGACTGAATGGGTTCCCAGGTGTTCCCTTTTGTCGCTCGCACCGGCCTTAAGCAAGCCGCATGATGCACGGGTTGTTTATTCATACACCTGGAGGTCCAATGGGAAGTGGTCTGACAATTTCGAGAGTATCTCTCATTATCTCCTCGGTTTCTAGCGGGTTCCTGAGAGTTTGGCCCCTGTGATCTGTTGTGAGGCTGGGGGCGCAGGTTATGACCGGAATGGGGCTCCTTGCGTGAAGGCCCCTGCTGCTGGTGAGCATGAGAAGACGACTGGGATGATGAAGCTCCTTTGTCCTGGCCTGGCGGGTCTGGGTGTTTTCGTTTCTGGCCCAGTACTTCAGCCTGTGCCGTCTGGAACCTTTCCGAAAAAAGAATAATCTGGTCCAGTTGCTGGGCGCCCTGCTCTGCCAGGTACCTCCTCAAATCAGGAGACATGTTTGCCTTGATTTGTTCCACCATTATTAATTCTTCTAATCCTTCAAAGGTTTTGGCCAGTCCCGACAACTCTCTCCAGCGAGTGAGGTAATTCCTAAGCCTTTCAGCAAACTGAGGAAAGCTTTCTCCCTTCTCCGGACGACTTTCCCTGAACATGGTTTGGCATTTACGGGGGGTCCACTGGAATCTTTGCAACAACGCGTTCTGTAGTGCCTCGAAGTTGTTCTGGTCATCTATGAGCAACTTGTGGTAGACGTCATACGCATGACCTCTGAGAGACTGCGATAATTTTAGACACCAAAGACTTTCATCCAACCCGTATGCCTTTGCCATCCGTTCGAATTTTCCAGGAATATGTCAATTTTCTCATTCCCGTTAGGGAAAGAGTCCATCGGAAAATTCATGGCTGCCATCCGGGGGCCTCCATTTCCTGAGGTGTCTATCGCCCCTGTTCCGGGGGAATCTCCATTAGCCGAACTGCCCTCCGAAGACCTGAGCTGCAGTTCCAGAGAATGCATGGCAAGTTCGTGCTGTCTTTCTGCTGCCTTTTCCCTTTCCTCAACTTCTGCTGCCCTTTTTCTTTCCTCAACTTCTGCTGCCCTTTTTCTTTCCTCAACTTCTGCTGCCCTTTCCCTTTCCTCTTTCTGATTATGCCTATCATTTTCTCTGATCATGTAGGCCTTAGTTTCCTCCTTGTCCATTCCCATGTCCTGAGCAGCGTCACGCCAGGCAGCTCGTAACTTGGCCATATCTGCCATCTTACCTGTAACTGCTGTAGCTTACCAAAGACAAGAAATGACAGAAAGAAAAAAAAGAAGGAATTACCTGTTACCTACTGAGGAATGCTATCTCTATAACCTCGGTCCCAAAACCCGAACTCAGACTAGCACCAGTCTGACTAATAACTACCTGAAAAAAATCTTCCTATTAAGAAAAAAATTCGTTAGCCATCAATTACTTCTAAGTTCTATAAACTAACCTATCACTACAATCCACCTGCCTGCAACCTGTGGAAAAACTTTCTGTGGAAAAACTTATAACTGGATCAGTTCTAATAGCTCAGTCTAGGGGATATTGAAAGAATCTATTCTCAGACTTTCCTATAGAAAACAATCTGTCAATCAAGATAAGATCCCAGAATGATCCTACAAAGCTGATCCCAAGGACGATCGCCACACACTTGTCACGAGTTGGATTTAGTTAGAGTTATGCCCAAGTGTAGGACAAGACCCTAGTGTGAGAAAAGACTAAGATAATAGATTAATTATGAGAAATGACAGTGAATGTAGTAAGGTGAGTCTATTGGCCCGAGGAGGATAACCGAAATTAAATCTTCCTCGCCAAATCGTGACTTCCAGAAATGCTATAAACTCACCACCTCTGGCTACCTTTAACAGACTAAAGGAGATAAGGTTAAACTAACACTACAGACACCACTGTACAGACAACAGTTAAGGACTATACAGTGACGAAGCTGATCCAGTGAACATTAAATAAGTTTATTATACAAATCAACAGAATTTTCATAACATAGTAACAAACAAAGAAAAGCATATATCGTGCCAGGTTGCACCGACCTGGAAAAACAAAGAAAATCAATTTGATTATAAGCAATCCAAATTAAAACTCCAACCACTTTCACTCCTTCATACACCCTGCTGGGGACAAAATTTAAAAAAATGATAAGTGATCTTAACTACAGTCTAATTTGGTGGGGCGTCAACTAAAGCCACGCTCTATAATTTACTAGTTCTAATGTCAAGGTTCTGCTGGTACTGCCGAAGACTATCTGCACAGTAGCTAACTCTGTCAGCGATATCCGCCACTAAGTCACACTCTGCACTGCTAATTAATATACTTTTTCTAACTCTAAGGCTCAGAGGCTACCCTCTAAGAATAATATGAGACTCTGCAGGTCCCTGATCTATTTTTCACCATCTCTCTCTCCACTTCTCCTGCCTTGCTGCTCTCGTTTCATTTCAGCAACCGGGAAATGATATCCCTTTCTTCCTGGTTCTGACTCGTACTTCTGATGACTAGGCACTTGCCGTAGACTGTAGAGGCTTCTCTATTTGGCGAAAAGAAAGCTGATTCTCCCTTGCTATGTTACCCCTCATTTGGGTTTAGGCCCTTCGGTATTAATTTTGACCGAGGCTAAAAAAAAAGACACACCACCCCCGCTTGCTTGGGTTCGATGGGTGTGTATGAGCTTAGAGCTCCGGGTCTTAAGAAAACCCTTTTCACTGAAGACTGCGTCGCTGTCTCGACCTGCTCTTCCTCGCTCCCTCTCTCTGGGGCCACAATACTCAGAGCCGATACCCCTCCACGTTACAAGCTCTTACGCCTCTGGCGTTTCGACTTTTCTCTCTTGAGAAGACTGGCTACCTTTGCCAGCTGTCAGGAACAAGATTTATTGGCAACCCCGCTCTTCGGGCCGTGACCACTGCTGTGGACACAAAAGACATGCCACTCTGTACTACAATACCAAAATACTTTCATATAATAAACTTACATATAAAACGTAAACAGTGGATGCTTCAGTCACACTCAAATCTAGCACAAACATGTAAACACCCGAAACGCAGACTGCTCCACCATTTCCCCTCTCCCCCTTTCATCTTGTGCACGATGATACATAAATATTTCCTGACCCTGGGTCAGCTATTCCCAACCACCCCCTGCCTGTCTAGTAAACCCGACTCACTGATCAATACTAATTATACACAGCTTGCTCAGGCCTTAAAACATTAAAAACAGGTAGGGAAACCTCCCGTACTTAGGCCTACTTTAACTCTGTAAGCGGTCTCAGGACCTTATCATCGTTCCCCCCAAACACAAACAGAATACATAACATTTAATGCACACCCGTGTTTAAAATTCCTCAGTACATTTATATATTACATCTCTATACACAGAAATATATATATATCTCTATAGACTATATTTCCTAGAACTCATTAAATCCCATAACACAAAAATCAAATACTACTCCGCATAATATTTAATTACACAACCACTTAAGGCACCATAAATTTCCTTTCCCTCTCTACCTCACGTGGTTTCCCTGCAATTATTATACTTTCACAGATAGAAAAATATTTTAATTATCTTCTCTATCCATCTAGAATTTCTATCCAAATAAATTCCGGTAACCACGTGATTAAATTTCCCGAAAAATCCGTTCCCGTATTTTATGTTTTTATGAGACTTATCAGAATTAATCTCTCACTGAAATAAAATACATGCGCTTCAGAATATTCTGTAAATTAATATAAATCTAGGATGCGTGTATTTCTACAGACTTTCTATTAAATCTAAAGAGCACACCTACGTAATATCTCTTTATCACTCATAGACACTGCTATCACTGTAGAAATAAATGATGGCGTTACAAGTTATAAAGTTCAAAATAAATTAAATTAGAACGGACTAAGGCTCTATTAGAGAAACTAAATTTAATTACCACGCTACTTTAAATTACTGACATACCAATACTGCGTTCAGCGTTAGAAGCCGACAATATTCTTGGATACACGGCCCAGGATTTCTGCAGGAAGAGACCGCTAAATCGAAAAACGCTACTTTATCTTATATTTTCCCGCTCTGACCCCCGACCTACTTGAGGCAAGGCGTCTCACTACAACCAATAGAATTAAAGATACTCTAAAATTTTCCATGCGCTCATCTCTAAATTTAGAACCAGTGTATTCTTGCTTCCTTTAAATGCGCGCGTATTTCCGGCTGCGTAACGTTACCTAACGTCGTCCGCTAGCGTGAGCAGAACCGAATGTGATTCGCTCCAACTTACGTTGGACGTTACCTGGGTAGGGGTCATCTCCCCTTCCCCACGATAAAATGACCGCGATAATTTTAACAACGCAAAAAATGGAATTCCAAGATCGCGATATTAGAAACGGGAAGACTGGTGTCCTTCAATACTAACTTACATTAATCCCTCTAGAAAAAAACCCGCAATTACTTTACCTACAGAACAACTCTAAACACCCCTATTATTCAGAGAGAAAAAGAATCCTTCCCAATCTTTAAAATAGAGGGAAGACAAAAATGGCAAACTCAATAGTTACGATGAGAAAACGAAATGGGGCCTATTGAAGACTAAATCACAGTAACTCCATCACATTACCCCACCCTTCGAGGTCGGAGCCTGCCGATCTAATTTACTGTGGTCTTGGTGTTCAGATTGGTCCCTATCTATGTCTCCCGAGCTGTCTGTGATCGCTGAAGTTTCAGAGTCACTACTGGGGTTTTCCCTGGCAGCCGCACTCCCAAGTTCTTTCTTCACCTTTCCTCTCCTGCGAGTTCTCCCACGTACTTTCCTAACGGTGCGTGGTAATGTATTACTGGTATCCGGCTGACTGACTGGGTCAGCAATCGCCGTAACCGTGCGTAACTGTTCCCCGTTGTCCAAAGACCCGTGCACAATTCTCTCCTTCTTTCTCTCCTTATATACTCCCATGCTCCTGTTGAAGGGCTGTTCTCTCTCTAGACCTGTGCCATCCCATGGTGGGTCCAAAACTTCCTTGGCTAGGTTTCTCAACAGACTGACCTGATCAGCCGACCTGACTGGCTGGCTCTGTAGAGGCCTGGCGATGGCGACTACGGTGCTGCTCGCCAGCGGGGTTGTGACCACTGGTACCTTGCAATGAACCTGAGAAATCTCGTGTATTTCTGACACAGGGTTTCCGTTCATTTTCTGAGTGTCTACTGAATCCTTACTGATCCCAGTAGCTTCTATCTTTGGAACAAGATAGGTAGTATCTGCCCCTGGCAGTGGTTCTGTGATCGCTCTTCCCCTACCAACATGAAGAGGGACAGAGCTCTCTAACATAGCCCCTTGCAAATTCGTAAGGCCGCTTTCCTCACTCTTTTCTGACCTGAAAAGTTCGTGAGAGGTAACTGTAGACCACGGGAGTCCTCCGTTTAACACCCTGGTTCTACCCTCAACCTTGCCCTCCCCTGTGAGAGTTACTGGCATCAGTTGGAATGTGTCCTGCAGTGACACTTGACGGTTTAAGATCCCGTTAGATCGCGGAGTATCTGAGATAAAGTACTCAGGGACTGGTTCCAATGTTCCTTGAAACAAATTGGAAGATCTAGCCAATTTTCCAGGCTCCTCGTTACGCAGGTCGTTTCCTGTAAACGAGATACGAGAGTTGTGGGGCCCATCTCCGTTTATAGGCAAACGGACACTCAGATCACTGTCCTCCTCCGTCTGAGTAAAGTGCTGGTCGGATGGGGCTCCAGGGCTGGTTGGAAACATATGTTCGCTCGATTCGCCATCTTGTGCCCTTTTAAGAGTGCGCTTGTCGTTGACATATGTGATACAGTTCTTGTCAGTATGTCTCTCTCCTGAAGGAGCTAATACCATCGGGGGCCTAATTCCCGACAACAAAGAATGTATTTCCGAAATCAGAGGCGTCACCTCTGTTTGGCCATTAGGCTGAACAGGGCTGACAGGCGAATACGCCTCTGCAGTTAACATACCGCTGTCCTTAGAGGCTCCTAACCTCTCCTTAACAAGACATGGATGTTCGAGCTCGCTCGGGGCTCCGTGAATTAGGGGTTCTCCCTGTTCACTCATCTGGCCTGTAGTAGGCCCCCTTGCTTCCGCAAGGATCGGTGTACTTGGGGTTCCCAAAACTAAATGTGGGGCCCCTAGGATGAAGTCATAAGCTGGCTGTGCCATTACAGCCGCTTTAATTGTGCCACGCACAAACTTGCACTTCACCTGAATATTGGCTACCGGAACGCGCTGCTGTGAGGCCCCTTTCCTTAAAATGCCACAAATATCAACTTTCTCCCCTGTCATTTGCCCGGGCTTCACCAGATGTCGGGCAACTATGCTGGGGTAGGTAAGCCCGCTGTCGAATAAACACGTAGTCGCAGTCCCGTTCACTTCTGCTGGTCCGCTGTTGGAGAACAACTTCTTCGACTGAATGGGTTCCCAGGTGTTCCCTTTTGTCGCTCGCACCGGCCTTAAGCAAGCCGCATGATGCACGGGTTGTTTATTCATACACCTGGAGGTCCAATGGGAAGTGGTCTGACAATTTCGAGAGTATCTCTCATTATCTCCTCGGTTTCTAGCGGGTTCCTGAGAGTTTGGCCCCTGTGATCTGTTGTGAGGCTGGGGGCGCAGGTTATGACCGGAATGGGGCTCCTTGCGTGAAGGCCCCTGCTGCTGGTGAGCATGAGAAGACGACTGGGATGATGAAGCTCCTTTGTCCTGGCTGGCGGGTCTGGGTGTTTTCGTTTCTGGCCCAGTACTTCAGCCTGTGCCGTCTGGAACCTTTCCGAAAAAAGAATAATCTGGTCCAGTTGCTGGGCGCCCTGCTCTGCCAGGTACCTCCTCAAATCAGGAGACATGTTTGCCTTGATTTGTTCCACCATTATTAATTCTTCTAATCCTTCAAAGGTTTTGGCCAGTCCCGACAACTCTCTCCAGCGAGTGAGGTAATTCCTAAGCCTTTCAGCAAACTGAGGAAAGCTTTCTCCCTTCTCCGGACGACTTTCCCTGAACATGGTTTGGCATTTACGGGGGGTCCACTGGAATCTTTGCAACAACGCGTTCTGTAGTGCCTCGAAGTTGTTCTGGTCATCTATGAGCAACTTGTGGTAGACGTCATACGCATGACCTCTGAGGGACTGCGATAATTTTAGACACCAAAGACTTTCATCCAACCCGTATGCCTTTGCCATCCGTTCGAATTTTTCCAGGAATATGTCAATTTTCTCATTCCCGTTAGGGAAAGAGTCCATCGGAAAATTCATGGCTGCCATCCGGGGGCCTCCATTTCCTGAGGTGTCTATCGCCCCTGTTCCGGGGGAATCTCCATTAGCCGAACTGCCCTCCGAAGACCTGAGCTGCAGTTCCAGAGAATGCATGGCAAGTTCGTGCTGTCTTTCTGCTGCCTTTTCCCTTTCCTTAACTTCTGCTGCCCTTTTTCTTTCCTCAACTTCTGCTGCCCTTTTTCTTTCCTCAACTTCTGCTGCCCTTTCCCTTTCCTCTTTCTGATTATGCCTATCATTTTCTCTGATCATGTAGGCCTTAGTTTCCTCCTTGTCCATTCCCATGTCCTGAGCAGCGTCACGCCAGGCAGCTCGTAACTTGGCCATATCTGCCATCTTACCTGTAACTGCTGTAGCTTACCAAAGACAAGAAATGACAGAAAGAAAAAAAAGAAGGAATTACCTGTTACCTACTGAGGAATGCTATCTCTATAACCTCGGTCCCAAAACCCGAACTCAGACTAGCACCAGTCTGACTAATAACTACCTGAAAAAAATCTTCCTATTAAAAAAAAAAAAAAAAATCGTTAGCCATCAATTACTTCTAAGTTCTATAAACTAACCTATCACTACAATCCACCTGCCTGCAACCTGTGGAAAAACTTTCTGTGGAAAAACTTATAACTGGATCAGTTCTAATAGCTCAGTCTAGGGGATATTGAAAGAATCTATTCTCAGACTTTCCTATGGAAAACAATCTGTCAATCAAGATAAGATCCCAGCATGATCATACAAAGCTGATACCAAGGGCGATCGCCACACACTTTGTCACGAGTTGGATTTAAGTTAGAGTTATGCCCAAGTGTAGGACAAGACCCCTAGTGTGAGAAAAGACTAAGATAATAGATTAATTATGAGAAATGACAGTGAATGTAGTAAGGTGAGTCTATTGGCCCGAGGAGGATAACCGAAATTAAATCTTCCTCGCCAAATCGTGACTTCCAGAAATGCTATAAACTCACCACCTCTGGCTACCTTTAACAGACTAAAGGAGATAAGGTTAAACTAACACTACAGACACCACTGTACAGACAACAGTTAAGGACTATACAGTGACGAAGCTGATCCAGTGAACATTAAATAAGTTTATTATACAAATCAACAGAATTTTCATAACATAGTAACAAACAAAGAAAAGCATATATCGTGCAAGGTTGCACCGACCTGGAAAGAAAATCAATTTGATTATAAGCACACCAAATTAAAACTCCAACCACTTTCACTCCTTCATACACCCTGCTGGGGACAAAATTTAAAAAAATGATAAGTGATCTTAACTACAGTCTAATTTGGTGGGGCGTCAACTAAAGCCACGCTCTATAATTTTACTAGTTCTAATGTCAAGGTTCTGCTGGTACTGCCGAAGACTATCTGCACAGTAGCTAACTCTGTCAGCGATATCCGCCACTAAGTCACACTCTGCACTGCTAATTAATAGACTTTTTCTAACTCTAAGGCTCAGAGGCTACCCTCTAAGAATAATATGAGACTCTGCAGGTCCCTGATCTATTTTTCACCATCTCTCTCTCCACTTCTCCTGCCTTGCTGCTCTCGTTTCATTTCAGCAACCGGGAAATGATATCCCTTTCTTCCTGGTTCTGACTCGTACTTCTGATGACTAGGCACTTGCCGTAGACTGTAGAGGCTTCTCTATTTGGCGAAAAGAAAGCTGATTCTCCCTTGCTATGTTACCCCTCATTTGGGTTTAGGCCCTTCGGTATTAATTTTGACCGAGGCTAAAAAAAAAGACACACCAACCCGCTTGCTTGGGTTCGATGGGTGTGTATGAGCTTAGAGCTCCGGGTCTTAAGAAAACCCTTTCACTGAAGACTGCGTCGCTGTCTCGACCTGCTCTTCCTCGCTCCCTCTCTCTGGGGCCACAATACTCAGAGCCGATACCCCTCCACGTTACAAGCTCTTACGCCTCTGGCGTTTCCTCGACTTTTCTCTCTTGAGAAGACTGGCTACCTTTGCCAGCTGTCAGGAACAAGATTTATTGGCAACCCCCGCTCTTCGGGCCGTGACCACTGCTGTGGACACAAAAGACATGCCACTCTGTACTACAATACCAAAATACTTTCATATAATAAACTTACATATAAAACGTAAACAGTGGATGCTTCAGTCACACTCAAATCTAGCACAAACATGTAAACACCCGAAACGCAGACTGCTCCACCATTTCCCCTCTCCCCCTTTCATCTTGTGCACACAATACATAAATTTTTCCTGACCCTGGGTCAGCTGTTCCCAACCCCCCCCCTGCCTGTCTAGTAAACCCGACTCACTGATCAATACTAATTATACACAGCTTGCTCAGGCCTTAAAACATTAAAAACAGGTAGGGGAACCTCCCGTACTTAGGCCTACTTTAACTCTGTAAGCGGTCTCAGGACCTTATCATCGTTCCCCCCCCATGTTCCTTCTTTCCTTCAACACAAATAGAATACATAACATTTAATGCACACCCGTGTTTAAAATTCCTCAGTACATTTATATATTACATCTCTATACACAGAAATATATATATATCTCTATAGACTATATTTCCTAGAACTCATTAAATCCCATAACACAAAAATCAAATACTACTCCGCATAATATTTAATTACACAACCACTTAAGGCACCATAAATTTCCTTTCCCTCTCTACCTCACGTGGTTTCCCTGCAATTATTATACTTTCACAGATAGAAAAATATTTTTAATTATCTTCTCTATCCATCTAGAATTTCTATCCAAATAAATTCCGGTAACCACGTGATTAAATTTCCCGAAAAATCCGTTCCCGTATTTTATGTTTTTATGAGACTTATCAGAATTAATCTCTCACTGAAATAAAATACATGCGCTTCAGAATATTCTGTAAATTAATATAAATCTAGGATGCGTGTATTTCTACAGACTTTCTATTAAATCTAAAGAGCACACCTACGTAATATCTCTTTATCACTCATAGACACTGCTATCACTGTAGAAATAAATGATGGCGTTACAAGTTATAAAGTTCAAAAATAAATTAAATTAGAACGGACTAAGGCTCTATTAGAGAAACTAAATTTAATTACCACGCTACTTTAAATTACTGACATACCAATACTGCGTTCAGCGTTAGAAGCCGACAATATTCTTGGATACACGGCCCAGGATTTCTGCAGGAAGAGACCGCTAAATCGAAAAACGCTACTTTATCTTATATTTTCCCGCTCTGACCCCCGACCTACTTGAGGCAAGGCGTCTCACTACAACCAATAGAATTAAAGATACTCTAAAATTTTCCATGCGCTCATCTCTAAATTTAGAACCAGTGTATTCTTGCTTCCTTTAAATGCGCGCGTATTTCCGGCTGCGTAACGTTACCTAACGTCGTCCGCTAGCGTGAGCAGAACCGAATGTGATTCGCTCCAACTTACGTTGGACGTTACCTGGGTAGGGGTCATCTCCCCTTCCCCACGATAAAATGACCGCGATAATTTTAACAACGCAAAAAAATGGAATTCCAAGATCGCGATATTAGAAACGGGAAGACTGGTGTCCTTCAATACTAACTTACATTAATCCCTCTAGAAAAAAACCCGCAATTACTTTACCTACAGAACAACTCTAAACACCCCTATTATTCAGAGAGAAAAAGAATCCTTCCCAATCTTTAAAATAGAGGGAAGACAAAAATGGCAAACTCAATAGTTACGATGAGAAAACGAAATGGGGCCTATTGAAGACTAAATCACAGTAACTCCATCACATTACCCCACCCTTCGAGGTCGGAGCCTGCCGATCTAATTTACTGTGGTCTTGGTGTTCAGATTGGTCCCTATCTATGTCTCCCGAGCTGTCTGTGATCGCTGAAGTTTCAGAGTCACTACTGGGGTTTTCCCTGGCAGCCGCACTCCCAAGTTCTTTCTTCACCTTTCCTCTCCTGCGAGTTCTCCCACGTACTTTCCTAACGGTGCGTGGTAATGTATTACTGGTATCCGGCTGACTGACTGGGTCAGCAATCGCCGTAACCGTGCGTAACTGTTCCCCGTTGTCCAAAGACCCGTGCACAATTCTCTCCTTCTTTCTCTCCTTATATACTCCCATGCTCCTGTTGAAGGGCTGTTCTCTCTCTAGACCTGTGCCATCCCATGGTGGGTCCAAAACTTCCTTGGCTAGGTTTCTCAACAGACTGACCTGATCAGCCGACCTGACTGGCTGGCTCTGTAGAGGCCTGGCGATGGCGACTACGGTGCTGCTCGCCAGCGGGGTTGTGACCACTGGTACCTTGCAATGAACCTGAGAAATCTCGTGTATTTCTGACACAGGGTTTCCGTTCATTTTCTGAGTGTCTACTGAATCCTTACTGATCCCAGTAGCTTCTATCTTTGGAACAAGATAGGTAGTATCTGCCCCTGGCAGTGGTTCTGTGATCGCTCTTCCCCTACCAACATGAAGAGGGACAGAGCTCTCTAACATAGCCCCTTGCAAATTCGTAAGGCCGCTTTCCTCACTCTTTTCTGACCTGAAAAGTTCGTGAGAGGTAACTGTAGACCACGGGAGTCCTCCGTTTAACACCCTGGTTCTACCCTCAACCTTGCCCTCCCCTGTGAGAGTTACTGGCATCAGTTGGAATGTGTCCTGCAGTGACACTTGACGGTTTAAGATCCCGTTAGATCGCGGAGTATCTGAGATAAAGTACTCAGGGACTGGTTCCAATGTTCCTTGAAACAAATTGGAAGATCTAGCCAATTTTCCAGGCTCCTCGTTACGCAGGTCGTTTCCTGTAAACGAGATACGAGAGTTGTGGGGCCCATCTCCGTTTATAGGCAAACGGACACTCAGATCACTGTCCTCCTCCGTCTGAGTAAAGTGCTGGTCGGATGGGGCTCCAGGGCTGGTTGGAAACATATGTTCGCTCGATTCGCCATCTTGTGCCCTTTTAAGAGTGCGCTTGTCGTTGACATATGTGATACAGTTCTTGTCAGTATGTCTCTCTCCTGAAGGAGCTAATACCATCGGGGGCCTAATTCCCGACAACAAAGAATGTATTTCCGAAATCAGAGGCGTCACCTCTGTTTGGCCATTAGGCTGAACAGGGCTGACAGGCGAATACGCCTCTGCAGTTAACATACCGCTGTCCTTAGAGGCTCCTAACCTCTCCTTAACAAGACATGGATGTTCGAGCTCGCTCGGGGCTCCGTGAATTAGGGGTTCTCCCTGTTCACTCATCTGGCCTGTAGTAGGCCCCCTTGCTTCCGCAAGGATCGGTGTACTTGGGGTTCCCAAAACTAAATGTGGGGCCCCTAGGATGAAGTCATAAGCTGGCTGTGCCATTACAGCCGCTTTAATTGTGCCACGCACAAACTTGCACTTCACCTGAATATTGGCTACCGGAAAGCGCTGTGAGGCCCCTTTCCTTAAAATGCCACAAATATCAACTTTCTCCCCTGTCATTTGCCCGGGCTTCACCAGATGTCGGGCAACTATGCTGGGGTAGGTAAGCCCGCTGTCGAATAAACACGTAGTCGCAGTCCCGTTCACTTCTGCTGGTCCGCTGTTGGAGAACAACTTCTTCGACTGAATGGGTTCCCAGGTGTTCCCTTTTGTCGCTCGCACCGGCCTTAAGCAAGCCGCATGATGCACGGGTTGTTTATTCATACACCTGGAGGTCCAATGGGAAGTGGTCTGACAATTTCGAGAGTATCTCTCATTATCTCCTCGGTTTCTAGCGGGTTCCTGAGAGTTTGGCCCCTGTGATCTGTTGTGAGGCTGGGGGCGCAGGTTATGACCGGAATGGGGCTCCTTGCGTGAAGGCCCCTGCTGCTGGTGAGCATGAGAAGACGACTGGGATGATGAAGCTCCTGTGTCCTGGCCTGGCGGGTCTGGGTTTTTTCGTTTCTGGCCCAGTACTTCAGCCTGTGCCGTCTGGAACCTTCCGAAAAAAGAATAATCTGGTCCAGTTGCTGGGCGCCCTGCTCTGCCAGGTACCTCCTCAAATCAGGAGACATGTTTGCCTTGATTTGTTCCACCATTATTAATTCTTCTAATCCTTCAAAGGTTTTGGCCAGTCCCGACAACTCTCTCCAGCGAGTGAGGTAATTCCTAAGCCTTTCAGCAAACTGAGGAAAGCTTTCTCCCTTCTCCGGACGACTTTCCCTGAACATGGTTTGGCATTTACGGGGGGTCCACTGGAATCTTTGCAACAACGCGTTCTGTAGTGCCTCGAAGTTGTTCTGGTCATCTATGAGCAACTTGTGGTAGACGTCATACGCATGACCTCTGAGAGACTGCGATAATTTTAGACACCAAAGACTTTCATCCAACCCGTATGCCTTTGCCATCCGTTCGAATTTTCCAGGAATATGTCAATTTTTCTCATTCCCGTTAGGGAAAGAGTCCATCGGAAAATTCATGGCTGCCATCCGGGGGCCTCCATTTCCTGAGGTGTCTATCGCCCCTGCTCCGGGGGAATCTCCATTAGCCGAACTGCCCTCCGAAGACCTGAGCTGCAGTTCCAGAGAATGCATGGCAAGTTCGTGCTGTCTTTCTGCTGCCTTTTCCCTTTCCTCAACTTC
The DNA here is from genome assembly GCA_024509875.1 of Oreohelix idahoensis. Classification (NCBI taxonomy): domain Eukaryota; kingdom Metazoa; phylum Mollusca; class Gastropoda; order Stylommatophora; family Oreohelicidae; genus Oreohelix; species Oreohelix idahoensis. The sequence goes on along the minus strand of JAMPIV010022953.1, from coordinate 177,731 downwards.
TGCTGCCCTTTTTCTTTCCTCAACTTCTGCTGCCCTTTTTCTTTCCTCAACTTCTGCTGCCCTTTCCCTTTCCTCTTTCTGATTATGCCTATCATTTTCTCTGATCATGTAGGCCTTAGTTTCCTCCTTGTCCATTCCCATGTCCTGAGCAGCGTCACGCCAGGCAGCTCGTAACTTGGCCATATCTGCCATCTTACCTGTAACTGCTGTAGCTTACCAAAGACAAGAAATGACAGAAAGAAAAAAAAGAAGGAATTACCTGTTACCTACTGAAGAATGCTATCTCTATAACCTCGGTCCCAAAACCCGAACTCAGACTAGCACCAGTCTGACTAATAACTACCTGAAAAAAATCTTCCTATTAAGAAAAAAATTCGTTAGCCATCAATTACTTCTAAGTTCTATAAACTAACCTATCACTACAATCCACCTGCCTGCAACCTGTGGAAAAACTTTCTGTGGAAAAACTTATAACTGGATCAGTTCTAATAGCTCAGTCTAGGGGATATTGAAAGAATCTATTCTCAGACTTTCCTATAGAAAACAATCTGTCAATCAAGATAAGATCCCAGAATGATCCTACAAAGCTGATCCCAAGGACGATCGCCACACACTTGTCACGAGTTGGATTTAGTTAGAGTTATGCCCAAGTGTAGGACAAGACCCCTAGTGTGAGAAAAGACTAAGATAATAGATTAATTATGAGAAATGACAGTGAATGTAGTAAGGTGAGTCTATTGGCCCGAGGAGGATAACCGAAATTAAATCTTCCTCGCCAAATCGTGACTTCCAGAAATGCTATAAACTCACCACCTCTGGCTACCTTTAACAGACTAAAGGAGATAAGGTTAAACTAACACTACAGACACCACTGTACAGACAACAGTTAAGGACTATACAGTGACGAAGCTGATCCAGTGAACATTAAATAAGTTTATTATACAAATCAACAGAATTTTCATAACATAGTAACAAACAAAGAAAAGCATATATCGTGCCAGGTTGCACCGACCTGGAAAAACAGAAAATCAATTTGATTATAAGCAATCCAAATTAAAACTCCAACCACTTTCACTCCTTCATACACCCTGCTGGGGACAAAATTTAAAAAAAATGATAAGTGATCTTAACTACAGTCTAATTTGGTGGGGCGTCAACTAAAGCCACGCTCTATAATTTACTAGTTCTAATGTCAAGGTTCTGCTGGTACTGCCGAAGACTATCTGCACAGTAGCTAACTCTGTCAGCGATATCCGCCACTAAGTCACACTCTGCACTGCTAATTAATAGACTTTTTCTAACTCTAAGGCTCAGAGGCTACCCTCTAAGAATAATATGAGACTCTGCAGGTCCCTGATCTATTTTTCACCATCTCTCTCTCCACTTCTCCTGCCTTGCTGCTCTCGTTTCATTTCAGCAACCGGGAAATGATATCCCTTTCTTCCTGGTTCTGACTCGTACTTCTGATGACTAGGCACTTGCCGTAGACTGTAGAGGCTTCTCTATTTGGCGAAAAGAAAGCTGATTCTCCCTTGCTATGTTACCCCTCATTTGGGTTTAGGCCCTTCGGTATTATTTTGACCGAGGCTAAAAAAAAAGACACACCAACCCGCTTGCTTGGGTTCGATGGGTGTGTATGAGCTTAGAGCTCCGGGTCTTAAGAAAACCCTTTTCACTGAAGACTGCGTCGCTGTCTCGACCTGCTCTTCCTCGCTCCCTCTCTCTGGGGCCACAATACTCAGAGCCGATACCCCTCCACGGTACAAGCTCTTACGCCTCTGGCGTTTCGACTTTTCTCTCTTGAGAAGACTGGCTACCTTTGCCAGCTGTCAGGAACAAGATTTATTGGCAACCCCCGCTCTTCGGGCCGTGACCACTGCTGTGGACACAAAAGACATGCCACTCTGTACTACAATACCAAAATACTTTCATATAATAAACTTACATATAAAACGTAAACAGTGGATGCTTCAGTCACACTCAAATCTAGCACAAACATGTAAACACCCGAAACGCAGACTGCTCCACCATTTCCCCTCTCCCCCTTTCATCTTGTGCACGATGATACATAAATATTTCCTGACCCTGGGTCAGCTATTCCCAACCACCCCCTGCCTGTCTAGTAAACCCGACTCACTGATCAATACTAATTATACACAGCTTGCTCAGGCCTTAAAACATTAAAAACAGGTAGGGGAACCTCCCGTACTTAGGCCTACTTTAACTCTGTAAGCGGTCTCAGGACCTTATCATCGTTCCCCCCAAACACAAACAGAATACATAACATTTAATGCACACCCGTGTTTAAAATTCCTCAGTACATTTATATATTACATCTCTATACACAGAAATATATATATATATATCTCTATAGACTATATTTCCTAGAACTCATTAAATCCCATAACACAAAAATCAAATACTACTCCGCATAATATTTAATTACACAACCACTTAAGGCACCATAAATTTCCTTTCCCTCTCTACCTCACGTGGTTTCCCTGCAATTATTATACTTTCACAGATAGAAAAATATTTTAATTATCTTCTCTATCCATCTAGAATTTCTATCCAAATAAATTCCGGTAACCACGTGATTAAATTTCCCGAAAAATCCGTTCCCGTATTTTATGTTTTTATGAGACTTATCAGAATTAATCTCTCACTGAAATAAAATACATGCGCTTCAGAATATTCTGTAAATTAATATAAATCTAGGATGCGTGTATTTCTACAGACTTTCTATTAAATCTAAAGAGCACACCTACGTAATATCTCTTTATCACTCATAGACACTGCTATCACTGTAGAAATAAATGATGGCGTTACAAGTTATAAAGTTCAAAAATAAATTAAATTAGAACGGACTAAGGCTCTATTAGAGAAACTAAATTTAATTACCACGCTACTTTAAATTACTGACATACCAATACTGCGTTCAGCGTTAGAAGCCGACAATATGCTTGGATACACGGCCCAGGATTTCTGCAGGAAGAGACCGCTAAATCGAAAAGCGCTACTTTATCTTAGATTTTCCCGCTCTGACCCCCGACCTACTTGAGGCAAGGTGTCTCACTACAACCAATAGAATTAAAGATACTCTAAAATTTTCCATGCGCTCATCTCTAAATTTAGAACCAGTGTATTCTTGCTTCCTTTAAATGCGCGCGTATTTCCGGCTGCGTAACGTTACCTAACGTCGTCCGCTAGCGTGAGCAGAACCGAATGTGATTCGCTCCAACTTACGTTGGACGTTACCTGGGTAGGGGTCATCTCCCCTTCCCCACGATAAAATGACCGCGATAATTTTAACAACGCAAAAAATGGAATTCCAAGATCGCGATATTAGAAACGGGAAGACTGGTGTCCTTCAATACTAACTTACATTAATCCCTATAGAAAAAAACCCGCAATTACTTTACCTACAGAACAACTCTAAACACCCCTATTATTCAGAGAGAAAAAGAATCCTTCCCAATCTTTAAAATAGAGGGAAGACAAAAATGGCAAACTCAATAGTTACGATGAGAAAACGAAATGGGGCCTATTGAAGACTAAATCACAGTAACTCCATCACAAACCCCTTACCATCCGAACAGCAACCCCGCCTAGCTACGGAAGCTTATTTCCTTTTCTGCCATTTCGAACTCAGATATTGAGTTCATTTGTATTGATAGCTTATTTTTCATCCGTTAAGTTGATTTATTTTCTTTATTATAGTTTTTATTTCATATCAAACACTGAGTTCGTGTCTTTATATTTGTGACAGAATGGGGCGACTCCTCTCGATCTCTGTTTCACTCCGGCGGTAATCGGTGCACTTGTGGTACTGATTTTATTGCATGCTTTCAATTGTCGCACTTTCTTTTACTATGTAGTAGATAGTTTATATTTTCAAGTATTCTTTCACTACTTTCAGTATATTGTGTCTTGTCTGTTATCTGACACTCCTTGTGGATGATAAACACCTCACATTTGCAAGGAGAGGTAGAGATAACATTACGAGGGGCAGGTTGGTAAGACTCCCTTGTACCAAGCTTGGCCGCTACGGATTAACACGTACATCGCCCAGCGTTATCTGCCTAATCACCGATAAGTCGGGTTCGCGCATCACCAAAGCTGGAATACGGGGAGACAACTTATGGATAAACATGGATGACAAGATTGCTTTTTGATAAAGTAATGAATTGTTACTTTTGACACATGAGGTCATATGAGGTTATCGACATGTTCGCGAGTCTGTACGCAAGGCATCGCATGTCTTATTGCCATATATTGTAATACGTGACCTTCTGCTGTACGTACCTTATTTCACGTGGAATATTTTGAAAGTACCACACCCTCACCCGCCTGTTTGAAAATGATTGGAGCGTTTATTTAACTCCATAACATACAGATGCGTGGGAGACCGGGAATATAACCTGACACGTTTCAGTGTTAATACACTGTGAAGATCGCTTGCCAAGATACCAGACCTTGCTAGAGTGAAGCCTAGAATTCAGAATTCCTTCTTAACGTACCGGACACCTTTTATTGGAGAATTTTGGGCGAACTTTCATAGCCCAGGAAATCTCTTTCATATTAAATAAGGAGACAGGGACTGGGGAAACTGAAGGACCACACACGAAGTCAGAGAAGGAACGTATTAAATTAACGACACCCTAGACGCATGTAAGAGGCCGATTCAATTCTCTTTTATTCATCTGAGCAAAACGTCTGTGAGCCAGGACTGGCGTAAGTTGTCATTTTACATTCTATATTTTCATTACTAACGCGGGAACTAACATATATATGTATATTGCTATGTGAATTTTAATATGTGAAAATCGCTCGTGGATGTCCAAGTCATTTAAGGCTGGCAACCTCAGCGTATAGAATGGTGATTCATGAACCACCGCTGCACGGGCTAGTGATTGCTTTATTGCTAGTTGCTTAAATAGAACTAAAAGCATAAAGTAGTCCCAGGTTTAAATGGAGCAGGGAGAAAAAGATGAAAGAAATGATGCTCATTCTAAGTATAAATACTTACAGTTTCAAAGTAGTGTAAATGTCCATATAAACATATTCACTTTAAAGTTAATGTACGTTTTGAAGCTTTAAATCAGTGTAAACATAAATGAAAACATATTCAATTTATATTGTGAACAATTATCAATCAGTAGAGTGATAAATGTAAACAGACTCTGTCTGTATTATTAACCTTTTCATTTATATGTAATGTAAAGCTAAAGCTATTCTATTTAAATGTAAAGAAAGTTTTATCACGAGGGATTAAATTTAATTCTCATCGAGGGTAAATTCTGAGATAAATGGGATCTACCAGAAGAGGGGGGGGGAGGGGGGGGCACATAACTATGTGTCGGAAAACGCCATACTCAGAGGAGCGTTTGTATCTATTCTATTACCACAGTTATTGGTGGTACCAGTAGAAAGTACATTCACTGGAACCAAGTGAAGGTAGAAGTGGACTGACGTTTTGCGAGACGCCATCATAAGAGGTTCTTATAGACAGACGCAGAACCAGCTTGGCCGTTACTCCTTGACGTTCTAGGAACGTGCGGTACCTTTAACCGTGACCAGCGACGAGCAAGAGCAATGTACACAGAACCAATCAGCGGGAGTAGAAACTACTAGTGGCAGCTAAGTGAAAATATAAATGCTGCCAAAGTGAATTTTTTCCATCATTTCTACTATAAATCAATGATGAAACTTTTCTTCTAAACCATTCAATATATTTTCAAACTGTTAAAACCTAAAGTGATTATTTAATTTTGTTATTTGTAATGTTACAAATTTAACTTCGATTTAATTATTTTAAAGTTACTTCATGTTTGTCTCAGTCAATTTACTACACACACTCTAAACAGAGCTATACCAGAATAGTAAGAATTTCACTGAGTAAATGAAATTAATAAGTGCTTAATTCCTTCACAAAAGTTGTCGACAGATTCTAGAATTAACGTGCTCAGCCAAAGCAGCATCGTTTTCGCTTATCTGAATATCTTGTGAAGACTCCCTTTGTAATAGAAGTGTCATCACCCTTCTATCTACATCTCTGCCAAGAGTAATCTTGTGCGAAGGTAGATACCTTTGAAGCCCATAATAGATACTCTTGAGTTTTGGTCACTGTTGGACCACTACTGCAAAGCAGGAAAGGCAATAGCGTCACAATATTTATAGTTTATTGAGTATACTTCTTTACATTTATAGTTTATTGAGTTCAGTTCTGTATATTTATAGCTTATTGAGTTCAATTATTTATATTTATAGTTTACTTAGTTCGTGTCTTTATATTTATAGTTTTTTTTAAATTCAGTTCTTTACATTTATAGCTTATTGAGTTCATTTCTTTATATTTATAGCTTACTGAGTTCAGTTCTTTACGTTTATAGCTTATTGAGTTTAGTTCTTTATATTTATACATTATTGAGTTTAGTTCTTTACATTTATAGTTTATTTAATTTATTTCTTTATATTTATAGTTTATTGAATTCGTGTATTTATATTTATAGTTTAATGAGTGAGTTCATTTCTTTATATTTATACATTATTGAGTTTAGTTCTTTATATTTAAACATTATTGAGTTGAGCTCTTTACATTTATAGTTTATTGAGTTGAGCTCTTTACATTTATAGTTTATTGAGTTCGTGTGTTTATATTTATAGTTTATTGAGTTCGTGTGCTTATATTTATAGTTTATTGAGTTCGTGTGTTTATATTTATAGTTATTGAGTTCATGTGTTTATATTTATAGTTTATTGAGTTCGTGTGTTTATATTTATGGTTTATTGAGTTCGTGTGTTTATATTTATGGTTTATTGAGTTCGTGTGTTTATATTTATGGTTTATTGAGTTCGTGTGTTTATATTTATAGTTTATTGAGTTCGTGTGTTTATATTTATAGTTATTGAGTTCGTGTGTTTATATTTATAGTTTATTGAGTTCGTGTGTTTATATTTATAGTTATTGAGTTCGTGTGTTTATATTTATAGTTTATTGAGTAAGTTCAGTTCTTTACATTTATAATTTTATCTCTGTTCAGAAATATAGTTCATTTATTAATTAATATAATTTAAATCTCCTCTCAGAAATTGAGCTCATCGGCCCTTATCTATTTATATTTTATATACGCCTCAGAAATAGTTCTAATCACCCACCCACACGGCTCTCCACCCCCCCCCCCCCCCCCCCCCCCCCCCCTCCCCCCCTTTAAAAAAAAAAATTAGCATTGATGTAGATGCTAAATTTTAATAACAAATGCATGTAATATGGCATCGATCTTTAGATATACCAAATTCTGGTACCTTGATATTAACTTTCTTTACATAGTAATTTATTTTTTGTTATGGGATGACATGCAAATATCTACTTCTAACAGAAATGCCACGGAGTTCAAATTTGCTGATTTCCTGATTTGGCCAAAGCTGACAAAACGACTCACACCAGAAAGCACGTCAGAATATTTCACGCTAAAACCTGGCCTGTCAGATGAGCCGAGATAAATACCCGTCGTGCACGTGTGCCGGATGGTCTTGTCTCTAGGCCATAAATTAGAGAGTTTGGTTAACCCCCGTGCCTTTGTTCCTGTCAATGCGCACCTGGCAAATGGAAGCTCTGCAGTATCGACATATTTGTTCATTCTAATAAATCGCGGTATCTTATCTGACTATTCTCTGCCCATCTCTCACACATTGCACAGCTATTTTGCAGTTAAATGCGCACAGGAAAAAACAAGTGATTCAGGGAAATTGAGAAGGGCCTAGGGACTCTGATAATTATGAAGCGAAGAGCTTATAAAAACTGACCATTTTATTATTTTTACTTTATTTTTCAATCTTGCCGTGAATGAAGTACCGTGGTGTGGGGGGGGGGTGGCGTTTTTAGCTCTTGAACCAAGTGTGTCACGTGAGCTCGTTTTGATGTAAGGTTTTTTTTTAATACCATCTGTCTCTTGGTCTTCCTGAGGTCCTAAAGCCAGATCTCCTACTGGTGTATGCGAGTAGAGATAACTGATCGGGCTCAATTCTTATGAGATTACTAAACCACTTTATTTTCTGTCTCTAGACATTTGATGCCGGATGTAGTTTCTATAATTGTTATGATGTCATCATTGTTCCTTCTGTCTCTCCTGGTAACATTAATGGTTAGTCTCGAACGTCTTATATCTCATGATGCGATATTTCTATCCTGTGCCTTAGGCAATGACCATGATTGACACTGGTAGCAAAGAGTTGGTAAGAGTAGACTTTTCACTACTTATCAATTGTAATTTAGTTTCCATACTGATAGTGTAATGATTGAGTAGTGGTAACAGCTAATAAGTCTCTGCGCTGGCTTTTTGACATCTTGTTTCAATTTCTCTGTCAGGTTGTCCATTCTGTCTGAAGATGATTCCCATATACTTAAATTATGTTATTCTAGTGTATTATTTAAGAACACTTTGGCCAAATGAATTAAGACTGTTTAGGGCGAAAGTATCTGATCTAATCATTGGGGAACCTCCAGTAAAAATAAGATAAACGGCTCGTATCGTTTGTTTTCTTAAATGTTTGCATTCACATCAGGTCTGTCTTTCTTTTGTCTTCTACTTTATTTTGTTTATCCGCGAGCAAGACCGCGAGGTGGCAACGAGGACTGTCTCAATATTTGAGTAGATGTTTATTTTGACATTGAACTTGGTGTCTTTTGACGTCCATATATTTCCCGATGTAATGAAAGTTCATCTTTGATTTTTACTAACAGGACAGCATTTGCTGATGACAATCATTTCCTTGAGAAGATAGCTGAAATATAGGTATATGTAGACCTATTGACAGACGAACTGAAGACGTCAAATAAATTACGCAGTGTCGTCAGTTCACTTACGTAGTAGATGCCTTATCCAGTCATGGCTGATTATGGGGTCGTCACGTGATAAGCATCAACTGCCTTATGCCTGGTGTTTCTATTGACGTGTTCTTTTCTCTTCTGGTTGTTGTAGGAGCATCCCTTCACGCAAATTTGAGGAGACGCCATAGGGAGAATCTTCGCCAAATGCGATCGGCAGCTTCACCTTCACACGATACTGAACTTACGTCTTGTGCCTTCATATTTATCTTGCCACATCTTTGAATCTCAGTTGTAATAGCTCGGCTTTTCTCTTCCCATCTACCAGGTGACCGTAACCAGGTAGCATACATATGTAAGAATGGATACCATGCTCATACGATACAATGGAAAATAATACAAGAATTTCCACGATAACGATGAAGAATGCGATTACAAATGACTTCTGGGGAAAATAATAATTAAAGAAGAAACGGTGCAGATGCGACCTGAACGCGGAACATGACAGCGCGTGTAATGACAGTAGATGTAACCGACAGATAAGTTAATAAGTATTTTCTTCCAAGAACATGTTATTATTAGTTTGGTTTCAGTTTTGATTCTGCGCGATGTTCCAGTAACAAGTGCATTAAAGCGTGAAGAAAATTCATTTATAAGCAAAGCAGTGATCTGGAATAAATCTTCCATGACAAATGTGGGCAGTGGCGGAAAGCCTGTGGAAGATTGTGGATGATAATAATATGAACCAAATTGTTTTTACGGCCGGTCTGGTTTTCATCCTAGGCGCTGTATCTGCACCCGCGATGACGTTTTATGTCATGGCCAATCATCGTTTTCCTGTCATGCGCACTCACAATAATTTTCCGTCCCGGCATACCCTTCCAGTGAAGGTCAAAGTGGGAAGATCCCTGATGGAGGTGCCTTTGATTTCTTCGATAGTTTTATTTCCAGAACTCCGAGATAATAATCGTAAAATGTTCAGTGGTACCCCCCAGGGATTTTATTTTCTTTTTGTTTTGTTGTCCACCAGGGCCAGGCCTGTCGCCGATGTTAATGACAAAGCGATGTTAGAGCTCCCATTTGCAAACAGAAAATTCCGATCCGTGTTTACAAAAGAGTAGTCTCGCCGATTGTATCCAATCGAAAACAAGGGGATATGTTTGTTTACTCGTTTACGTTGCTCACTAGAAGTTAACCTGTCATGTACTTCACCATTTGTTTGTTTTAGACGTCGGCAGGTAGGAATGATACGAATGCGCCAGGATATATAAAACAGAGTGGAGAAATTCATAAATACATCCTTGAGATTGGTTCTAAAAATTTGATGACAGAACCAGAAATAAAGACATTTAGGACATAAATAAATGAGAACCGTTGTAACAACGCATTTTGTAGTTCCTGAATGTTTCTGGGGACACAACGAAAGAATAGGACTATTAACCACTCAGGCGTGTCGTAAAGGGCAAGTAATAATGGTTGGGCATGAGGTTAGCAACATCACTGTGTTAAAAAAAAAAGTAACAGAAACAACCTCTGAAAGAGCTCATGGATACTTTATTGTAGGATTCCCTCAAGGCAACTTGCTACTGTCATGGCTGTATGCTCTATAGGGAGCGATAAGTAAACTCATGATGATGATGAGTATAACAACAGATAAAGAAATAAGAACTAGGATAGTTTAGATGACACTGATAAAATATAACTGTAGCCTGACTGGTCAGGCACTTGCACGGAAGAAGCAGCTAAAAGAGAAAATGGAAAAACAGTGAATGTTATGAAGAACGGTGTTTGACGAAAACATAACCGGAGAATGAATCGATCTTCCATAGCGAGCAAGATTGGAAATAATTACTACCTAGAACGACATGAAGTACTTGTGATCTAATATCAAAATGAAGGCCTGAGAATATTGACAACAAAAAACCTAATAAATCAAAAATTGCCAACGATATAGTTATTGTTGAACAGAATAGACATCACGGCACTCTTGGCAAACCTATAGGTTCTCAGTCTCCCTCAGTATATGTTGAAGAGTGTCAGTGCTAACTGTTCCTGTAAGCTCATTGGTTGTATACACGACGGATGCATCCTCTCATTCGTCCATCTCTACTAGCCATACGTTTGAAGCCTAATTCCAACAGTCTTAACCGTGATGATTCATCTATTGCAGTGTCATTCTCTAACAGGCAATCAGTAATTGTTCTCAGTATCTAACATCGCCTCTGAATATCCATAACAAAGCTAATATACAAGATGTTCCTAAAGTCCTAGTGGAGTTAAAATATTTAATAACCACACTTCTATATCAGATATAAACAATGTTTAAAGTGAAAAAGGGAAGGAATTTATTAATATTTAGCATTTTTAATTGGTAGAATGTTGACTTTCAATGTGTTCATTATTTCAGATACAAATTTGAACGTGATTTTGACGCTCTCCTAAAGTAAATGTCTGGGATACTTTCGGAAAATAATTCATCATCCAACAAAATGTTGGATATGTTAAAAGTTAACATTCACACAATTAAATATTCAAAATTATGAATAAATTTTCACTCTTTTTCGTTTGGTCTATGTATATTTAAAAAAAAAAAAAATGAAATCATTAAAGAAAGATTCAAACTGCAGAAGGACTTTAGGGCCACCCCTGTATTTATTGTACTTATGTAGCTTTCTCTATCGATACACAACCAAAATATTTGTTAAACAAAAGTTAGACCCTAAGTTCGTTGCAGTGGCGTCGCCATAAAAAAAGCATATATTTTGTGCCTTTGTACACGTGGGTTTGTCATAACTTGAACCTGCCTGACATTGAAGTAATTGTGACGTGACTTGTAAAAAGTTGAGTATCGAGCTATCAAATATAGAAGCCGGTGAAAAGACGTATCTTTATAAAGTTTATTCTATATTTTTCAGGCGTTTCGGTACAAAATGTGCAAGCTGCGACAAGGGAATCCCACCAACAGAGGTCGTTCGAAGAGCTCAAGAGAATGTCTATCATTTGGACTGCTTCGCTTGCTTAATGTGCGCCAGACAGCTGAACACAGGAGACGAGTTTTATCTGATGGAAGACAGGAAATTAGTCTGCAAGACAGACTATGAGGCTGCCAAGGCTAGAGGTAAACCAATGACCAGCATGATTCTGTTAGCGGCGCAGAATTAGCCATATAATTTATGTTTTTTCTTTGGAATACAAACTACACGCGTAGACAAAAAGAAAGAGATAATGTACGCCCGATCAAGGTAACACTTTAGAGAGCTAAAATAGTAACTCCAAGTAGCACTTTTCGCTTTGTGTAATCTACTTCTAATGTAGACATTTGAAGTGTCATATGGGGCTACTGTTTTCATTTCTTTGAAATAATGCCACTAATTGTCCAGGTTTTTCTAGTTTGTTCTTTCTCTTCTGTTATCTACGTAATCTATGTTTAAGAATGGTAATAATGCATCTAAACAGGAAACAGGTATTTCATAAAAATCCATTGAATTCACGCATGAGGCACGTTAAAAATACAGAGGAACAATCACTGCAGAAACACTCTGCCACTGAAACTCTCGGAACAAGGACTGCCTTGTAAGGCTATCAGTTATTTTCCTTAATGTATTCCTACGCAACGCCAACATCTTGTCCTCAAACCTTATTACACTTGTATTTGTGGGATTCTCTCCATCATTTCCAGTTTGGTGACCCTATCATACCTTGCTTATCCTTCTATTATGTGCAAGCACCCATTTATAAAAGTCTGTAACTTCTTTTATCTTTCTACTCCCCATAAAGCATAGGCCTTTAGCAAACTTATGCCAAGTCTTTCTGTCACGTGCCATCAACAAACTTATGCCAAGTCTTTCTGTCACGTGCCATCAACAAACTTATGCCAAGTCTTTCTGTCACGTGCCATCAACAAACTTATGCCAAGTCTTTCTGTCACGTGCCATCAACAAACTTATGCCAAGTTTTTCTGCCCGTGCCATCAACAAACTTATGCCAAGTCTTTCTGTCACGTGCCATCAACAAACTATGCCACGTCTTTCTGTCACGTGCCATCAACAAACGTATGCCAAGTCTTTATGTCACGTGCCATCAACAAACTATGCCAAGTCTTTCTGTCACGTGCCATCAACAAACTATGCCAAGTCTTTCTGTCACGTGCCATCAACAAACTATGCCACGTCTTTCTGTCACGTGCCATCAACAAACTATGCCACGTCTTTCTGTCACGTGCCATCAACAAACTTATGCCAAGTCTTTCTGCCCGTGCCATCAACAAACTTATGCCAAGTCTTTCTGCCCGTGCCATCAACGCAGGGTGTTCCATGTCTTCTTCATCCCGTTCCTATTAGAGAGAAGGTTAGTCAGCCACACAGAGAGAAGGTTAGTCAGCCACACAGAGAGAAGGTTAGTCAGCCACAAAGAGAGAAGGTTAGTCAGCCACACAGAGAAAAGGTGAGTCGGCAACACAGAGAGAAGGTTAGTCAACCACACAGAGAGAATGTTAGTCAGCAACACAGAGAGAAGGTTAGTCAGCAACACAGAGAGAAGGTTAGTCAGCCACACAGAGAGAAGGTTAGTCAGCCACACAGAGAGAAGGTTAGTCAACCACACAGAGAGAAGGTTAGTCAGCAACACAGAGAGAAGGTTAGTCAGCCACACAGAGAGAAGGTTAGTCAGCAACACAGAGAGAAGGTTAGTCAGCAACACAGAGAGAAGGTTAGTTAGCAACACAGAGAGAAGGTTAGTCAGCCACACAGAGAGAAGGTTAGTCAGCCACACAGAGAGAAGGTTAGTCAGCCACACAGAGAGAAGGTTAGTCAGCCACACAGAGAGAAGGTTAGTCAGCCACACAGAGAGAAGGTTAGTCAGCCACACAGAGAGAAGGTTAGTCAGCCACACAGAGAGAAGGTTAGTCAGCCACACAGAGAGAAGGTTAGTCAGCCACACAGAGAGAAGGTTAGTCAGCCACACAGACTCCTTTCGGCGTTTCTGTGTTGCGTCATGCGCCTCCCTGGCAGAGGGCCTTGTCCTATCTTGGATGGCTGGGTTATATTTTCCGTAGTTGACCTGACCTGTCCATCTGTTTGTTGAAATTTTGTTTCTCAGCCTTTTGGCTCAGATCAAAGCCAGAGCCGAGATCAAACAAATTTGACACCATAAAATCAATGAAGATTATACACCACAAAAGAGGTACAGTATTTGAAATAAAAAGTTTGTGGTCTTTAAAGGATGGGGTAACCAGTCCCATGCCCAACCCTCCTAAGCTGCTTTTACGTCATGCTTGGTAGGGAAGAGTCCGATTATTCTTTGCTTCCCTTTCGTGCCCCAGTAACACAGCACGTGTGCTAATTTCTTGGGTGTCGCAATTAAAAATATATAGTTTATTACATTTTTTTTTTTTTTGCGTACGCCCGCTATTACTCGAGGCGAAATCTCCGGTTAGTATGTCTAACTTGAGACTGATTTTTACGTGAGTATCCCTTTTTTTTTCATGTACAGTACAACAGAGCTGGGTCGTCTCAGGAGCCGCCAGTCCCTGGTCAACGACACTTCTTCAAATGTTCTCGCTAGGGCTCGAGTTAATCCAGTCCAAATCCCGGTCGACGAAAAATCCTCAAATGTCCTCGGCCGGGTTTGATCCTGGGTCACCCGGTCGCCAGCGCAGTTTGGTAACCACTGCTCCAGCGCGGCTCCCATCACATTTATATTTAATTCATTATGTTTTGTTCATTATTCTGGCAACTCCTGCCACGTGGCTTGCACAGAACGTCATCCATCGTCTGCTGCCATTCCTTTGGACTATAACACGAGCAGTAGCACTTACTGGTTATAAGTTGCTTAGAAAGCGCAGAATATGCTGGCTTGGCCATGTCCGCCGCATGCAGAATGGTCGCACCAATAAAGATATTTTCTATGGACGACTGGCAGATGGTAAAAGAACAGTCAGGTGACCGCAGCTGAGGTTCAAAGATGTGTGCAAAAGAGACATGAAGGCGCTGGAAAAAAATCCAGCCGCCTGGGAGGATGCAGGTGTCGATCTCACCAAGTGGCGATGCTCACGACGGCGCCATCTCACATTTGGCGAAAAGCAGCTCTCACAACTAGCAGAAGAGAAAATAACACGTCGAAAGAAACACACAAAATAAATACACGGTATATAAAAAATAACAACAGAGGGCTATCACATCAGGGGCGTATTCCCATAGTGAGTTATGACGGACTACATCATGGTTTGGTATAAACTGTCAGGAATAGTTCATAATTTTTATATATTGCCCCTACTATTTCTGCTATATTCTATATATTTATATTCAGTTCATGTACCTGTATAATTTATGACCGTCTTACGTGTATTTAAATTTGACTCCAGAATTTGAAATGGACTCGTCCAACAAGCGCCCCAGAACGACAATCACGGCTAAACAGCTTGAGGCTCTCAAACGAGCTTACAACGAGAGCAACAAGCCAGCTCGCCACGTGAGGGAACAGCTGAGCGCTGAGACAGGCCTGGACATGAGAGTCGTACAGGTGAGAATTAGAGTCAGGTAGATCGATCATATTTTGTGTGAAAAGGGAAATGTGTGGTGGCTGACACTGATCAACTTCAACTGTAGATAGATGAGTTTGAGGTGAGCTGAAAAACATGCGTACTGGTTGCCAGGCAAGTCATCATTATTACAAGGGCTGGGAAGTCGGTCAAACCAAACATTTGTCCAAAAGTCCGACTCCGAACTACAATTTTTGACTAGTTATATGGCATCAAATTCGGACATTTTTCACGACCGACTCCACGACTCCACAGCCCTGATTATTACCCTTCAGCTTTTCAAGGAGCACAGACGTTCAATAAATTCACGCCATGTCCTCCTGTGCTGGTGCCGTCCGCTCAAGGACTTTCCGTTTCTTCTTTATTCCTTCTTATTTCTATCTCCATTTTTTAGCCCTTTGATAGCTGTGATAATTTCTTCTTTTCGTGGAATGTCTGTATTTACGTCTAAGTCACTTTCAGCCTCAGGAACATTCAGCTGAGTCTCTGGTGGTTCCTTATTCAGATTTTCTCTGAAGTGCTCTGCCCATCTTGTTTCCTGCCCCTGTGCTGTGGTGATGAGATTTCCTTGCTTGTCTCTTACTAACGTTATGTTGTTTGCACCTCGTTTTCCACTGATAGCTTTAGTTATTTTATAAACTGTGCTTTGTTCATTTCTCAGTGCTGCCTCTTCTGCCTGTCTTGCAAGGTCATCCAGAAATGTCCTTTTGTTAGCACGGGTTTGACGTTTTACTTCCTTGTCCAGCTGACTGTACTGTTCACTATATATTGCCTTTAACCTGGGAGACTTAGCCTGGTCACGACAATCTGAATGCTGAGCTATTCAAGACAGACCCTGAACTAGCAGCAGAACTATTAGAACCACTATTTGCACAAGTCTGGGAAACTGAGACAACACCAACAGAGTGGAGTAAAGGAATAATTGTCAAATTGCCCAAGAAGGGCGACCTTGCAGACTGCAACAACTGGAGAGGAATTACCCTCCTCTCAGTTCCCAGCAAAATACTAGGCAGGATAATCATCCAGAGAATTTCAAAAGCAGTTGACCATAAACTGAGGAAAGAACAAGCGGGCTTCAGAAAGAACAGAAGATGTGCAGATCATATATTTGCCCTCAGGAACATTATAGAGCAGTGCTCAGAATGGCAGAGACAGCTGTACATTAACTTTGTTGATTTTGAAAAGGCTTTCGACAGTATACACAGGGACAGCCTATGGAAAATTCTGAGGGCTTATGGAATTCCCAGCCGCATTGTTTCCATTATAAAAAGCCTCTATTTTAACTTTACGTGCAGTGTTGCAATGTAACTTTCGAAGTGAAAACAGGAGTACGACAGGGATGCCCCTTATCAACAACATTATTTTTGACAGTCATAGATTGGGTGATGCGCCAGACAACAGAGGGCAGTCCAAGAGGAATTAGATGGACAACGTTTTCTACACTGGAAGATTTGGAATATGCAGATGACATTGCACTACTCGCGCATTCACACCAACACATTCAAGACAAAACCGATAGACTGAATAAGTATGGCCAGCCGGTTGGCCTGAACATCAATTTGAAGAAGACAGAGGTCATGACACTAAATGTGGGCAACCCTGAGCCAATAACAGTAAGGAACCAGAAGTTAGAACAGACAGACACATTTACTTACCTAGGAAGCATAGTAACACCTGACGGCGGAACAAGCAAGGACATTAACAACAGAATGAATAAAGCGAGAACAGCCTTTGCTGTTCTCAACAACATTTGGAAGTCTTCCCAGTACAGCACAAACACCAAATTAAGACTGTATGAGAGCTGTGTACTTTCTGTGCTTCTCTATGGTGCGGAATGTTGGAGAGTAACAGAGAAGGAAATGTCGAAACTGTCCTCCTTCCACACAATCTGCCTAAGGAAAATTCTCCGAATCTTTTGGCCAAACACCATCAGCAATCAAGAACTACTTATTCGGAGTAATCAGGAGGACATGCACACCATCATAGCTGGCAGACGCTGGAGTTGGGTTGGCCATGTCCTCAGAAGGGACCCTGATACCATCACAAGAACAGCTATGCTATGGACCCCCGAGGGAAAGCGAAAGAGAGGCCGACCAAAAACAACTTGGCGGAGAACTGTGGAAGCTGAGATGCAAAGAATGAACCACAGTTGGGGCACTGTACGAAGGATGGCCGCCGACCGAGCAAAGTGGAATCAATTTGTTGCTGCCCTACAAGACGCCACCAGGCGTGATGGCCGCTGACTGCTTTGACGGTTGGCGGTTATGGATCAAAGAAAGAAGATTTCTATCTCCAGATGTCTTATCTATCTGTTTGTTTTTTTCAATCGTCCTCTATCTCTCTTACCATGGCGATTTCAGAAGGAGGATAGTCTTGTAATGCTATCAACAGGTTTCTTAGTGTGTGTCCTATCCATATCTAGCGGCGTCTTCTCACATCTTGTTACACTGACCCTGCTAATTATCATCATCATGTTCCTTTCAGCACTTTAAGGAGCCTGTAACTAGCACTACAGCTGGTTCTCTTGCAGTCAGCCTGGCACGTGCAGCCTGGCACGTGCAGCCTGTCACGTGCAGCCTGTCACGTGATCTTGTAGATGTGGTTTCTGTGACAATATGTTCTACATAATGAGGTTGCCAACCTCTTGTACAACATCATGTTAGTTAGCCTAGTACGACATGCCTGATGGTGGAGTACTCCTATTCTTTATTTGCTCAATAGTCTCCCCCAGGAGCACAGCGTATTAGTGGATGCTTTTGTCACGTGGTCAAGACATTAAAGGTTGTCCGTTAGCATATATTACCGTAAGAGAGTGAAGTGTTAGAGACTTCACTTATACTAGGTCTCAGCTTTAAGATTTGGGGTGACTAGTTACGTTCCACGCTGCCCTTACCTTCCTTAACCAAGGAGCAGCGTCAGGTATTCAATTTTACTGTTGATAAAGACTGGACATGAAGCGATCGGTTTTCGAACCAGATCCCTCTGCTTCGAGGAACAAGCTCTCTAAACACTGTGCTAGTTGAGTAAATAGGTCATTGACTTAAAGCAGGTATGCAGTACTTCCGACCTTGGGTGTGTGTCCCAGGTGATGACCACTTGATTAAATTAACCCTATGACTCCTCATTTTCCTGTTGCATGACCTTCCTCTCTTTTCCAGTAGTTTTTCACAGGTAATCAGTCATTTGTGTTCTTGTCAGGTGTGGTTCCAGAACAGGCGAGCCAAAGAGAAACGGTTGAAGAAAGACGCTGGAAGACAGCGGTGGAACCCGTACTACAGACAGATGAAACGTGAGGGTGAGCAAGACAGTAGCCTCAGCGCTGATGAAAGAAGCGACGACGGTACGTTGAGGGGGGAAACTAAAACGAGGGAGTAATAGATTGTGGGAGAGAAGTGTGGGAGACCAGACGAGACATATTTCACTCCTTCTTTATGAGGAGAAAGTAAAGAAATACAAATAACAGGAAAAAAAAGGTTGTGAAAGAGGTGTTAAAGATTGACCAAATACCAGAAGTATGATTGAGAGTTATTCTTCAAGTAACACGCCTGCTGTTTCTCCACAACTTCATGTCCTGTTGATGATCAGTTCTGCTTTTGCCCTCTTTCCAGACACGATGCCAAAGTGTCCATTATCTCTCTTTGTCGTCTTATATCTCGGTTTCCTTCTATTTTTCCTGCTGCTACAGTATACTCCAGTTTCCTTCTTCTCATAAGATGTCCAAAGAAAATGAAATATTTCCTTCTAATATGTGTAGTAAGCTCCCTTTGTTCCGGCATATTCCAAAGCATACTAATTATTCTTGTTGGCTTTGCGTGGTATTCTGTAAAACCACATCTGTGTGGCCTCCAGGGATTTATCTGTTTTTTTTTTACTAATTGTCCAGGACTCACTTCCATGTCAGGATTGATTCTGTACGCTGCTGAAGGATTCTCTTTCTTACTTCTATCGACAAAGAGTTGTTGCATAAAATACGTTTCCGTTTATAGAATGCTGGGTTTGCCCGGGTTATTCTGCTCCATGTCACCTTCGACAAAAGGAGAAGGTACTAGACAACGGTTACATAATTTTTAAATATTTGTTTCCTACATCACTCCTTTATATTTGCGACATCAATTCGTTATGTTTGTTACATCCACTCTTTACATTTGTTTCATCCCCTTTTATAAGTTTGTTACATCACTTATTTATATTTATTACAACATTTCTTTATGTTTGCTATATCACTTCCTTGTGTTTGTTACATCCATTGTTATGTTTTTACTTACTTACTTAATCATTCTTCTACCTTGAGGTGTAGAGGTTTGTAAGAGAGAGCGCCATACTATTCTATCGACAGTCTTCCTCCTGGCTTGGTTCCATTCTGGTCCTCGGTCCTTCAAAGATTGTCTAATGTTGTCCTCCCAGCGGACTTTGGGTCGTCCTGGAGGTCTCGATCCCTGGCTCTAAGTTTCCCATGCTTGCCGTGGTAGCCGATCTTCTCCCATTCTGCAGACATGGCCAAACCATCTCAGTTGGGACTGTTCTACTTGGGTCTGCAGGGGTTGGGTTTTTAGGCCTTGACGTATCTTCTGGTTGCGGACCATGTCTCTTCTTGTTACTTCAACCACCTTCCTCGGATACCTCATTTCTGAGGTTTGGATCTGGCTTTTGTGGGTTGTAGTCATTGCCCATGACTCGCATCCATACGTCAATACTGGGACATGGGTGGAGCAGTATACAGCCATCTTCGTCTTCTTACCAACTTCTCTTTTGCTGAGGAATCCTCGATTTATGGCTTGAAAAAGTCTCCCAGCTGCTGCTCTTCGGGTAGCCAACTCTTCTTTGATGTCTTCCTTCCAGTCTATGACAGCCCCACGGTATTTAAGTGGTCGACCTGCTCCAGGACCTGTTCTCCCAGCTTAATCTGATGTCTTCTTTGCTCTCGTTATATCACCATGGTTTTTGTTTTCGAGTTGCTTATGATCATCCCTCTCTTCTCCAGCTCTTCCTTCCAGACTTGCAGTTTGGATTAAAGATGTGCCTCTGATTTAGCAATCAGGGCAACATCATCAACAAATGCCAGCTTTGAAATACAGACCTGTCTCATCTTCCAGTACCCCACTGAATACTTTCTTGTTCTCTCCTTACATGCCTTGATGACATCATCCATGAGGAGTATGAAAAGATAAGGTGACAGGATATCACCTTGTCTTACACCAGTGGTGGTTCTGAATTCTTCTGACTTATGGTTTGCCGTCCTCACATAATTTCTGCAAGACTTGTAGAAGCTCTGTATAGCACGAATCAGAGGTGCTGGAATGTTCTTCCTTGCCAAATAGTCCCAAAGTTTGCTCCAGGGGACCCTGTCAAACGCCTTTTCCAGATCTATGAAACAGATGGATCCCACTCTTATACTCAAGAGCCTTTTCACTCAGCTGTCTGAGTGTGAAGATTAGGACTTGAGTACTTTGGTTTGCTCGGAAGGCACAGTGAACCTCATCCATGTGTGGCTCAGCTAGGCGTCTGAGTCTCTGCTCCAGTATTCTAGAGTAGATTTTACCAGGGACTCTGAGAAGGAATATGCCTCTATGGTTTCCACATTGTCGATTTTTGAAAATCGGTGTTATTGTGGCAGTCTCCCAATCCTTTGGTATGGTCTTTGTCGTGGAATATTCTAATCCACATATATAAATTATCAAGTAAATATAAAGCCTAATAAATACATATAATAAATAAAGGAAGAAGAATGGTAAAGAACAGTGCTGTCACAATGACTGTACTCGAAATCCCCTTGTTTTCTACTGCGTATGCAAATTGTAACGTTTCACGTTGATATTAAAGGCCTTCTGCAACATACACGCGTTTCCCAAACACACAATAAAATGTGCTGCCTTTCTAAGAAAAACCTTGAAATATGCAAGTTGACCTAAATTTTAAATTCCATTCATGTCTTTTTCTACACTATGTTACCAAGATCAAAAGACAGATGGACAAAAGGATAGCGAGAAGGGAGAGGCAGAAAGCCGAACACTAAACACGCTTCGCGCGATACACAAATGCTGCCATCACGCGTGTAAGACTACATGCACTAACTTTTTTTTCAGACGGACAGTGATAAATTCACTACCCTTCCCAGAGTTAGGTTTTAAAATCACAAAAAACGCTTATTAGGAAAGATAACAATAGATGGGTTCACGTTTGAAAACATTACAGTACCCAGACAGCACATCTTCAAAACAGGAGGTAGAAGGAATTGCATATTTTGAACGCAGCCACGTAGCTCTTTTAAATTTGGATATTTGGGTTCCTTAGGGCTTGCTGACAAAGAATATGTAAAACGTTACGCAAATAGTCCAGGAATTAATAAATTATAACCAAAATAAAATAGTGGGGATGCCTGACAGCATGGAATCATTTCTGCTCATAAAATTTTTTTATAACGTGTTTGAAAAAAAATCTTACGTTACAGAATTAGCCTACCATGTAAACTCCAAATTGATTGGAGCGCAACAAATGAAAGACTAACCACGATTGGTCGGGCTATAAATACTATCTTTCGTTGTTAGGGGAGACGTGAAAAGGTAACATTTTTTCAAACACTTGTCGAAACGTGGCCTCATTGGCTAGACTCGCTGATATACTCACTTAGGAGCGTTAGTTCGAGACCACTAGTGCAAATAATCTTGATAAAGCAACAGTGCGTTGAAGCCAGCTCATTTTTTGTGTTAAATAAAAGCCTGGAACATAAGCAGATGGGAATTTGTGCCAGTAAATGTGCCAGAATTCATTGCTAATCAACGTATCTGTGTTTATTCTATGAATTGTGGGACCGTGGTCTTGATGGTACTGAGCAGCACCTGGTCAGAGCTTTGCTGAATCCAGAGTCGGACAGCATACTCCTTGGTCTT
The DNA here is from genome assembly GCA_024509875.1 of Oreohelix idahoensis. Lineage (NCBI taxonomy): Eukaryota > Metazoa > Mollusca > Gastropoda > Stylommatophora > Oreohelicidae > Oreohelix > Oreohelix idahoensis. The sequence goes on along the minus strand of JAMPIV010022953.1, from coordinate 155,479 downwards.
TTTAGCTATCAGTGAGGTGTCTCCAGAGCCCAGGGGAGAATTCGAGCAGAGGAGTCCTTTCCTGCCGCCATCACGCAAGATAAGCTGATTTGGCCAGCTGAGCTCAACATTATGTCCCCTCATCTTGAAATGACTTTGTAAAAATAACATTCAGAGGGGAATTTAATTGTCTTAATATCAGGAACTGAGAACATCTCCAATACTAGTCCCAAAAGACAAACTATTGAAGTCATGATGACAAATACCAACAGAGCTTGAACAAAACAAAACCAGTATTACCTCATATTACCACTACACAACTGACACACATAGGATATTTTAATAATCTATGTCACTACAATATTCATATTGATAAAGTCTGTACATATACTTGTAATTAAAATTGATTGTGATTCCTGGTTCCTTTGTATTTGAATCAGGACACATATACCTTTATGATAACCATGAATACATATTGTTATTTGAAAAGTTATCAGTGACTCCTTAAGATATTCTCATAGAGTGTTATATGTATGTGAGTGTCACAGTGTTGTCAAGAGTAGTGGATTAAATTAAATTGTTTATCTGTCTGTTGTTGTGACTTACACTTCATCATACACATACCCTAGACACCTAACGTAGTCATCACACTATTCCAGAATAATTCTGACTGAGATATATAGATATGTGGTAGCAAGTAAGGTTATCTATAATACACTACTCTTAATAGATATAGATACCTTCACAGCTGATCTCAGTCAGTACACTAAGTCCCCTATAAATATTTATAACATCCCACTTCACCACATATATTGGGGTCTCGCTCTTGGGATTTTGAATCTTTCCCTATTAAAAATATTGGGGGTAATTCACTTCAGGGAATATAAGAATTAAAAGGTATCCTTGGGTGGAATTAAATAAGGTTGAGCTCACGGTGCCTGTGTTGTCCATTAGATATATTTAGAGATTAAATTGTTGGTTAGACATTGTATAAACTTACCTGATAGACAATGGCGGACCTAGCCAAATTTCGATCTGCTGCTGTTCAGACTGCAAAAGAGTTAGGATTAGATGGGCAAGTTATGGTTGCCTATGTCACTACGGAATGTGACAAATTTATTGAACGCGAAGAAAGAAGGTTTGAAGCCGAAAGAAAGTTAGAGGCTGAAAGGGAAATTAAGAAGTTACAATTTGAGGCTGAGGCTGAGACTAAGAGGTTGCAGATTGAGGCTGAGGCTAAGAAATTGGAAGCAGAAAGAGAAGACAAAAGATTAGCTGCAGAAAGAGAAGCCGAGGAAAGAAGACAGGCTGCAGAAAGAGAAGAGAAGAAATTAGCTGTAGAAAGAGAAGAGAAGAAATTAGCTGCAGAAAGAGAAGAGAAGAAATTAGCTGCAGAAAGGGAAGAGAGGAAATTAGCTGCAGAAAGGGAAGCAGAAGATAAAAGATTACAAAGGGAACATGAGTTACGACTAAGGGAGTTTGAGTTTCAAGGCCATGCTCCTGAAAATGGTGCCAGTCCCTTTGCCTCTGATGCTACGGTTACTCAGGGAGCCTCAACCTCAGCTATGAACTTTCATTTAGATCATTTTGTTGAGAAAGACGATGATATTGAGAGCTATATAAATAGATATGAACTATTAGCTACCACGTATGGGTTAGAGAGAGAAAGGTGGAGCTTAAAGTTATCTCAGGGACTTCGTGGGGCAGCTTATGAAGTTTTTGCAAAATTGAGCAGAGGTGATCAGGAAAATTATGACATGCTAAAGCAGGCTCTTTTGTTAAGATATGAAAAGAATGCTGAATTTTATAGGAAAAAAATTTAGGAATGCTAAACTACTGTCAGGTGAAACCTATCACCAGTTCTCTGCACGAATAGAGACATACTTGGAGAAATGGACTTCTCTGGGGAAAACCCAAGATCTTAAGGAAATGGTCCTTATAGAGCAATTAAGAGAGTCCATGGCTCCAGACCTGAGAAAGTTTCTCATGGAACAAGGTGCAGAGAGGCTGGGTGAGTTGCTAAATGTTGCTGAAAGGTATCAAGCAGCTCAAGCAGAGGTAACAGGTAATAAAAAGAAACAAGTGGATAACTTTAGGGCACCACAGAACTTTAATAAATTTGATCCTAGGGATCAAAATAAAGGTAAGCACCAATTTGATAGGCCACGGTATGACAATAAAAATAAATTCCCACAATTCGATGAAAGGAAATATGATGAAAGAAAATCTTTCAACCAAGGAAAAAGGTGGTGTAAGAATTGTCAGATGGACAATCATGACACTGACCGTTGCAGAAGGAAACCTGTGTATATGGCAACCCTTCAGGTCAGGTCGACCTCAAGACAGGAGGAGGATATTATGTTAGATACCACTCCAGAAGAGATGAGGAAGGCACAGGCTGGGGATAAAACACTCAAGCCTTGTTTCAGAAAATTGTCAACTTGTCATACAACTCCAGGCAAGGGAGATTTTTACATGAAAAACAAGTTGATGTATAGGAAGACTGGAGCTAGATCCAAAGGTCACGGACAGCTGGTTCTTCCAAAAAGATATAGGGCAGACTTAATAAGGAGCCTACATGTGAAACCAGATGGGGACCATGAGAAGATAGGTACCATCATTCAAAAGGTGGCTCACAATTATTATTGGCCCAAAGCAAGATGGGACATTGAGAATTTTGTAGAAAGGTGTAGCATAGCACATGAGAGAACACCCACAAGTGGGAACATGGATCAGGACCTGGACACGCCACGGGGCAAAATTAGGCCTGATAATAAAAAGAAAAATAGATTTGAAAAAGTGGACCAAATGAAATGGGAAGCCCCTTTTCACGGACAAGCTTCACTTAACTGTTTTACAATGGCCACTATGCGGAGAGTGCAAAAAGATGTCTTACCCCAGGATAAGCCGAAAATCCCTCAATCGGACTTAAACAAACTGGAGGAAGAGGATGTAGGGAGGAAATCTCTCATCAAGAATTTTAAGTGGGGAGAAAGCCCCAAAAGAAAAATTGGTAGCGGTCGTTTTGTGAATGATAATTCTGGGAGGAAAAATCATCACTATAAAGCTTCGAGTGGAAGAGACCATACCGGTGCATGGACAAATAGGTCCACACAATTAAAGGTCCACATGTAGCTATGTTAAGAACGTGGACTGATGAAAAGGCAGAGGAAAACATTACATCTTCATACCAATATGTGAATGAGCTGACCACTCGGTTAAAAAACTGGCTGGAAACTTGCCAATGAAAATTTGAAACAAGCCAGGAAGAAACATGCTGCCTATTATAACAGGAAGGCGAAGGACAGAAATTTGGCTGTGGGAGAGAAAGTACTGCTTCTTTTGCCTGGGAGTCAGAATAAGTTACAAATTGGATGGCAGGGTCCATATACAGTTTTAGAGAAGGTGTCTAGAACAAATTATAAGATAGATAAGAAGGGGAAAGAAAAAAAATCTATCATGTGAATCTCCTGAAGAAATATTTGGAAAGAGAACATCAGGAAGAGACACACTTGTTGACCTTGTCCATCGCCATGGAGATGAAAAAGGAACCACTTTCATCATTTGAATATCCATTACACCCCTGTGAGACAGCAGCACAGGTGAAAATCAGTACACATTTAACGAAAACTCAGAAAGAGAGAGTGCAACAGGTTCTAAATAATCATGCAGAGGTGTTAACAGACCGACCAGGGCATACAAACCTATTGGAATATGATATGAAAACTAATAGACTCCACACCTGTCTGTATGAAACCATATTCGATTCCGTTTGCTAAGGAAAAAGCTTTGAAGGAAGAGATAGACTATCTGTTGAAGGAAGGAATTATTTCGCACAGTGAGTCTTCGTATAGTTCCGGTGTTGTACTCTTAAGGAAGCCCTCTGGAGAACATAGACTCTGTATAGATTACAGGAGACTGAATGCTATTACAGAAGGACAGGTGGATCCATTGCCGGATACAAATCAGCTGTTTGCCAGACTAAATAAAGCTAAATATTTCTCAAAAGTGGATCTGAGTAAAGGATACTATCAGATTCCAGTAAAGCCTGAGGTTAGACCATACCTAGCTTTTAGTACCTCAGAAGGACACTATGAGTTTAATAGATTGCCATTTGGATTGAAGAATGCGCCTAGTGTCTTCTCTAGAATGATGAGAAAATTATTGGATCCTCTGAATAATCCCTGTATAACAAATTTTATGGATGATATCCTTATAGCAACAGAAACATTTGAGGAACACATTGACTCTCTGAACATGCTGTTTGATCGACTTAGGGAGGCAAATTTAACAGCCCGACCAACTAAATGTTGCGTTGGATGTAAAGAATTGGAATTTTTGGGACACACAGTTTATCAGGGAAACATGACCCCTGACCCAAAGAATTTAGAGAAACTACAGAAAGCCCCGAGACCACAAACCAAAAAGGACGTGAGATCCTTTGTCTCATTATGTGGTTTCTACCAGAAGTATATCAAAAACTTTAATTCCATATGTGCACCGTTAACTGAATTGACACGTAAAGGACATCCAGATCGCATTACATGGACACCACAATGTGAAATGACTTACCAAGAATTGAAGGAAAAGCTCACAAGTAAACCCATTTTGAAATTACCTGACTTAAGTCAAGAATTCATTGTAAGGACGGATGCCAGTAATATTGGGCTAGGAGCAACTCTACTACAGAAATCAGATGCATTGGATGGGGAATTAAGCCCAGTGGCATATGCTAGCAGAAAGTTGAATAAAGCTGAAATCAACTACTCAACTAGCGAAAAAAGAATGTCTTGCAGTAATATGGGCGATAAAGAAATTCAATATTTATCTATATGGGAAGGCATTTAAGTTGCAAACAGACCATAAACCTTTATCGTTTCTAGCACAGGCTAAGCATGAGAACTACAGGTTACTCCGATGGTCTTTACTTTTGGCTCCATATAATTTTAGCATTGAGTATATATCTGGAAAAACCAATTTGGGAGCGGATTTTTTAAGCCGCCATCCGTGTGATGAGAATCACCGTAAACCCCAGAAATAATAATAAATTTCTCTATGTGAATATAGAATAAAGGACTGACATATAATGTCTGTTTTAAGAGGGGAGGTGTCGTGGAATATTCTAATCCACATATATAAATTATCAAGTAAATATAAAGCCTAATAAATACATATAATAAATAAAGGAAGAAGAATGGTAAAGAACAGTGCTGTCACAATGAATGTACTCGAAATCCCCTTGTTTTCTACTGCGTATGCAAATTGTAACGTTTCACGTTGATATTAAAGGCCTTCTGCAACATACACGCGTTTCCCAAACACACAATAAAATGTGCTGCCTTTCTAAGAAAAACCTTGAAATATGCAAGTTGACCTAAATTTTAAATTCCATTCATGTCTTTTTCTTCTACACTATGTTACCAAGATCAAAAGACAGATGGACAAAAGGATAGCGAGAAGGGAGAGGCAGAAAGCCGAACACTAAACACGCTTCGCGCGATACACAAATGCTGCCATCACGCGTGTAAGACTACATGCACTAACTTTTTTTCAGACGGACAGTGATAAATTCACTACCCTTCCCAGAGTTAGGTTTTAAAATCACAAAAAACGCTTATTAGGAAAGATAACAAGAGATGGGTTTACGTTTGAAAACATTACAGTACCCAGACAGCACATCTTCGAAACAGGAGGTAGAAGGAATTGCATATTTTGAACGCAGCCACGTAGCTCTTTTAAATTTGGATATTTGGGTTCCTTAGGGCTTGCTGACAAAGAATATGTAAAACGTTACGCAAATAGTCCAGGAATTAATAAATTATAACCAAAATAAAATAGTGGGGATGCCTGACAGCATGGAATCATTTCTGCTCATAAAATTTTTTTATAACGTGTTTGAAAAAAATCTTACGTTACAGAATTAGCCTACCATGTAAACTCCAAATTGATTGGAGCGCAACAAATGAAAGACTAACCACGATTGGTCGGGCTATAAATACTATCTTTCGTTGTTAGGGGAGACGTGAAAAGGTAACATTTTTTCAAACACTTGTCGAAACGTGGCCTCATTGGCTAGACTCGCTGATATACTCACTTAGGAGCGTTAGTTCGAGACCACTAGTGCAAATAATCTTGATAAAGCAACAGTGCGTTGAAGCCAGCTCATATTTGTGTTAAATAAAAGCCTGGAACATAAGCAGATGGGAATTTGTGCCAGTAAATGTGCCAGAATTCATTGCTAATCAACGTATCTGTGTTTATTCTATGAATTGTGGGACCGTGGTCTTGATGGTACTGAGCAGCACCTGGTCAGAGCTTTGCTGAATCCAGAGTCGGACAGCATACTCCTTGGTCTTTTTAGCTATCAGTGAGGTGTCTCCAGAGCCCAGGGGAGAATTCGAGCAGAGGAGTCCTTTCCTGCCGCCATCACGCAAGATAAGCTGATTTGGCCAGCTGAGCTCAACATTATGTCCCCTCATCTTGAAATGACTTTGTAAAAATAACATTCAGAGGGGAATTTAATTCTCTTAATATCAGGAACTGAGAACATCTCCAATACTAGTCCCAAAAGACAAACTATTGAAGTCATGATGACAAATACCAACAGAGCTTGAACAAAACAAAACCAGTATTACCTCATATTACCACTACACAACTGACACACATAGGATATTTTAATAATCTATGTCACTACAATATTCATATTGATAAAGTCTGTACATATACTTGTAATTAAAATTGATTGTGATTCCTGGTTCCTTTGTATTTGAATCAGGACACATATACCTTTATGATAACCATGAATACATATTGTTATTTGAAAAGTTATCAGTGACTCCTTAAGATATTCTCATAGAGTGTTATATGTATGTGAGTGTCACAGTGTTGTCAAGAGTAGTGGATTAAATTAAATTGTTTATCTGTCTGTTGTTGTGACTTACACTTCATCATACACATACCCTAGACACCTAACGTAGTCATCACACTATTCCAGAATAATTCTGACTGAGATATATAGATATGTGGTAGCAAGTAAGGTTATCTATAATACACTACTCTTAATAGATATAGATACCTTCACAGCTGATCTCAGTCAGTACACTAAGTCCCCTATAAATATTTATAACATCCCACTTCACCACAGTCTTGTTGCACCACGCTGCCTGTAGGACCCTTAAGAGTAATAGGTCGCCTGATGCTCCCATGTACTTAACCATTTCTGGTGTTATACCATCATGTCCTGCTGCTTTGCCCATCTTGATTTTCTCCAGTGCTGCCTTCAGTTCTTCCATCTTTATGTCATCTTCACCATCATTGGTTTTCTCTTCTGTGTCAGTGGTTATCATTTCTGGTGCTTGACCTTGCTCACCATCCAGGAGTTCTGAGAAATATTCTTTCCATCTTTCCATTACTTCCGTTGGGGCAGTAAGCAATTTGCCTTGCTTGTCCTTTATAAATTTAAGAGGGCATTGTTTTTCCTTCCTCGTGTTCTTTAGGGTCTTAAAGAATAATTTCTGGTTTTCTTGCGCATCGCTTTCTAGCTTTTCTCCAAATTCTTCCCAGGACTTCTGTTTTGTTGCTAGCACCTTGTTCTTTGCTTCTGTTCTGAGTTTCACATATTCTCTATATTTCTCTGTTTTTCCTGCTGTGTTTTTTGCTCCTAAGTATTGTTTTCATGCCTTTTTCTTCTCTCTTATTTTCTCTTTAACCTCATCTGTCCACCAAGGTGTCCTCTTTCTCTTGTTCCCAAGTCGGACTTCACCACATGCTTCTGCTGCAGCTGTCTTTATGATATCCTTGAATTTCAGCCAGAGTGTTTCCTTGTTTATGTTTTTACATCACTACTTTGCTACATCACGTGTTTATGTTTTCACATCACTACTTTGTTACAACACTTCTTTATGTTTTCACATCACTACTTTGCTACATAACTTGTTTATGTTTTTTACCTCACCTTTTTTTACATCATCTGTTTTTGTTTTTTTACATTACTTGTTTATATTTTTTACATCACTTCTTTATGTTTGCTACATCACTTCTTTATGTTTGTTATAACACTTCCTTATGATTGTTACATCGCTAGTTTATGTTTGTTACATCACATGTTAAGTTTACCACATCACATGTTTATGTTTGTTACATCACATGTTTATATTTGTTACACCGCATGTTTATGTTTGTTACATCCTTTTTTATGTTTGTAACAACACTTGTTTATTATTGTTACATCCCTACTTTATGTTTGTTACATCCCTACTTTATGTTTGTTACATCACTTGTTTATGTCTGTTACATCCCTACTTTATGTTTGTTACATCACTTGTTTATGCCTGTTACATGCCTAGTTTATGTTTGGTACATTACATGTTTATATTTGTTACACCACATGATTATTTTGTTACATTCCTTCTTTATGTTTGTTACATTACTTGTTTATGTGTGTTACATTGTTGCATCACTTGTTTCCGTTTGTTGCATCCCTTCTTTATCTTTGTTATATGACTTGTCTACGTTTGTTACATCCCTTCTTTGTGTATGTTACATCGCTTGTTTATGTTTGTTACATCCCTTCTTTATCTTTGTTACATCGATTCATTATCTTTGTTCCATCACGTGTTTTTTGTTCCATCATGTATTTATCTTTGTTACATCACGTATTTATATTTGTTACATCCTTCTTTATGATTGTTACATCCCGTATTTATCTTTTTTACATCAAGTTTTTATCTTTGTTAAGCCCTTCTTTGTAATTGTTACATCACGTATTTATCTTTGTTACATCACGTATTTATTTTTATTACATCACGTATTTATCTTTCTTACATCACGCATTCATATTTGTTCCATCGCGTTTTTATGTTTGTTAAGTATTTATGTTTCTTACATCACATATTTACCCTTGTTACATCACGTATTCATCTTTGTTACAACATTTGTTTACGTTTGTTACATCATGTATTTATTTTGTTACATCACGTATTTATCTTTGTCACATCGCGTATTTATCTTTGTTACATTTTGTGCTTATCCTTGTTACCTCACGTATTTATCTTTGTTACATCACGTATTTATCTTTGTTACCTCACGTATTTGTCTTTGTTACACCACTGTCACGTAGGGTTTATATTCATTTAATTTCCTACATCTTCTTCCTATTCTTTCACCGAATTCTCTCTTTTATTATCTCTGTATTTCCTTTTTCCTGTATATTTTTCATCCATTCGTTTTGCGAATATTATTTACATATAATTCGCAAACTTTACCTGTTTTCCTTTCTCTAAAACTGAGAATCGCGCTAGGACGATATTACGTAGATGTCAGGGCTGCAGGGCGTCAGAAGGCGTGATAAGTCGGTTCGATGAACACAGGACGTAGCAAAATCGTCTACATTCTCACCGAGCGCGCGAGCTTCTTCTCGGCATAAGTCCCGGTGAGGTGTGATACTTTACATCTGCACCGGTCAGTATCCAGACATTTGTCTGGAAAATCCCAAACTGACACGGCGCTCACTTGGGCCATGGTCAGCTGTAGTGTGAAAACTGCCCGCATTGGAGTCAGGCTGTCTGGGATTTGAAACTGACATGCGTACATCGTGGTCAGTAGGTGACAGTTACGACACGCGTTAAGCGGACGTAAATGTTGGGAGTAGGGGAGATAATTTCGCTTGGCGAAATAAGTTTGGGCCCTTTGTCTGATTTTAAGATATTTGGCCCGAGTTTGAAACTTTAATTTCATTCTGGCTCATAGACTCACAGTAGATAGGTTGCTCGTAACAGAATAGCTGTTAGCGAAGATCTCAGTTTGTTTCGGCAATTTGTCGAACTTCTAGACTTCCAGAAATATTTTCAGCATTTTTTATTCTTAAGTTGTGCGACTACCTGTAATTCTGTGGTTGAGGTAATTAATATGATAGATATATAGATTTTGTGAGTGTTAAAGTGTTAAATCGCTTAATTCATTTTAATCTATTTCTTTAGCGCAGAAGAGAAATAAAGTGGTAGGCTATTATATTTTCTAGGGAAGCATTCAGTGGAAAGCAGAATAAAATTAAAATTTCTAGCTTATAACGGCAATTGTAGCTATTTATGAATTTAATTTAACTGCTAATACTCAGTCGAGTGTATTTTTCTAAACTAACGTATAAACTCTAGAATCGAGCCTCATGAATGGTGACGGGATACGCACGTGTTCCTAATTCATGAGAATTGCTGATTTTTAAATATAACTTACGTCACGGGAAGTTTAAATGATAAGCAAAGCTCTCTGCTTGCAAGTTTAAATGTAAGTTATAACCAGTTCAGATTCTGTTTATTATATTATATGTGTTATTTTTCCTCCACACAGTGAAAGTTTTGGGGTGACCCTAACTTTACCAGCACCTAGTAGTAGTTTCCATACTTGTGAAGAAATAGACAGTCCTTATTTTGAACCACGTGGGTTTTCTCAAGTAACACTGATCTGACGGTGCAAGTTAGACAGAAATACTAATATCCCAATAACGGGTTTTCAAAGACTGTAATGATAAATACTGGACCTTGGAGCTAGATCTAAAATTTCTTCTAGAAAACTCTACGTAATCTTTCTGCCTGGTGGCGCGAAATACTTCAAGTATTAACTAACATTTCCCGACTATCTATATATATTATTTGTGGACAAATCTGTGGTGTGACTAAAGTGAATCCTATACTGAGGGAAGGCACCGACCTGACATTCATCATTTCTAGAAACCTACGCTATTGACACTGTGCTCTGCTAACTCCCGCGCCTGGAATAATTGTTAGGTGACTTAATCAGACATTTGAACAAATTTGCACACCCAAGTAGTCGTTCCCGGAGACTCCGAGTTAAATACGTCTTTTGGAACTGGGGACTTCTTGGCAGAAGACTGCATTTTTTTTTGAGTCTGTGTAAAGATCTAAAATCAGTGTGTTCCAAGAGGCAGCGAGCAAAGTCGTGAGTACCTGAATGAGAAGCCATGGCGGAATGAATGAGTGTACGCTGGTCTGAGTGATATTTTCACTATTATATCTTTGACACCCTGTTGCTGTCCTAATTTTTTTTTTTTCAATCTGCATAATTTGTTGCTAAGGCTAGAGTTCTTGTGTTTTTGTCTTAGGTTAAATCAGATTTTTTTCAAACTCTGTGCATATAATTACGAGATAAAACAAAGAAAAACTCTTAGACTCAAACCCTATGTATCTGTGACTCGGGCGCCATCATCTGTTCTCTTAACGGGGCCGGGCTAAACCTAGAGTTAACACCATAACGGGGCTATCATCCTTGCAACATTTCCTTGAAGTTTTGTGACTATGTGTATATGTATTTTCCTTGATGTATTTTCTTTGATGTTGTGAGCCGATTTTTCCTGATATTAAAATCGCTCTTGAACTTAATAATCGTGTTTGGTCAGCTCGTTCTAGATAATATATATATCATTGTTATAGTTTTCCCACGTCTGTGTGTTTACCTGTCGTCACGTGTATGTGCGTGCCTGTGAGTGATAGAAATATACGTAATATGTATATTGGTGTAGTCTGTCTGACGCTGTAACAACTGTTGTAGAAGATAGGTGAGAGAGAGAAGAATTCTTTTCGCTTTCAGAGACAGCCACTATATCAAAATCTATCATCTCACTTGTGTGGAAATTCTATTACCTTTCACTAACTCTCACTGAGTCTATCACCTATTCACACCTATTCAGAAGGGACCAAACCTAGTCTTAATTCTCCTATCGGAAATCTACGACAAATGAGGGCTCGTTTCCGGTCTTTGAACTTAGAATAGGAAGACGAGTACGACAAACGTGGACTCGTCTATCTGGATTTTGGACTTAAGATTTCTGTATTCTGATATAGAGTAAGAGTGTGATGTCTTTAGAGTTGTTATATCTTTAAAAAAAAAATATTACCCCCTAGACTAGCGATCTGTTTACGGGCGTGCTGACCACACAAACTAATAAGTTTTTTTTCCACAGCATCTTTGAATAATATACATTTTGGTTACAGGTTGATTTTGTCGGGATATATGTTAACTGCTGATTGTAATACTAAATGCTGGTAAAGTGGTGAGTGTATAACATTCACTGGGTACTGAGGCAGAACGGTGTTTGAACTAAGTTAAGGAATGTGTTTCGGACTTTTTGTCCAGATTAATTCCCTCCCTTACCCGATCTGACTTCAGGGGCGAACTTATAGTGGATTTTTAAAAATTAAGGGATTATTTTTCTCTTTAATTTTTGCAATATTCTTTTGCTTTTCCACTGTAGCAACTTATTTTTCAGAAGTAATCTTAACTACCATTTATTTGGCGTAGTCGTGTTGTGCATTGAGTGCTTTATTGCCGATAATAGCAGCGATAGTTAGATTTTATTTTGGAGGAGGTATCCCAGGGTTAAGGATATCAGCTTTTGTATTTTTGGAATTTTTTTCTCGTAAGTGGTAGGAACCAGGTTATTCTTTTTCCTATTTTCTATCTCCACGTGTCTCAGTCACTGACATAATATGGCCGAGAGGGCAAAGCTTAGACAACTTCTCAGGGACGAAGCGAGAGAGGAGGGACTGGAAGGAGAGGAAGCGAAAGCATTTGTCAGAGACGAACTCGAGAGATATGATGCGGAGAGGAAAGCAGCTGAAGCTAAAGAGGAAAAAGAAGAAGCTAGGAGGAAAGAAGCGGAAGACCGGCTATTACAGCAGAAGAAGATGGATGAGGAAATGGAAATCCGCAGGGAGAGGGAAAAAGAGAAGGAGAGACAGCACGAGAAGGAGAGGGAGGAGAGACAGCATGAGGAAAAAGAGAAACAGAGACAGCATGAGTTAGCTCTTAAAACTCTGGAATTCCAAAGTCGTGGTGCCGCCTCTACCTCCAGCAATGGAGAGTCTTCTCCTCATTCTTCCTTAACTGACCCTGCTAACACTCAATCTCTTCAACTAAATGCTATGTCTTTCACTCTTGAATCTTTTCCTTGTCCAAATGAGAAGATTGACACATGGTTAGAAAAATTTGAGAAAATTGCAACTCTGTACGGGTTAGAGAGGTCGCGTTGGAATATGAAACTTTCCCAGGCCCTAAAAGGTTCTGCTTATGATGTTTATTCTAAGCTGGAAAGTAGCCAACAAGACGACTACGATGTGTTGAAGAAAGCGTTACTGGAGCGCTTTGAAATGAACGCTCGCAAGTTTTTGCAACTGTTTCGCAACAGCCGGAAAGAGAATTCTGAAACTTTTCACCAGTTCTCATCTCGTCTTAAGGGATATCTAACAAAGTGCCTTGAGCTTTCGCAGCTCCCCTCTACCTATGAAGGTCTTGAGGAACTTGTTCTAACTGAACAAATAAAGAACACTTTGTCTGCTGATACCCGGAGATTTCTCGCTGAGCAGGGGGCAGAAAAACTTGAAGACATTTTGGAAAAGTCTGAGCGTTATCACAATGCGCTGGCTGAACTACCGGCCACAAAGCGGAAACCGACAGAGGAGCATTTTCGAAAACATAACCTAGAGCAATCTTCTCAGGCTTCTAACCTAAACAACCACAGAGAAACTGGACCTCAAAACCCCCCTCCTGAAAAATCCAAGTTCTACAAGAACAAGTACCCCAACCACCCCAAACAGTCCGATCAACCCGACCGCCCTACATGGCAGCGTAGCCAGAAAGGACAAGGTGGCAAAGGGAGAACCCCTGAGCACGGGACATATGATCAGACCGAGCACACCGAGCCGAAACGCATCGGATGCTTATTGACAGTCTCGCAAGGCGGAATTATTGACAGTGATTCCCAACCTGTTGGGGATAGACCCTCAACGCGAGGTACTGTTACTTTGAACGGTTCTCAAACTTCTTGCTTATTTGACACGGGGCTTTCTTATGATTGCATTGTTGCCAGGAACCTGGTCAAACCCGGTCAAGAGACAGCAGAGACCGTCCAACTTTGTGGAGTTCGTAAGAGTGATGCACCTACAGCGCTTCCCATCGCATTGGTGGAGATACACTCTGACTTTGTCAGAGGCGTGATCAAAGCGGCTGTTATGGATGATCCCATCTACCCAGTCATACTTGGCGGGAGATACGTGTGTATTGGGAAACCGGAAGAGCCGATTGTGGCAGCGGTAACTACAAGAGGGCAAACCAAGAAGGAACGGGAGCCTGCGCCTAATTTGTTACCTATGGAACTTAAAGAAGCGCAATACAAGGACCCTACTTTGGCACCCTGCTTTAGGAAACTGCCCATGGCTAAGGAACCCAAACAGCACGGGGACATTTTTTCTAAGGATGGCGTACTTTATCGGAGAACGGGCAAGCCGGACCAAGGTTACAACCAGCTCCTAGTACCGAAACAGTACAGAAGCCAAATCCTAGAAATGGGGCACTCTCTTCCCTTTAGCGGACATATGGGACAGAACGCCACAAACCAACGTATAACCACTCATTATTGGTGGCCAGGAGTAAATACTGATATTATCAGATATGTCAAATCCTGTGCCCAGTGCCAACGTGTGCCACCCAAGCAACGGACACCCCCAGTCCACATGGGTGAAATGCCAATAATGGGAACACCATTCGAACGGGTTGTGATCGACATTTTAGGGCCTTTCGAAAGGACTAAAAGAAGGAACAGGTTCATCCTGACCTTAGTCGATACATGCACTTTATGGGCAGAAGCTATCCCGCTAACATGCGCAGATGCCAAGCATGTCGCAGAAGCCCTCGTGCAGATTTTCACTCGGTTGGGATTCCCTCAGCAAGTGTTGACGGATAATGCATCTCCATACCGAAACCTGTTGATGGATGAGATCGTTAAGATCTTGAGGACCCAGCACATCCACACTAAGCCATATACTCCGGCCGGAAATGGGCTCGTGGAACGTGCTAATGGAAACCTCACCATGATGCTAAGTAAGCTGGCACAAGTGAAACCTGAAGATTGGGATCTCTGTATTCCTGCAGCATTATTTGGCTACAGAGAATCTCCTCATACTTCCACAGGATTTCCGCCAGCTACACTTTTATTCGGCAGACCCATTAAGGGCCCGCTTGAAGCCTTACTTCAGTCTCTGACAGACGAGAAGGCTGATGAGACAGTTGTCTCAGCCAGTAAATATGTGTCAGTTTTAAAGGAACGGTTGAAACTAGGGTGGGACCTAGCAACGACTAACTTTAAGCGAGCACGCACCAAGCACGCTAACCCATACAGGAAAGTCGCGGAAGAGAGAGAACTGGAAGCAGGAGAGAAAGTTTTGGTGTTGCTCCCTACCGAGAACAACCAACTGAAGATCGGATGGCAAGGGCCGTTTACCGTCCTGAAAAAGATTTCTAAGGCTAACTACCAGATCTCTATTGAAGGAAAGGAGAAGGTTTTCCTTTAAAACCTCTTAAAGAGATACTTGGAAAAACCAGTGCCAACCTCCGACCATCTCCTGACGATCGCCAAAACTGACGAAGATGACGATAGTGGCAGGGATATTCCACCGCTATCACAGGAAATCTTTCAAAAATGTCAGAAGCGGCGACGCTCTTTCAAGCGCGCATATGAGACATTCCAGGGGAAGGAAACTTTGAGGAGTGGACTTGAGTAGGAATTGGACAGAGATGGAGGGGGAAGAGGAGAGGGAAGAAGACAGACACCCCGAAGCTACGGTTATAGGAAATTAAACTCCATAACGTAGACATGGAGTGCTTCCATATCTTAAAGGGGGGAGGCTCTGTCACGTAGGGTTTATATTCATTTAATTTCCTACATCTTCTTCCTATTCTTTCACCGAATTCTCTCTTTTATTATCTCTGTATTTCCTTTTTCCTGTATATTTTTCATCCATTCGTTTTGCGAATATTATTTACATATAATTCGCAAACTTTACCTGTTTTCCTTTCTCTAAAACTGAGAATCGCGCTAGGACGATATTACGTAGATGTCAGGGCTGCAGGGCGTCAGAAGGCGTGATAAGTCGGTTCGCTGAACACAGGACGTAGCAAATCGTCTACATTCTCACCGAGCGCGCGAGCTTCTTCTCGGCATAAGTCCCGGTGAGGTGTGATACTTTACATCTGCACCGGTCAGTATCCAGACATTTGTCTGGAAAATCCCAAACTGACACGGCGCTCACTTGGGCCATGGTCAGCTGTAGTGTGAAAACTGCCCGCATTGGAGTCAGGCTGTCTGGGATTTGAAACTGACATGCGTACATCGTGGTCAGTAGGTGACAGTTACGACACGCGTTAAGCGGACGTAAATGTTGGGAGTAGGGGAGATAATTTCGCTTGGCGAAATAAGTTTGGGCCCTTTGTCTGATTTTAAGATATTGGCCAAGTTTGAAACTTTAATTTCATTCTGGCTCATAGACTCACAGTAGATAGGTTGCTCGTAACAGAATAGCTGTTAGCGAAGATCTCAGTTTGTTTCGGCAATTTGTCGAACTTCTAGACTTCCAGAAATATTTTCAGCATTTTTTATTCTTAAGTTGTGCGACTACCTGTAATTCTGTGGTTGAGGTAATTAATATGATAGATATATAGATTTTGTGAGTGTTAAAGTGTTAAATCGCTTAATTCATTTTAATCTATTTCTTTAGCGCAGAAGAAAAATAAAGTGGTAGGCTATTATATTTTCTAGGGAAGCATTCAGTGGAAAGCAGAATAAAATTAAAATTTCTAGCTTATAACGGCAATTGTAGCTATTTATGAATTTAATTTAACTGCTAATACTCAGTCGAGTGTATTTTTCTAAACTAACGTATAAACTCTAGAATCGAGCCTCATGAATGGTGACGGGATACGCACGTGTTCCTAATTCATGAGAATTGCTGATTTTTAAATATAACTTACGTCACGGGAAGTTTAAATGATAAGCAAAGCTCTCTGCTTGCAAGTTTAAATGTAAGTTATAACCAGTTCAGATTCTGTTTATTATATTATATGTGTTATTTTTCCTCCACACAGTGAAAGTTTTGGGGTGACCCTAACTTTACCAGCACCTAGTAGTAGTTTCCATACTTGTGAAGAAATAGACAGTCCTTATTTTGAACCACGTGGGTTTTCTCAAGTAACACTGATCTGACGGTGCAAGTTAGACAGAAATACTAATATCCCAATAACGGGTTTTCAAAGACTGTAATGATAAATACTGGACCTTGGAGCTAGATCTAAAATTTCTTCTAGAAAACTCTACGTAATCTTTCTGCCTGGTGGCGCGAAATACTTCAAGTATTAACTAACATTTCCCGACTATCTATATATATTATTTGTGGACAAATCTGTGGTGTGACTAAAGTGAATCCTATACTGAGGGAAGGCACCGACCTGACATTCATCATTTCTAGAAACCTACGCTATTGACACTGTGCTCTGCTAACTCCCGCGCCTGGAATAATTGTTAGGTGACTTAATCAGACATTTGAACAAATTTGCACACCCAAGTAGTCGTTCCCGGAGACTCCGAGTTAAATACGTCTTTTGGAACTGGGGACTTCTTGGCAGAAGACTGCATTTTTTTTGAGTCTGTGTAAAGATCTAAAATCAGTGTGTTCCAAGAGGCAGCGAGCAAAGTCGTGAGTACCTGAATGAGAAGCCATGGCGGAATGAATGAGTGTACGCTGGTCTGAGTGATATTTTCACTATTATATCTTTGACACCCTGTTGCTGTCCTAATTTTTTTTTTCCAATCTGCATAATTTGTTGCTAAGGCTAGAGTTCTTGTGTTTTTGTCTTAGGTTAAATCAGATTTTTTTCAAACTCTGTGCATATAATTACGAGATAAAAACAAAGAAAAACTCTTAGACTCAAACCCTATGTATCTGTGACTCGGGCGCCATCATCTGTTCTCTTAACGGGGCCGGGCTAAACCTAGAGTTAACACCATAACGGGGCTATCATCCTTGCAACATTTCCTTGAAGTTTTGTGACTATGTCTATATGTATTTTCCTTGATGTATTTTCTTTGATGTTGTGAGCCGATTTTTCCTGATATTAAAATCGCTCTTGAACTTAATAATCGTGTTTGGTCAGCTCGTTCTAGATAATATATATATCATTGTTATAGTTTTCCCACGTCTGTGTGTTTACCTGTCGTCACGTGTATGTGCGTGCCTGTGAGTGATAGAAATATACGTAATATGTATATTGGTGTAGTCTGTCTGACGCTATAACAACTGTTGTAGAAGATAGGTGAGAGAGAGAAGAATTCTTTTCGCTTTCAGAGACAGCCACTATATCAAAATCTATCATCTCACGTGTGTGGAAATTCTATTACCTTTCACTAACTCTCACTGAGTCTATCACCTATTCAAACCTATTCAGAAGGGACCAAACCTAGTCTTAATTCTCCTATCGGAAATCTACGACAACCACGTATTTATCTTTGTTACATCACGTATTTATCTTTGTCACATCGCGTATGTATCTTTGTTACATTTCGTGCTTATCCTTGTTACCTCACGTATTTATCTTTGTTACATCACGTATTTATCTTTGTTACATCACGTATTTATCTTTGTTACATCCCTACAGGAAGCTTAGATGACCTAGACAGCACTGGTGGCATCTCTGGCGGTCGCATGTCAGGCGACAACTACAGTCTTGACTCAGACCTATCATTAGGCCCCATAGGACATGGTCCCCCAGGAGGCCCAAACGATGGGCCTGGTCTTGAACCATGGTCCCCATTCAGTGGTCCTCTGGGCGCTGGCGGTCCACCAACTTCTGCACACGGGCCAGGCGGTCCATTATCAGGAAGTGGGCCTCTGGGATCCAGCATGAGCCCGGTGTCCATGCCCGGGGGTCCCCATCACTTTATGGGCCGCCACTCGCCTGGAGTCCCGCTCTCCCACACACAGATGATGCCTCTGGATGCAATGTCCGGTATTCCTAGACTGCTCCCAGCAGGGGAAGATAACTCTCAAGGCTACATGGATTATCCTCCCTCATCCACACATAATCACGTGGAAGTTTATTAATAGCGACTGAACCCGCCGCTGTATTCAAAGAAAAATTTAAAAGACAAACTAATGTGAAACGAAACTTCAATTCTGTGAAACCATCATCGCTGTATGTTTTATCATTATTAATTATAAAACCGCACATTACTAATATTTTGAACAACCATTACAACATTACTCAAGATGTATATATATATGGACAGTATCTTAAAGCTCAGTACAAGAAAGTGTGACAGATGTCAATTATTTATATTGTATTGGTTTTATTATGTCTGATGTGGACAGCGACAATTATGGTGGTATCTAGTCACTATTCATGTATGTTCTCATATTATTTATAAGCTTGTTCTTAGTGAATATCTGTCTGTCTGTCTATCAATCCATCCATCCACCCACTCACTTATCTATCTATCTATCTATTTATCTATCTATATATCTACCTATCTACCTGCTTGCCTATCTATCCATCCATCCATCTATCTGTCTGTCTGCATGCACACCTGTCTGCTTGCTTGTCTGACTGTATCTGCCGGTCTATCTAAACAGACAGAGACATGTGAAAACAGGCAGGCATGATAGCATACAGTTAGTAAGAATTGGTCACAAGAGACAGACAAACATACCAGCGGGCAGTAAGACATTTGCAGACTAAAAGTGGCAGACAAGACATAATTAACAGAGGGCAGTCAAGAAGACAGACAGAAACACGTACTAGACAGCAGCCAGACAGGCTTACAAATCAAGAGACGGACATACAATTCAAAAGACATACATACAAATCAAAAGAAACATACAAATCAAAAGATAAACATACAAATCAAAAGACAGACATACAAATCAAAAGACAGACATACAAATCAAAAGAAACATACAAATCAAAAGATAAACATACAAATCAAAAGACAGACATACAAATCAAAAGACAGACATACAAATGAAAAGACAGACATACAAATGAAAAGACATACATACAAATCAAAAGACAGACATACAAATCAAAAGACAGACATACAAATCAAAATACATACATACAAATCAAAAGACAGACATACAAATCAAAAGACATAAATACAAATCAAGAGACGGACATACAAATCAAAAGACATACATACAAATCAAAAGACAGACATACAAATCAAAAGACAGACATACAAATCAAAAGAAACATACAAATCAAAAGACAAACATACAAATCAAAAGACAAACAAACAAATCAAATGACAGACACACAAGTCGAAAGACAAACAAACAAATCAAAAGACAGACATACAAATCAAAAGACAGACAGACAAGGCAAATGACAGACAGACAAGGCAAAAGACAGACAGACAAGGCAAAAGACAGACATACAAGGCAAAAGACAGACATACAAATCAAAAGACAGACATACAAATCAAAAGAAACATACAAATCAAAAGACAGACATACAAATCAAAAGACAAACAAACAAATCAAATGACAGACACACAAGTCAAAAGACAAACAAACAAATCAAAAGACAGACATACAAATCAAAAACAGACAGACAAGGCAAAAGACAGACAGACAAGGCACAAGACAGACAGACAATGCAAAAGACAGACATACAAATCAAAAGACAAACATACAAAACAAAAGACAGACAGACAGATCAAAAGACAGACATACAAATCAATTGACAGACATACAAAACAAAAGACAGACAGACAAATCAAATGACAGACATACAAATCAAAAGACAGACATGCAAATCAAAAGATAAACATACAAAACAAAAGACAGACAGACAAATCACGTGAATGACATACAAATCAAAAGACAGACATACAAATCAAAAGATAAACATACAAATCAAAAGACAGACATACAAATCAAAAGATAAACATACAAATCAAAAGACAGACAGACATATCAAAGAAACATACAAATCAAAAGACAGACACACAAATCAAAAGACAGACATACAAATCAAAGAGACATACAAATCAAAAGACAGACACAAAAATCAAAAGACAAACATACAAAACAAAAGACAGACAGACAAATCAAATGACAGACATACAAATCAAAAGACAGACATACAAATCAAAAGATAAACATACAAATCAAAAGACAGACATACAAATCAAAAGACAAACATACAAAACAAAAGACAGACAGACAAATCAAATGACAGACATACAAATCAAAAGACAGACATACAAATCAAAAGATAAAAATACAAATCAAAAGACAGACATACAGATCAAAAGATAAACATACAAATCAAAAGACAGACAGACATATCAAAGAAACATACAAATCAAAAGACAGACACACAAATCAAAAGACAGACATACAAATCAAAGAGACATACAAATCAAAAGACAGACACACAAATCAAAAGACAGACAAAAATACCAGATGACATTCAAACAGACAAATTGAAAAAGATAGACACACATTCCAGCAGACAGACAAATAAAACACAAACATACCCACTAGCAGACATTCAGACACAGACTGAGGCAAAAGTATAGACCCTGGACCACGTGCGTAGCTAAGCATATATTTTATTCAATGCTTGTTTGGTCCATTTTGACTGAATTTTATTTTCCATAATGTGCAGTTGTCTACTTGATAACTGAGTATTTTATTTTGTTTTAGCAACAACCACTAATCTTATGCTACAGCCCGGACTAAAGCAGTGAAAAATATGGTTTAACCAGCGACTGTAGCAGAGATTGCAGACTACGAATATTAAACGCAAGGGTGTTTTTATTGCCCAAGGGAAATACATGGAAATCAAAAGAAAGCTAGTCTACTAAGAAAACCAGAATCTTCAGCAATATTGCATGTCCATGAAACATAGAGAACAACAAAAATGACAGTCAAGAAGTTACAGAATTTTATAAATGAAAACTTACACAGAATAGGAGGACTGGCGTGGCTTGATTAAGATCACAAGCGTGAGCTGATAGAAAGAGCCAGGCAAATACTATTAGAACCAGAAGAAAAGAAAGGATGTTGTCCTTGGATACCTGGGGATAGCATGACAAGGCAGTTCTTCTTCTCGAATCTATTATGACCTGTTCATGTTGTTGTTGAACTTGTTCTTGATTTTACATGGTTGACGTAGGTGACAGTAGACTGGAGGCTGCCATGTTGGCCGGTGGTTGATGTATGTGACAGTAGACTGGAGGCCGCCATGTTGGCCGGATACACGGCGTTTCACTTCGAGTTGGAATTTATTTATTTTAATATGGCCCCAATGTTTGTTGGACGTTATTATTTTTGATAAAACTCAAAACAGGGTTGGAGTTAAGGCAAGCTATTTGAAACAGCTCGAAACAGGGTCAGGGTTAGATTAAGGCTAGCAGTACCACACTTATAGATAGTCACGCGGACAACATGAGGTAATATGGCGGACGCAGTATGCTATGCCTAATTCTACCCCTTACGTTTCTACAGAATTTAGAAGCTGGCCCCGTGCCCAGCCCTCCATAGTCTCCCTGTACGACATGCCTGGTAGGGTACAGAATGAACTATTATTATTCTTAGCTACCCGTTCCAGTCCTGGTAACACGCAGGTGACTGAAGTCATAATACAGAAATAATACAGTCAACTTTCTAAAGGAATGAAGAGTCCCAGTGTAACCTGTTACCTCTGACATCTTCAACATGTCAACTGTTCTTTGTCACAGCAAACATATTCCGCTTATAATCGTCTGTCGCTGGTCGCCCTTCTTAGTCTAGTCCCTGACCATAAGACCCGCAGGAATTTTGAGGTTGACGAGTTTTCTCTTCAGATCCTGTTAGGGCATGCCTAAAGGAAGGGTAAAATCTTGGGTAGACATCTGGCAACCCGGGCATAAGTTTTATAGGACGCCAATTTGTTTTTGACATATACCTTGTACGTGTAGTGGCTAGTATTGAATTTCGTAATTTTCTGTTCTTGTCAGTAAATCTATATCAAATCTGACATGTTTTTTTTTTTTTTTTTTAATTCCTTATAAAATTTCCTATAAAATAAGACTATTTTTACTCCTCTGCGACCTTTGACTGTGAATATTCAAAAGGGGGGAAGGAATGCATAAGAGAAGGGAATGGATGACAATGTATTGGAGTATGAACATTAAATTCCGATACATAAAAAAAGAGAATTACAAACTATACACAGAGTGAAATGGTCATTTTCAGTACTTTATACATGTTCTTGAATGTCACATGACATTTTACATTTGCACAAGGACGTACAAGAAATAATGTTTTTGTGGCACCGGCATCGTTTTGTCTGACAGCTCTTGCAAGTACAGGTAAGAATCACATCTTCAGGTAGCTCACTAATGCAAGGGTCTGGCGTGAGTGATGAGTCATCAGTACTGATTGTCCATCCAGAATCAATTGGGGCTAATGGTTCGTCCATGATCAACACTGTAGAGCGATGAGTATACCATGTAAAATGATCTTTTCTGGTGACCTTGCAATGAAGAGTTTGTTCATGATATGCCTTGTAAGTTTGGAAGACTAGCTTTGGTCATCATTTCAAATCGAAGTGCGTCAAATGTCTTGCATTTGTCTTGCTCAGAGTCTGGTTTTAGAACCTTCACCAAGTATTCCTCGGCAAGCTTAAAGGATTGAGTACTTGGAGAATGACGCCTACCAAAGTTGTGCAGATACTTTTCTGGTTCTGCCTTGAGTGATGACATTTTGTTGCCTATCTTACTGGTCACATCTGGTCCTGTAAGAAAATGGGTAGCAAGAAGGAAGTCTGTGGTAGCACCTATCTTGTCTACAAGAGTATGGATTGGTATGATATCTAATGCCGACGTTCTCATGCATAGTTCAGAGAGTCCATTTTCAAACTTGTAGAAATGAATGAGCATCACAAAAAACATCTGTGTCGTTTGAAGGCACAACAACACACTGCAACCCTTGTTTAACGGCGTGAAAAACGTGAGCAATAATTCGTACGTCAGCCTACTCAACAGTTACTTGAAGAGTATCTTTGCATTTTGTGAAGCTTCTCTCTGTTATTGCTAACGCCGGAGTGCGTCCTTTTTCAAGCAATACGTCGCTAAGGATAGTTTCCCATTGACGATAAGTTGATAACGTCTTCAGAAACTCGTTCAGGGCATCTTGAATCAAACTGTTGTCAACTGACGCACAAAATCTTGCCATCTGCACAGGAATCTTCGTAGTGGTAGCAATGGAAGTCAACGGTAGGGGTTGCACAGAAGACCTTCTTTCTCTCTCAGCATTTTTGATTGATAATTGAAGGTAGCTGTCAAAAACATAGTTAACACGACTGAATTTGCAGACATATGGAGCGCATATTTAATACCCGACTAATGTGGCATCTAGAGGAAAAACATCTCTTAGCCCCACAGCAAGCAGGATTCAGAAAACACAGATCCACTGAAGATCAGATCACTTATATAACTCAGAAAATTGATGACGCTTTCCAAAAGAAAAAGCACACACTGGTGGTTTGGGTGGACTTAGAAAAAGCATTTGACAAAGTGTGGAAAGATGGACTAAAAGTCAAGCTGTAAAGAAGTGAAGTGTGTGGGAGAATGTTCAAATGGATCAGCCACTATCTTGAAAATAGAACGGCTAGAGTCCAACTACAAGAACAGACCAGTAGCAAGATGGGATTGGAGCAGGGTGTTCCCCAAGGGGGAGTCCTGTCACCCACGTTGTTCATCGCATATATTAATGACATATCAGAGAATATTCCAAGAAGAATTCACAATGCCTCCTTTGCAGACGACTTAGCCCTGTGGATCTCAGAGGAATATATCACTACGGCAAGCATTCGGATGCAGCAAGTCCTAACACCATTGGAGTAGTGGGCAAAGGCATGGCTAGTAAAGATAAATGAAGGGACAACATCATACACGGCGTTTTCTCTCTCAAACAAACCACAGCGCTCCAAATTGGTGCTAAATGGGAAAAATCTACATCTGGATGAAAACCCAAACTACCTAGGCATTACCTTTGATCGCCGCTTGACTTGGAAAACCCAGATTGAAAAAAAAACAGGACAAGAGCAAGGCAGAGAATGGCAATCATGAAAAAGCTTGCTGGCATGGGTTGGGGAGCAGACGAGAGAGTTCTAAAGAAGCTATATACTGGGCAAGTGAGACCAGTCTTAGAATATTGCATTGCAGCATGGTCAACGGCTGCTAAGTCGAACTTTGACAAAATAAACAGAACCCAAAACCAAGCATTGAGAATCATAACAGGAGGCATGAAGTCAACACCCATTGAAGAGTTGGAAAAGATTACTCACCTCCAGCCTATGGAGGATAGAAGAGATAGCAGAGCCCAGCAACAAGCCGAGAAATTCAGGAGGCTGATAGACCACTCAATGCACCAGATAATAAATGGACTTGGAAGGGTGAAGCGAAGCAACTTTGTAGAGACAGTCAAAACAAAGATGAGAGCAGACCCCATAAACGCAATATCAACAGCTACGCCAATATGTACTGCACACAAGCTACTAATTTGGAAACAACAGTGCTTCCCTGAAATTATAGAAAACGTTCCTGGTATTGAGAGAAAGAACAGCCAAAATGAAACAAAAAGGAGAGTCCTAACCACAAAATATATAGAGAAACATTACCCAAGCAACACCTGGATCCATGCAAACACAGGTGGATCAGCAACTAATGCAACAGAAGATGGGGATGGAGGAGTCTTCCTGAGCTTAAGAATTGGCACACAAAAAAAGATAGCAGTCGCAACAGGGAAATTTTCAAGTAACTTCAGAGCAGAGGCCTTAAATACTGCATCAGAAATTCTAATGACAGAAGAAAGCTCAGAGAGACCAGTAGCTATCTTCTCAGATGCGCTGTCAGTGATTACAACGCTGAAAAGTCAAAGTAATGCTGAACTGGATGACCTAAGAGTAACATTTCACAGACTATGTCAGCAATACAAAAGAGTCGTGATACAGTGGATCCCTTCTCACTGCAACATCCCTGGAAATGAAGAGGCTGACAGATTGGCAAAGAAAGAGGGAAAGCTTCCTCAACTTGACACAAACGTAACTTATGAGGAGGCTAAGAGTTTTATCAAGCGCAGGTACAGGCACAAGTGGGAAGAAGAGCATCCAGGCCACACAATAAATGATCCGTATTACCAGCTCAGCAGAAGTGAACAAGTGGTAATCTTCAGACTTCGCACTGGTCATAACAGATTGAGATACCATCTGTTCAACAAATTAAAGATAGGAACTACTGATGAGTGTGACTGTGGCACTGATAAAATGACTGCCGAACATCTGCTTCAAAGGTGCCCAACATATGAGGAACAGAGAAAACGCATATGGCCATCACCAGTACCATTCCTGGAGAAAATCTACGGAGATATCAACAGCCTCAGGCTGACCACTGCTTTCTTTGAACTTATTCAAGTTGACATCTGAGGGTGAACTTTGAACTTATTCAAGTTGACATCTGAGGGTGAACGAAGAAGAAGAGGAATTTGCAGACATTATTCAAATTACTGTCAAGGATTATAAACAGGTCTTCAAAGGTGTCGTTTCCCTTAACTGGCAACCTTCAGCAACTGATTCATGACATCAACAACAACACTGGTTTTCAGGGTATGCTCTTTTTGGAAATTTCTGTCTGTGGTATCTAATTTTTTTGTCAACTCATAAATGAGTTGAGACTTCATGGGTTTGGTAGTAGCACCATTCTCATCTAATAAAGATGAAGGTGAAAAATCGTAGGTAATAATTTCTGCCATTGTCATTCCTCTCTCCTTGGCAATATCAACTTTTGTCTGAACCTGCTAATGATCTTTGATGGCATTTTTCACATTTTGCTTTTTTGTTTGCATGACTGGTTGTGCTACATTTAGAAAAGTGGGAAGTTTTTGCTGGTGAATAGGTGCCGATAATGGTTTTGAGCGGGTTATAAGCTTTTCCTCTCGAAACATGAAGAAAACCTCTTGTGCTGTCGTCAAAAATTTGAGCATCTTCTTGGCATTCAATGCTGGAACAAATGCATTGGTTAGAATGTTGTGAAGCCTAACTTCACCTTTTCCAAGGTATGGGTTTTCTCTGCTTTCAACATACTGGAGCATCTGTTGGATGTTGGCTTCCATTCTATTTCTGAGGCTTCCTGTTAACTCATGATGCATTATCAGCTCATAATCAACTGGTGTAATGTTCAGCAGCCCTTGAAATGTTTTTCTTATGAGGAGGACTTCATGGTAAGCAAGCTCCCATTCAGCAATGTATTCCTTTCTTTTTCTTTGGCCAATGATCCCTCCGGCTGACTTCTGAGAGCGGTTTATTGTTTGTGCTAGAGCCATATCGACACCCACGGCATTAAACTTTCCATTTTGTTCTAAGAACAACAAAATGAACTTTTTTGAACAGGTCATATACCTCAGGATCGTGAGTCTCAAGATTCAGCATTTTCTCGAAGAACAGTGAACCCCATCTCAAATAGTTGACTATCAAAAATGTGGAAAATTGGAAGGACATCCTTCACTGTTTCCAGGTTGATTTTTCAGTTCCCCTCCCTATCCGCTCTTATGATATTCTTTAAAAGACTTATCAGATGCAAGAATCCCTCTAGATATTTGCAATACTTAGAATTCTTAACTTCTTCCTGTTTGAAAACATCCAACGATTTCAATGTTTTTTTCTGATGTTGTGATCAGCTCTTGGAACTTGAGTTGTGCGTCTTCTGTTGTTGAGTGTTGCATAGCATTGAGCACATCACCAACTTGTGTAGCTAATCCAGCAGCACCCTCAATGGTACTCAAAAATGTTTTCCATTTAAGCCTCTCTACCACTTCTGCTAGCATAAACATTCCTTTCACTGACCTTACATAATTGCTACCTTTAATGACACTTTCTGCTACTTTTGGACCAAACACATGGTTTTCAGTCAGGTGGTATTCTAACCAGCTGCCGTTTATGTATTCTCCAATACATGCAATTTAATGTTCATACTTCAATTTATTGTCATCTATTCTTTTATGCATTTTCCCCCCCTTGAATATTCACAAAGGTCGCAGAGGAGTAAAAATAGTCTTATTTTATAGGAAATATTGTAAAGAATCCAAAAAACATGTCAGATTTGGTATAGATTTACTGACAAGAACAGAAAATTACGAAATTCAATACTAGCCACTACACGTATATGCCAAAAACAAAATGGCGTCCTATAAAACTTATGCCCGGGTTGCCAGATATCTACCCAAGATTTTACCCTTCCTTTAGGTATGCCCTAACAGGATCTGAAGAGAAAACTCGTCAACCTCAATATTCCTACGGGTCTTATGGTCAGGGACTAGACTCTCCAATTCTGTATACTAAGCTTTTGTTCTGGTCTCCCTTCTCCAGTTCTGTATACTAAGCTTTTGTTCCGGTCTCCCTTCTCCAGTTCTGTATACTAAGCTTTTGTTCTGGTCTCCCTTCTCCAGTTCTGTATACTAAGCTTTTGTTCCGGTACATTCCAAATGATTCACTTGTTTTCCTAATGTATCATTATGTGAATCGAATCCTCTTATTAGTGAAGTAGATGTAGTTCGATGAATACGAAAGAAGACATTAGTTATATCCATCGTACCCATATCTTCATGTTTATTAAACAATTAAGTATGTAAATGTGTACTTAAACTCAGCAAGTTAAACATGATAAAAAGAAACTAGATGATGGAGGAAAGAGTTTTAAAGTTAGAGAAATTTCAGACGAGATCACTTCCGCCGGCTTTTAAAATTATCATCATCATCATCATCTTCAAAACAATTAAGCTTGTGCTGCTCACTAGCCCAGGACTCTCAACAGACAGACGACAGCTATTACCGGGCTCCCCAACAATCACAAACACTCTATATAGCACCACTCAACATCTACAGAACCCGTGCACATTTTTCAACTTGGCATTGGCCGCGAAAGAGCGACAAGCTCAGCAACACTAGTTAATCAACAACAACAAGAAATCATCATCATCTCCTTGTGTAGTCCTTATACAGCATGAAGCCAACTATTGCAGATGAACCTCTGGATGAAGCCTGCTTACAATCATTCATGTATGCATCAGTAAATCAATTTGTTTGACATGAGGAGGTTGTAGGCCCCAATCACAATGTCACATTTAACCACGTGCCTGAAAGCGCCAGAGTCCTATTCTTTCTTTGCCTCCAAAAATAGCACCGGAAATACACGTGACAAAAGTAGGGTCTTCCCACGGCTAAAAGTATTTCCCCCATTCTCAGTGAAAACCCACGAGTTATCTTACAACAAATATTTCACTTTGATCGTGTATGATATAGGAGCACTATCTTTTCTTTGAAGTGAAGTTAGATAATACAGTGGTTCTCAACCTTTATTTGTTCATGTCCACCCTTCTGAGCCTCATTTACCTCTGTGCCCACCCCCTCATAGTGGCTGTCAGCTGGATAAAAGGTACTTGACCATCTTACTGTGACCCCCTAGAAATATGGCATAGGCCACTTTGAGAACCACTGAAATAACACAAATATAATTTAATTCCAATTTTCTACCGCTCTGTTGACGGAACAACAGATCGCCCGGCAGACATAAACAGGATCGTCCCATATGACGCCACGCAGTGGTGGGGGTGTGTCTAAAATTTTGTGACGAAGTGTGACGGCAGGGAAAAGGGAGGAAGTTGATTGAAAACATGTGACGTCACACAAACAAATACGTATGAGACTCACTTCTTTCATAAATGATGACGGAACAAAATAGATTTTGTTACCTAAATTCTTAAAGTGTACTTTTATATATGCAGTAGTTAACAACTCCTTCGTGGAAGACTTATATGAATATTATAATCTCAGGTGAAATATCCAGTACTTTTTAAAACTGTTTTAAATTATTAATTATACATTTCTTTCTTTTTTTAATGTAATGTAATTCACACCTTTCCAGTAAACGATGCTGACCTGGAAGATAATAGATTTATAGTTCTGTCAACGGAGGAGCATCTTACTTTGCCGTTGGATAATGGTAACGAAGAGAAATAATTGACTTATGACAACTTAGTTTTAATTTTTGTATTTTCTCTCAAGTTTAATATTATTTTATGAACCTTTAACATAAGTAAGAACTGAAGTTATTTGTGTCTTAACTTTAAATTTTTGTTTTTTTAATGGCTTGAAATTGAAATAAGCCACAATGAGAAATAATTTTTTGTAATAAATTCAGCAACATTTAACCAGCAAAGTAGCTATTGCAAAAGCCGGATTAATTAAACACTATTTATTTTAAATTGTTTTGTCTCCACTAGTTAACTTATTAACATTTGATTACATTCTTTCTTCTCAGTAATATATAAAAAAAGGCGGGTGTGTTAACATATTTGTGTCGTCACAAGAGGGAGGGGGTCTGGGTTTTTGCGATGAAGTGTGACTGAATATGGGGGGGGGGGGGGGGGGGGAATATGGCACAAATTGCACAACGTCATATGTGAACGACCTCAAAGTTACATATAGGATATACTTATTCCAGATCTCAGATACTCTCACGCCTGTACATAGACATGATTGAGAGAAAGTAACTCCAGAGTCGAGTGTTTCTAAAGTAAACCCCCACAGCTCACGAACTGCCTGCCCCTCTTATATTGCAATACAATTTGTCAAGATCTAGTGTAAATACGCGTTGTTGTTTCCGAACCTCAAGTTAAATCTATCATATATTCTAGGAGAACTTTACATATCAATGTGTTTATCCGACAATAATTATCTACACAATTGTTACGTGGTACTGTGAAATTCCTATCTAGTCATAATTTTACTTTGTTTTAATCATCATTAAATTGTTGATATTTTTCGTTCAAACATGGATTAGTTCTTGACTGAATGTGTCCGTATATAATATTTGTGTCTATAGCATAATGTGTGTGCGCTTCAAGACATGCCACAAAACTGGGATAGAAGAATATAAGGGAAACAACACACGTTATTCCTATTACATATATTTCATTTACAACTCGCTTATCTCCCCATAGTTAACGAAATAATTTTGTTTGCTTGACATGTTTTTGTTACTGTATTCAGTAATTTATTCATAATATTATTTATTGTCTCAAAGACAAACTGCTGTATCTATTTTTGTGTGAGTGTTTATCTTTTAGTTCCTATTTACAACTTTTGTTTGAAATTTCTGAGGTTTAACTAACAACAACTCCAGAAAGGTCTTTTATATTTGGAGATGCGCCCTAATATAACTGACTAGGTTGAATAGGACGCGCCTCGCCAAAACGAGGTAAAATTTTAGTTAAAAAAGAAAATTGAAGACTATAAGTACTATTTACTCATTTAGTACTTATTTCTGTCTTTGGACGTGTGAATACTTGTTAAAAACGAGACAACAGTACGATTTACTAATGTAGTACTTAATTCTGTGTTCGTTTCATTATGTGAATACTTGTTAAAAGCATCCGTATCTGTGGCATTAATCTACAAGACAGACAATTTACAAATGTAGCACTTATTTGAGTCTTTGGGAGTGTGAATCCTTGTTAAAGAAGACAAGACTACAGTACAATTTACAAATGTACTTATTTGTGTCTTTGATCATTTCATTATGTGAATACTTGTTCAAAAATCATCATGTGTGGCATCATTCTACAAGAATACAGAAATATTTACAAATGCAGCACAGTGTGATTGCGACTTACGCGAGAGTTATCATTTCGGAGGCGTGCGAGTAATTTAAGATTCGTGTAAACCAAACTTATTGTCTCCACAGAAATTCAGTACATTACAAATAGATCGATGGTTCGTAAATTAGAATAAAATTGAAATGAATGAATGTTTTCATAAAAAGCACAAGAAAACGAATAGTAAACATAAGAAACATAAATGTACTATTTTACAAGGTAAAGGTATGTAGTTCTATAAGAAATACTGACGTAGGGGAGTAGTGAGGTGTTAGAGACTTCCCTATTATGTCCGGCTTTTTATGAGGTGGGGTGACCAGTTCCATCCTCGCTGCCGTTGACTTTCATAACTCAAGATCAGAGTCATGTGCCAATTTACAGCTGGGTAGACTGGAACGTGACGCTACCATGTTAGTAGTTCGCATTTTCCCCAGCTTGTGTTATTCCGAATTCACGTAAACTGAGACTGTGTAAATCGCGATCACACTGTACATATTTGTGCATTTCATTATATACTCATTATGCGAATACTTGTTAAAAGCATACTTATATGTGGCATCATTCTACAAGATTACCTTACGATTTACAAACGTGTATTATTATATGATCATTGGTCACATTCTTCATCTTGCATGTTCAAGAGAAAACAATAAACATTCCCCTACTTAGACCTCACTTTATATGTTTGTCATGTTTCTATACAAGACATGTCCAGAATTTTTGCTTATCAGAATCATTGCACTCTGGGAAAACCTGTAAGGTTGCTCAGTCTCGCTCAGCAAATGTCGAAGGGTATGAATGCTAACTGTTCCTGTAGCTTTGGTTGTATATACGCCAAATGCTGCATCCTCTCATACACCGATCTCTGCCAATATTACGCTTGATGCCAAATTCCAGCAATCTTAGCCCAGTTGATTCATTTATTGCAGTGTCGTTCGCTAAGAGGTGATCATTAATTCAGGTAATGTCCAGAATACACCGTCGAAGTACATGGCACACTTTTGAAACACATCAATAGATTTAAATACCTAGGTGGGTTAATAACATCGGATGGAAAATGCACCTCATAGGAGAAGAGTATAATAGCCCAGGCAAGAGCAGCATTCAATAAAATTTAAAGTATTTGATACAACAAATCTTTGTCAGTGGTTGTAGACAAATTTCTTCAGTGTTTTATAAAGCCAATGCTGATGTATGGAAGAGAGTCATGGACAATCAGTGAAATGCTTGGAGGTCACAGAGATGGGGTTTAACAAAATTAATTGAAGAGAATCCTGGACAGCTGACAAGAGTAACGACGATGTCCTAAAGGACATATATCTTTCTGCAGACCCAAGTAGAACAGTCACAACTAAGATGGTTTGGCCATGTCTGCAGACCCGAGTAGAACAGTCCCAACTGAGATGGTTTGGCCATGTCTGCAGACCCGAGTAGAACAGTCCCAACTAAGATGGTTTGGCCATGTCTGCAGAATGGGAGAAGATCGGCTACCATGGCAAGCATGGGAAACTAAGAGCCAGGGATCCAGACCCCAGGACGACCCAGAGTCTGCTGGGAGGACAACATTAGACAATCTTTGAAGGACCGAGGACTAGAATGGAACCAAGCCAGGAAGAAGACAGCCGATAGAATAGTACGGCGCTCTCTCTTACAAACCTCTACACCTCACGGTAGTAGAGGAATGACTAAGTAAGTAGTAAGTAAACATGTCTTTGTGGAAAGTACAAACAGAAGGACAGCTAGAATGAATTGTGGTAACAGGAAAGATTGACAGAAAAAGAGATAAACAAAGATAAACTGACAAGATACTGACTATTTTACATAACGGCATGGAATTTAAATATTATAATTTTCTTAGTACCTTGTCCTGTCAGAAATTCACACCAACTTACAATTTTTCATGTTGCATTTTCGAGAAATTGTGGAAGCCACGTTCAAAATGGCATGAGAAATAAGTTGCATGCCCAATGAAATAACATGCATGTCTTCCCAACTCTTCTTTCCGCATGTACAGCACTTCCACTATTTTATCACCATATACAACACTACAACTCTTCCGTCATTATATACAACACTACAACTCTTCCATCATTATATACAACAATACAACTCTTCCGTCATTATATACAACACTACAATTCTTCTGTCATTATATACAACACTACAACTCTTCCGTCATTATATACAACACTTCCACTCTTTTATCATCATGTACAACACTCCAACTCTTCCATCATCATTTACAACACTTCAACTCTTCCATCATCATATACAACACTACAACTCTTCTATCATCATATACAACACTTCAAGTATGACTATGTGAAACAGCAAAAACCAATGAATAAGAAACAACAAATAAACAACAATAGCACAAGTGTTAACACAGTTAATATAAGTTGACGGTAAAGGCAGTCCTATAGCTGAAACTGCGATAGGGGAGTGAAGTGTTAAAGACTTCACCAATACAATGTCTCAGCTGCATGAGGTGGTAAGATCAGATTCAGCCTTTGCCTTTCCTTACTGGTCCACCCCACGCTCACAAAGCTGGACCTATTATGGTGAAGTCTCTAACACTTCCTCTCATATGGCAGTATCTGCTATTGGACCACCTTTAGTGAAACATTACACCAGCATAATGTAGTAAAATAGTATGCCAGCTTAATGTAAAACAGTATGCCAGCATAATGTAGTAAAATAGTATGCCAGATTAATGTAAAACAGTATGCCAGCTTAATGTAGTAAAATAGTATGCCACCATAATGTAGTAAAATAGTATGCCAGCATAATGTAAAACAGTATGCCAGCATAATGTAGTAAAATAGTATGCCAGCATAATGTAAAACAGTATGCCAGCATAATGTAGTAAAATAGTATGCCAGCATAATGTCGTAAAATAGTATGCCAGCATAATGTAGTAAAATAGTATGCCAGCATAATGTAGTAAAATAGTATGCCAGCTTAATGTAGTAAAATACAGGGTGTTTATAAAGTCGCTGTGCAGTGAATTTGAAAAATATTTTAGAAATTACGTCACGAATGATGCAAATTTACGTCATGATATTCTGTGTTCCAATGCTGTGTTCCACAATCCTGTGTGCAGCATTACACAACAAGCCCCAATTGAAAACCACATTTCTGGTGACGTAATCTCGCCCGGGCGTAAATTTCACTGCACAGCGACTTTATAAACACCCTGTAGTATGCCAGCTTAATGTAGTAAAATAGTATGCCAGCATAATGTAGTAAAATAGTATGCCAGCATAATGTAGTAAAATAGTATGCCAGCATAATGTAGTAAAATAGTATGCCAACATAATGTAGTAAAATAGTATGCCAGCTTAATGTAGTAGTTGTTGTTATTGATCGAGCGGCAATTGGGCTCTCGTCCTTCGGCCTAATGCCATGTAGTGTTGTACTTCCATGTGTTCACAGGTTGTTCTTTTGCTTTATATAAGGTGTTCCACCTATCTGGCCTCGCAGGAAGGAGAATTATTTAGCTTAATGTAATAAAACATTACACCAGCTTAATCTAATAGATCATTACATCAGCTTAATGTAATAAAACATTACACCAGCTTAACGTAATAAAACATTTCACCAGCTTAACATAATAAAACATTACACCAGCTTAACATAATAAAACATTACACCAGCTTAATGTAATAAATCATTACATGAGCTTAATGTAATAAAACATTACACCAGCTTAACGTAATAAAACATTTCACCAGCTTAACATAATAAAACATTACACCAGCTTAACATAATAAAACATTACACCAGCTTAATGTAATAAAACATTACATGAGCTTATTGTAATAAAACATTACACCACCTTAATGTGGTTGTTGTTGTTGTTGTTTAACTAGGGCTGCTGAGCTTCTCGCTCTTTTGCAGCCAATACCAAGTTAAAGTCTGGAATGGAATTCACCTCTATACATCGGATTTGTGGACTACGAAAAGGTATTTGACAGTGTAGACAGAGAATCACTTTGGAAATTGATGAGGCATTATGGAGTTCCCCTGAAGATCATTAATTTAATAAAGAAAACATATGAAGACATGACATGCAGAGTTCTTCATGAAGGACAGCTTACAGAACAGTTTGGGATAAGAATGGGAGTGCAACAGGGATGCCTCTTGTCTCCATTTCTTTTCTTACTAGCAATAGACTGGGTTATGAGAACATCGACAACACACAACAGAAATGGAATCCAGTGGACTCTGACTAAGCAGTTGAATGATCTGGATTTTGCTGATGACTTGGCTTTTCTGTCCCATAACCGTAATCAAATGCAGGACAAATTAAAAGCACCCGATCAGAGGTCACAGCAATTGGGTCTGAAAATACACAGGGAAAAGACAAAAATAATGAGAATAAATGCAGGTAATGATAACAGGATTGAACTTGAAGAAACACCAATACAAGATGTAGAATCGTACACATATCTTGGCAGCAATATAGACAAAGTTGGAGGGACAGACAGTGATATCAAAATAAGAATACAAAAAGCAAGAGGAGCTTTCATTGCATTGGGAAATAAATGGAGATCAAGAGAAATCAGATTCAACTCGAAAATAAGAATCTTCAACTCAAATGTGAAGTCAGTACTATTATATGGCTCTGAAACATTGAGAACAGCAAAGACAACAACCAAAAAGCTACAGACTTTCATAAATGGGTGCTAGCGTAGAATAGAAGGATTAAAATGGTATGACAAGGTTACCAACGTGGAACTGATGACAAGAACCAGACAAGTGCCAGTGGAACAAGAGATGAGAAGAAGATGCTGGCGATGGAAAGGACACACACTGAGGAAACCTGCTGATAGCATTACAAGGCAGTCCTTGTTCTGGAAATCCCAGGGCAAGAGAGGCAGAGGTAGACCAAGAAGCACATGGAGAAGAGAGCTGGAAACAGAGGTGAAATGATGAGAACGTGGAAAGAACTTGAGATGATGGCACGTGACAGGAGGACTTGGCATGTGTTTGTTGAAGGCCTATGCTCCTTGGGGCCTCTCCAAATATGCAGAACTAAAATACTGTACTCTAATTCTGGGCTCTCCCAAGGAATTGTCACATCCTGCACAGAGCCACTTCTCAGCTCCCTCTGTCTATCACTGGGTCCACAGTGAGATCTTCTTGCATGCATTCAACCAGGTCAAAGCCAAAGAATCACGTCTGGGGCTCAAGGGACTTCTCCAATCTTAGTGTGCAATGCTGGGTTCTCAACAAGTTTCACTACAGGGTGAATCCTTAGATGTGGGTGGATGATTTCAAGAGTCAATGAGGGTGTAATTAGCCTCACAGACACAGGTTCACTTCCACATATGTAAATTGTAGCATTTTGCATAGCTGATGGTCATATAAGGATGACTCCAGATATGCCTCCATGCATAGCATAATGTAGCAAAACATTACACCAGCACATGTAACAAAACATTACACCAACTTAATGTAACAAAACAATACACCAAATTAATGTAACAAAACATTACACCAACTGAATGTAATAAAACATTACATCAACTTAATGTAACAAAACATTACACCAAATTAATGTAACAAAACATTACACCAATTTAATGTAACAAAACATTACACCAACTTAATGTAACGAAACATTACACCAACTTAATCTAATGAAACATTACACCAACTTAATGAAATGAAACATTACACCAACTTAATGTAACAAAACATTACACCAACTTAATGTTGTGAAACATTACACCAGCTTAACGTAACAAAACATTACACCAGCTTAAAGTAGTGAAATATTAAACCAGCATAATGTACGAGGCGTGTTCAAATGAAACCCGCCCGTGCTGCGCCAAGTGGACATTTGTAGGAGGAGCATGATGACATCACATCTGACGTAATAAGCACATACGAATGTACAAGTGTGTAAGTGTTCATTCTCCTAGTATTCATTGTTTGTGCTGCAGACCGTTAAAAAAATGGCCGGTGTGATACGGAATCCGTCCAAGGTCGATCAGCAAACGGTGATCCAGTTCCTAACAGCCGAAGGATGTCGACCAGTCGACATTCATCGCCGAATGAAAACAGTGTATGGTGACAACAGTGTGTCTAAGACTACAGTGAAAGACTGGGCACGAATGTTTCGAGAAGGACGTCAGTTAACGAAAGATCTTCCGCGGCCAGGTCAGGTGCATATTGTTGCGACAGAAAAAGCCATCGCTGAGATTGATGCAGCAATACGGGTGGACTGTCTTCGGAGCTTACGTTCGCTAGCAAAGGAATTCGCTGTGTCTCTTGGGACAGTTCAAATGGTGGTTAGGAAGAAACTGAAGTATCGAAAGGTGTGTTCACAATGGGTCCCACGGATGCTGACCGATCACCATAAGTGGAGTTTGAACCACCTGCTGCGTTACGAAGAGGAGGGTGATGCATTTCTGTTGCGCATAGTGGCAGGCGATGAGTCGTGGTTCCACCACTTTGAGCCGTGCAGCAAAACAGCGAGCATGCAATGGAAACATCCCGGATCACCAAAACCCAAAAAATTCAAGTCACAGATTTCCGCCGGTAAGGTTATGCTGACCGCATTTTTTGACCATGAAGGGCTTCTATTGGTAGACTTTAAAGAGCCTGGCGTGAACATCAATGCCATCCGCTACAAAGACACACTAGACAACCTGCATACAGCCATCATGAATAAACGACACTGCATGCTTTCGCGTGGTGTGATTCTGTTGCACGACAATGCTCGTCCACATGTTGCGAACATTGTGCAGGAAGCGTTAGCAAGGAAAAGGTGGGAAGTTCTGCCACACCCAGCCTACAGCCCCGATCTGTCACCATGTGACTTTCATTTGTTCGGACCCTTAAAAAAGTCTCTAAAGGGACAACGATTCGACTCCGATGCAGACGTCAGGGCCTCGGTGACCAAATGGTTTAATAAGCAACCAAAGTCATTTTTCTTGGACGGCATCCGCCGTCTACCCAAGCAGTGGGATGCGTGTCTGAATGCCCATGGTGACTATTTTTAAAGAACCCCAGTGAGTACTTGCTTCATAACAATTGCTGTATTTAATTCTACTACTCCTGCTGATGTACCTTACACATATTTGTTATAAAGCCACTGGGACAGGTCTCATTTGAACACGCCTCGTAGTAAAACATAACATCTGCTTAACTTAACACTGGTGTGCCTGGAATGTTAAGGTCTGGACACAAAAAGTTAAGTTTATTTTGCTACACAATTCTTCTACACAAATTATCTCACTTCATGTTAAGTTTAAAAGTATTTCTGGACATCTTAGATCTGTGATCTCTCCACAAAAAACTGCTTGGAGATGTCAATGACCTTGAGCTGACTACTGCTTTTCTTAAGAGTCATTAATGTGGAAGGGTTA
The DNA here is from genome assembly GCA_024509875.1 of Oreohelix idahoensis. Classification (NCBI taxonomy): domain Eukaryota; kingdom Metazoa; phylum Mollusca; class Gastropoda; order Stylommatophora; family Oreohelicidae; genus Oreohelix; species Oreohelix idahoensis. Next base: position 116,583 of record JAMPIV010022953.1, on the reverse strand, counting down.
AGAGTCATTAATGTGGAAGGGTTAAGAGTCATTAATGTGGAAGGGTTAAGAGTCATTAATGTGGAAGGGTTAACAAGGAAGAAGAAGAGGAAGAAGATTTGTGATCAGTATTTCTTCATCATCATTACTCTTTCCTTTTTTTTTTTGCTCCTTCTGGAGCATGGACCCACCAATGCAGCTGGTGACCTTGCAGGAAGCCTGGCCACATGGCATTTATGTGTTCTTGCTGCACTGGTCTCTGTAACAATTTCTTGTACACAATGATGATACAAAACTCTACAGCCAGCGCTACAATAGGAGGCAACCTGATAACCACAGGTTCCCCCTCTTGTTTCTATAAATTACTTGATCATACAAGTAAATGTCATCAGCACTATATTAACAAAATTGAGATAAGTAAAATAGAATGAGTAATACAATTTATAAATATTTTCACTGAAGTCAAGTCGTTTTAATATGAATATTTCAAAAATCATGCTGAACAAAGTCAATTAAAAACAGCAAATATAATACAGAATCGCAAACAACACAAAACTGATATCAAATGGAATGAAATCTCACAAAATAGATCACAAGTTGGCATTCTGAGATATTCTAATACAACTAACAAAATAAATATCTTTCAATGGTCACCACAATGGTGGGTGGGGGGAAAAATATTACATTTAGAAAATAAAGTAAAATGTATACTGAAGACAGTATACCTAAGATACAAAATTCTTAGAAAAAGGAACTGAATGGATAGCATAATGTACAGCGTGGTTCCCATGGTTACAAAGAGGAAACAAAGAATGAATAGAAATGTGCTGCTTCAGACGTGCACACAGCTGCCAACCTCATCATACAAGAGAAATAGCTATAGAGCCCACCATTGCAAGAGCACAAGATTTGCTTTGGTGCAGGCGTCAGCAAGGAGAATAGCTGTACTGGGGACTCTATGCTCCAAAGGCAGCACAAAAGGAGATGATGATAAATTGATTTCTCTGACAGGTCAGTGTCTTTAAAATGCCTAGTCAATGTACCTACAATTATTTCTAACTTAATGTAACCTATCATTTTTCCTTCATCCACTTATAAACTATTTAGCTCTGTAAGGAGCTTAATGAGCTTCAAGCAATGTCCTCCATCTTGTACCACTTCGTTCACGGTCTTTTCATGAATTCTTTGGCCCTTTCATTTTTGTCTCCAGGTCTTCTCTTCTCCATGTCCCCGTAATTCGATTCAAGACCAAGGACTGCCTGGTGATTCAAGACCAAGGACTGCCTGGTGATTCCAGACCAAGGACTGCCTGGTGATTCCAGACCAAGGACTGCCTGGTGATTCCAGACCAAGGACTGCCTGGTGATTCCAGACCAAGGACTGCCTGGTGATTCCAGACCAAGGACTGCCTGGTGATTCCAGACCAAGGACTGCCTGGTGATTCCAGACCAAGGACTGCCTGGTGATTCAAGACCAAGGACTGCCTGGTGATTCCAGACCAAGGACTGCCTGGTGATTCCAGACCCAGGACAAGACCAAGGACTGCCTGGTGATTCCAGACCAAGGACTGCCTGGTGATTCAAGACCAAGGACTGCCTGGTGATTCCAGACCAAGGACTGCCTGGTGATTCCAGACCAAGGACTGCCTGGTGATTCCAGACCAAGGACTGCCTGGTGATTCAAGACCAAGGACTGCCTGGTAGTACTATCAACAAATTTCCTCAATGTGTGTCCTATCCATCTCCAGCATCTCAAAACTATTTTTTAAATTAAAGTTAAAGGTCTTTTCTATCTTTCATGGAATCACAAAATTTGGCCAGAATGTGTAATATACAAGTGCATGAGAACATCAATAAAATGGATCTTATGGAAGACTGCACTTAATTTGCCACATACACGTACATAATAATACCAACAAACTGGACGTTAGGCGCATGACTGAGGACAACGTTCCCTATAATTTGTAATAGCCGTTGCATGCAAAAATGTCACGTTGTGTAATATGTTCCCCTAGTTAAAAAACTTGTGGACATTAAACTGACTGAACGTATTTTCACTTGACGACTGTGTCAGAAATATTATTATCATATTTGTTTGAAATTTATTGTTTTTAAATATATTTTGTCTGTCGCATAGTTCAATTTTCTACCTGCGTTGATTTCATAACATGTGAAAGCGTACACACTCACAGCTTAGAGGACTTCAGCCCCCATGATGGGAGATTATATCAAATGATACAATGATAATAAATAGTTAACATGCTATAAGCAGCCCTGTCTAGTTCCTAGTGGTCTACACTCAACAGACAAAGATAGAACAAGACTACTGTACCCACAGGCATGTCATACAAGGTGACTAATGTGAGCTAGTGCGTGTGGCTGGCAACCTCGTCATGTCAAACAAACTGCCACTAAAGTCACCAATGCCACAAGATCATGTGACTACTTGGTGCCGGACATCATGTGACTACATGGTGCAGGAGATCATGTGACTACTTGGTGCAGGAGATCATGTGACTACTTGGTGCAGGAGATCATGTGACTACTTGGTGCAGGAGATCATGTGACTACTTGGTGCAGGTTTCCAGGAAGGGGATCAGCTACAGTGCTGACTCTATGCTCTGTAAGCAGCACAAAGGACAATCATGATGGCACTATTAGGGGATTGTAGAAAAAAGGAAGGTGGATCTAAAATATGGAAGAAAGAGTGTTTGAAGACCACAATAATTTATTATATGTAACAATTAATTTGTTATATGTAACAATGCTTTTAAAATACATCATCATCATTTTCTGTCAGCTCCCTTAGGAAGAAGAGACCATCAACAAAATTATGCCAACCTACCTGCTATCCACAAAAGTTTTTCATATCTGTCTCCAATCCTCTTGTCCATGTGTTTTGTGGTCTCCCCCTTCCTCTCTTAATCGGAGGGTTCCAGATTGCCTTGTAAGGCTATCAACATGTTTCCTCAATCTGTGTCCTATCCAAAGCCAACATTTTCTTCTCATCTCTTGTTCCACTGGCTCTTGTCTTGTTTTTGTCTGGCTCTGTCATCAGGTCCAAAATAGTAATCTTGTCACACCATTTGAATGCTTAATTCTAACTACTCATATTTATAGACATAAAAAAAATAAAATCACCTGTTAGTTACCAGGGCCCAAAAGGGTAGCAAAGAATAGTAACACTGTAACATACTATACATGTCGCAATGCGAGACTAAGGAGGGTTGGGCATAGGGCTGGCTACTCAATTCTGTAGAAATTTTAAGCCACAAAAAGCTTCAACAAAAAATATGAATCTTCAATTCATATGTGAAGTCAGTCCCACTGTATGGCTGTGAAACATGGACATCAAGCTAAAAACAACAGCCCAGAAGTTACAGAACTTAACAAAATGAGTGTTTGCGTAGAATAGAAGAATTAGAGTAGTATGACAAGAACCAGCGGAGGAAGAGATGAGAAGAAGATGCTGGTGATGGATAGCACATACACTAAGAAAAACCTGTTGACAGCACTACAAGGCAGTCCCTGTTCTTGAATCCTCATCATAAGAGACATAGAGGGAGACCAAAAAACACAGACGGAGAAGAGAACTGGAGACAGACATGGAAAGACCATGAGTACACAAGACAACAAGGCCTGGCATAAGTTTGTTAAAGGTCTTTACTCCTTGGGAAGCTAAAGGGTGATGGACAACTAAAATAGCTGAGAAATGTGGTTGAAATTAAAACTGACCAATCATCATTCAAGCTAGATCAGTGACAAGCAAGGCATGAGGAACACAACAGTTTTATGAATGAAATGTGTGGTTGAGGTTTTCAGAAGGGCAGAGATGCACCATCACAGGATCACACGACACAGCATGGAACCCGACTGCAACTTCTCACAAAGCTTTGTGACAGACTATGACAGGATACAGAAAAGATAATGTACTGCCTGAGTAATGCCTTTTCAGATAACTGATGCTGCACTGTCAGGCTGATCTTATAATGTAATTGTACACAACGCAGCTAAACGTTTTTCCTGCTCATATTAAGAACCAAAGTTCCACACAGTTTATCAAAATGTTCTGCTCTCTTGCAGTTAGTTATAAACCTACTGGATATGCCAGGTTTGATGCTGGAACACACTAGTCTAAAACCATAACATGTTGTGGAATTAATTGACATAAATTCTGATGTATATGGGAGACACTTTTTTCTTGGTTCAATACATTGGAATAAAACTTTATCCCTTTCCAGCATCTAGTTTTCTCTCATAATAACTAAGAATGTGGGTCAGCATCACGTTTGAAAGTGGCAATTTCAAATAGTCCAACTTTAAACATTCTAAGCCACTGGCCTCCTTTATAGAGGTCCCCTCGTAGCTGATCTCTCCACCAGCTTCCTTCAGGCAAGTAGACGTCTCGATGTCTTGCATTAGGATACAACACTGGAGCCACAAGAAGGCTGTTGCCAAGGAAAAACTCACAGTCGATAAACTGGGCAATCTTGTCTTCTGGAGCAATCCACCACAGTGGACGAGCTATAGGCGTGCCTGAAATAAATCAGGATAAAAAATGTTACGCTGAATGACAAACACGGATATCGTGAAGAAAAAAGTGAATAGTGGATGGACAGAGGAATTAATGAATGGATGTGTCAATGAATGGACGTGTCAATGAATGGACGTGTCAATGAATGGATGAGTCAATGAATGGACGTGTCAATGAATGGACGTGTCAATGAATGGACATGTCAATGAATGGACGTATCAATGAATGGATGTGTCAATGAATGGATGTGTCAATGAATGGATGTGCAGATGAATGAACATGCAGAAGATTGGATGTATCGATGAATGTGTTGTTGTATGGACTTATCGATGAATGGATGTATTAATGGATGAATGTGCCGATGTAGGGATGAATGGGTGTGTTGATGAATGAATGTGTTACGAGCGTACACAATGATAGCACACAAAAGATAGCACGTAACAGGAAGGCTTGGCATGACTAGGCTGAAGTTCCATTCTAGTCCTCGGTCCTTCAAAGATTGTCTAATGTTGTCCTCCCAGCGGACTCTGGGTCGTTCTGGGGGTCTGGATCCCTGGCTCTTTGTTTCCCATGCTTGTCGTGGTAGCCGATCTTCTCCCATTCTGTAGACATGGCCAAACCATCTTAGTTGGGACTGTTCTACTTGGGTCTGCAGGGGGTGGGATTTTAGGCCTTGACGTATCATCTGGTTGCGGACCATGTCTCTTCTTGTTACTTCAACCACCTTCCTCAGATACCTCATTTCTGAGGTTTGGATCTGGCTTTTATGGGTTGTAGTCATCGCCCATGACTCACATTCATATGTCAAGACTGGGACATAGGTGGAGCGGTATACAGCCATCTTCATTTTCTTACCAACCTCTCTCTTGCTGAGGAATCCTCGATTTATGGCCTAAAAAAGTCTCCCAGCTGCTGCTTTTCGAGTGGCCAACTCTTCTTTGATGACTCCCTTTTGGTCTATAATAGCTCCGAGATATTTAAAGTGGTCGACTTGCTCCAGGACCTGTTCTCCCAGCTTAATCTGATGTCTTCTTTCTTCTCGTGATATCACCATGGATTTTGTTTTAGAGCTGCTTATGACCATCTCTCTCTTCTCCAGCTCTTCCTTCCAGACTTGCAGGTTGGATTGGAGATGTGCCTCTGATTTAGCAATCAGGGCAACATCATCAGCAAATGCCAGCTCTGAAATACAAACCTGTCTGTAGAGCCCTTTTCATAGGCCTTTACCCTCATCTGTAAATGACTGTAAAGGCCTACGAAAAGGGCTCTACAGATTCCCATTTGGGTTAGTGAACGCTCCTGCCACATTCGTGCGCATGATGCGTCGAATTCTATCTCATCATCCCAATGTCATTGCGTACATAGATGACATTTGTCTTTTCAGTGACTCATGGGAAGAACATTTGAAAGGATTAAACTCATTACTGTCCACGTTACAATATCATAACTTAACTGCTAAGCCATCAAAGGCATTTGTGGGTTTCCACGATATTTCTTTTTTGGTTCACCGTATTGGTCGCGGTATGTTATATACAGAGGACAGTAATGTCTCAAAAATCCTTAATATCTCTACACCTAAAACAAAGAAACAAGTGCGATCTCTGTTGGGGCTAATACAATATTATGGGAAATTCATACCACATCTTTCGTCCATTACTGCTCCTTTCTCTTCATTACTTAGGAAAGGTGCAGCTAACGTGATTCGGTGGTCTAAAGAACATCAAATCGTGTTGGATATCATAAAGAAATTTTTTTCGGATCCTCCTGTTTTAAGGTTACCTGATGCGAATTTACCATTTGTCTTACGCAGCGATGCTTCTAATTACGGCATGGGAAGCGTGTTACTACAAGAATATAATGGCACCTTGCATCCAGTTCTCTATGTATCACGGAAGTTAACTCCGACTGAACAAAATTACTCAGTCCTAGATAAGGAACTTCTTGGATTTGTTTGGTCAATAACAAAACTCCAGAGATATCTGCTTGGATCACACTTTATTGTGGAATCAGACCAAAAAGCACTAACTGCTCTCAACACAAAAGATGTGAAATCAGCCATAATCGACTAGGTATGCGATCGCACTCCAGCCATATAGTTTTACGATAAGATCCATTCCTGGTACGCAGAATGTTCTCGCTGACATTTTGTCAAGATGTCCGAACGAATCAAGTTAACAGCTACGCACTACAGACAACTGAACTTCGACACTGACAGTTCGTCGATTGTAACTTTTTACGTGTGCTACCTCGATTATAATAATCATTAACATTCAGTCAAGTTGAAATCTACAATGATTATGTATTAAAAGAACATGGAACGTTGAAGTACATTACTATATTTGTGAAAATAACATTCACTTACTTATGATATTGAAGAGAGAATAACGTTGGAAAGGAATTATATTTTCTCACCGAAATAACATTGCGAACACTTGGTTGTTTTTCATGGAACGGAACTTGGTATATTTTAACCGTTTCCTAACAGGACAATGGAACTTTCTTAATCTAAGAAATTTAATGACATTGTTATTTTTTTAAAATAAATAACTCAGTACATTAGTAACCTTTGATACTTAGTTAATTAGTATAAGAATTAATTTAGGTAACTATGAAATATTTAATTAGATTGTCGACATTTAATATTTATCATTCTTTAAGAACAGTGATTTAACATTAGTACTTTAATTAGTACCACAAAGGAACTTTAGAGACACAGTTAAGTGTGTTGATCTATACAACTTTACGCACCAACTTATGTCGGTGTTAATGTTAGTAAATGTCATCTGTCACGCACGCATATGCACAATTTGGTGTATGGTAATTCGGGCGCGCTTGTATCCAAACAAGCCAGATGACGTCGAAGCGTGTATGAAGCAAGCCGCATCTCATATCCAGACATGGAGTCTGTTGATTTCTTTATTGTGTACCCATCATTTGGGGCTAGTGTATTTCTGGGACATGACTTCTGAATAGAAGCCATTGTCGGCTTACTCATTACGTAAGTCAGAACCAGGCGTTGTTATAATTGAATATATTTTCATGATTTTTAGTGACTGTATCCGGCGTTGGCATCTAGCTAGTCCCTTCTCGTTAAGGGGTTAAAATGGATCAACCCGATGCTACACTGAAGCCATCCTAATGTTTTAAAGGATTTTTAATGCTCCGTCAGTTCGGCTAATTGATATAAATTAGTGGAGCGCCGACATACGTGACACAGCGATCAAGAGAGAGATTAATCAAGTATTGTAATTAACTTTATGTTGTCTTCTCAGACAGAATGTATGCAGTGATCTATAATGTTGGAAGGTACCAGAATCAATATGTACCAGGGAAATGTTACAGAACAGGGTGGAAGTAGATATACGAAGATTTGTTGTACGGATGACCTTAGAAGCTTTGTTCAGCGACGCAAGGTCAAACCGTTAGATCATTGAATGAACTTGGATACTGCAAGTAATGTAATTTATAAATATGAGCCATATGTTTTTGAACTGTGAAACCATTAATGCAAGTACTGTTTTTCCTGTCTTTGCTCGTCCATGTATTTCGTCCAAATAAAATGTTGTTGCAAGTCGACATAACGAGTTCGTCCATACCAGTATTGGCACTTGTTGGTGTACCCGATTGTTATTGAAGTTACAGGAGTTCACCTTCCTGTGGAAAGACATTCGCGTTTTAACTTCAAGCTAGTAGAATCGCCCGTGTTAGATCGTTGACATTTCGACACCAGCGACATCCTCTGGTCAGCGGTGTCCACCCAAGAAAACGACTCTAACACTGTCTCATCTTCCAGTACCCCATTGAATACTTTCTTGTTCTCTCCTTACATGCCTTGATGACATCGTCCATGAGGAGTATGAAAAGATAAGGTGACAGGATATCACATTGTCTTACACCAGTGGTGGTCCTGAACTCTTCTGACTTATGGTTTGCTGTCCTCACATAATTTCTGCAAGACTTGTAGAAGCTCTGTATAGCATGAATCAGAGGTGCTGGAATGTTCTTCCTTGCCAAACAGTCCCAAAGTTGGCTCCAGGGGACCCTGTCAAACGCCTTTTCCAGATCTATGAAACAAAGATGGATCTCACTCTTATACTCAAGGGCCTTTTCACTCAGCTGTCTGAGTGTGAAGATTAGGTCTTGAGATCAAAATTAACCAGCTAAAATATTTTGGCCACATAAAAAGACAGAAGACCATAATAGAAGGGAGAGGTGAAGGCAAACATGCTAGGGGAAGACAGCACTATAAGTGGGAAGATACAATCAAGAGATAGATAGACAAGAATCTATCACAGTACACCATCAAGACAAGAGACAGAAGACGGAGATCCATTATGGTGGTGGCAGCTGATGATGATTTATTTCTATTCACATATATTTTCCAATGAAAGCTCCTCTAACCTTTTGTATTCTTATTTTGATATCACCATCCCTTCCTTTAACCATGTCTATGCTTGTTATGTTGATAAGACACATGCCTTCGATAGGACACACAATGAGCAGACACAGGCCTTCGATAGGACACACATTGAGGAGACACAGGCCTTCGATAGGACACACATTGAGGAGACACAGGCCTTCGATAGGACACACATTGAAAAGACACAGGCCTTCGATAAGACACACAATCAGGAGACAGAGGCCTTCAATAGGACACACATTGAGGAGACACAGGCCTTCAATAGGACACACATTGAGGAGACACAGGCCTTCAATAGGACACACATTGAGGAGACACAGGCCTTCGATAGGACACACATTGAGGAGACACAGGCCTTCGATGGGACACACAATCAGGAGACACAGGCCTTCAACAGGACACACATTGAGGAGACACAGGCCTTTGATGGGACACACAATCAGGAGACACAGGCCTTCAACAGGACACACATTGAGGAAACCAGCTGATAGCATTACAAGGTAGCCCTAGTTTTGCAACACCCAGGATATGAGAGATAGAAGGAGATTGACAAACATCTGGAGAAGGAAATTTGTGACAAATGTCAAAGTTATTGTGACAAATGTCAAAGTTATCTCAGGACGACATGGAAAGTTCTTCAATGGATGGTACAGGATAAAAAACTTGTTGAAGGCTTTTGCTCCTCAAGGAGATGTAGGGTAAACATGATGATGTAGGGTAAACATGATGATGTAGGGTAAACATGATGATGTAGGGTAAACATGATGATAATATAATTATCCACAATATTTTAATTCTGTAGGTAAACATGATGATAATATAATTATCCACAATATTTTAATTCTGTAATCTTTTTTCAGCTTGCAAGAAGAGACAGAGATGAGCATAGTACAGGTGAGCATAGAAGAGATGAGCAAAGTACAGGTGAGCATAGAAGAGATGAGCATAGTACAGGTGAGCATAGAAGAGATGAGCATAGTCCAGGTGAGCATAGAAGAGATGAGTATAGTCCAGGTGAGCATAGTACAGGTGAGCATAGAAGAGATGAGCATAGTCCAGGTGAGCATAGAAGAGATGAGCATAGTCCAGGTGAGCATAGTACAGGTGAGCATAGAAGAGATGAGCATAGTCCAGGTGAGCATAGTCCAGGTGAGCATAGTCCAGGTGAGCATAGTCCAGGTGAGCATAGTACAGGTGAGCATAGAAGAGATGAGCATAGTACAGGTGAGCATAGTCCAGGTGAGCATAGTCCAGGTGAGCATAGTCCAGGTGAGCATAGAAGAGATGAGCATAGTACAGGTGAGCATAGTTTTGCGAGAGAAATTTTTATATCTTAATGTCCAGCTGTACCATAAATAGTCTTAAATACCTCTTTATCAAATGTCAATCATAGATAAGAATAAAAGACAAAGAAAGGCATTTGTCTGGGATAAATGAATAAAAACAGAAAACAAAGACAGCAAGAACTTAGTAACATAATTTTTTTAAAATAATAATACATGAAAATTATAAGACCCATAAACAGAAGTAGCTACTGTTGCTCTCATGAACTTCAGAGGACAAAATGGCCACTCAAATAGATCCAGGCATCCAATGGTGCAAGAGAATGAGAGAATACGGTAGACAATTAGAAACAACATAAAACAGACATAAAATTACCAAAAACAAAACAAACAAACAAATGTAACAAAATTACTATTAAGAAAAAAAAGGAGGAGCGGCTAGTGGGAAGAGAGGTGAGTAGCAAAGAAACTGGTAATGTAAATAATAAATTAGGAGACTGCTGAAAAAAATGGTAAGGAAATAAATACTAACACATAAAATGGTGCTGAATCAGTTTTACAAATAACGGTACATGAGCAATATGGGACGTCTCGGGTTTCACCCTTCATCAGCCACAGTTACAAACAGGCAAGGACAAGAAATATAGACAGGTTAAAGAAAAATACTATAGCCACTGCAAACACATAATATATATGAAATATAACAATACAGGTGAAGAGCAATAATAAAGCAAGGAAAATACAAAACGGAAAAAAATTATCAATATAAGAAATTCAACAATCAACGAAAATCATGAGCAGATAATGGAATAACAAAACAAGAAGTCCCGCTATGATAATGTTTATTAAAAGATCCAGGGAAGCTATGAACACTAATCACAATGGCGTCAATCAGCATGAATGAAAGTGACATCATAAAAATACACAAATAGGACACAAAATAAAACACAAACTTAATAAAAGAAAGATCATGAAAAAAGCGATGGATAGAGGAAAGCCAATGAATAAGTCAAGCAAAATAATGTTGGACATTTAGACCATCAGGAGAAAGGCAACCCATTTAGAAAATGAGACGATTCTCCAGCGAAAAGCGAGGGTGGTGAGCACAAAAGCAGGAACAGATACCGGTTACCTGGCTATCACAGTAAATGGAATGATCTGGGCTACTGAAATGAAGGGCCACAGGTTTAGGTTCCCTGTGATAAATGTCATTTAAGTGCTTGCAGAATCTATCTGCCAAACATCTGCAAGTTTCACCAATATAGGTAATGATCTTTTACAGATGATAGCATAAATAAGATTCTTATATTCACATGTAAATGACTCTCTGATAAAATGGTCGTTTGGAAATGAAACTGTCTGAGTCTGGAGCACATTGTCATGAAATATTCTAATCCACATATATAAATTATTAGGTAAATATGAAGCCTAACAAATAAAATTAATAAAGAGAAGAGCAATGGTAAAATGACAGTGCTGTCACAAGGAATGTACTCGAAATCCCCCTTGTTTTCTGCTTCGTCTGCAAATTGTAACGCTTTCACGTTGATATAAAAGCTTACTGTATTATACCCGCTTTCTTCAATGAAACGTGTGCTGTATTTCTTGGAAAAGCATTGAGAGGCCCTGCGTAATGACCTAAATTAATCCTAACATTAATTATATTACGTTACCAAAACGAACGAACAGATGGACAAAAGGATAGCGAGAAGGGAGAGGCAGAAAGCCGAACATTAAACACGCGTCGCGCGATACACAATTACTACTATCACGCGTGTAAGTCTACAAGCACTAACTTTTTCAGACGGACAGTGATAAAATACACTACCCTTTCCCAGAGTTAGGTTTATAAATCATAAAAAACTCTTATTAGAAAAGATAACATTAGATGGGTTTACGGTTGAGAACATAACAGTACCCAGACAGAACATCTTCGAAACAGGAGGTAAAAGAAATTGCATATTTTGAACGCAGCCACGTAGCTCCTTTAAATTTGTATTTTTGGGTTCCTTAGGGCTTGCTGACAAATAATATGTAAAACGTTACGCAAATAGTCCAGGAATTAATAAATTATACCCAAAATAAAACATTGGGGGTGCCTGACAGCATAAAATCATTTCTGCTCATAAGATTTTTTTTTAACGTGTTTGAAAAAAATTTACGTTACAGAAATAGCCTACCATGTAAACTCCAAATTGATTGGAGCGCAACAAATGAAAGCCTAACCACGATTGGTCGGGCTATAAATACTATCTTGGTTGTTAGGGGAAACGGGGAAAGGTAACATTTTTTCAAACACTTGTCGAAACGGGGCTCATTGGTCAGACTCGCTGATATACACACTTGGGAGCGTTAGTTCGAAACCACTTGTTTAAAATAGCTTGATAAAGCATCAGTGCGTTGAAGCCAGCATATATTTTGCTCAATAAAAGCCTGGAACATAGGCAGATGGAAATTTGTGCCAGTTTGTGCCAGAATTCATTGCTAATCAACGTATCTGTGTTATTCGTATGAATTGTGGGACAGTGGTCTTGATGGTACTGAGCAGCACCTAGTCAGAGCTTTGCTGAATCCTGAGTCGGACAGCATACTCCTTGGTCTTTTTAGCTATCAGTGAGGTGTCTCCTGAACCCAGAGGAGAATTCGAGCAGAGGAGTCCTTTCCTGCCGCCATCACGCCAGATAAGCGAATTGGCCAGCTGAGCTCAACATTATGTCCCCTCATCTTGAACTGACTTTTTAAAATTAACATTAAGAGGGGAATTTACTTGTCTTAAAATCAGGAACTGTGAACATCTCCAATACTGGTCCCTAAAGACAAACTATTGAAGTCATGATGACAAATACCAACAGAGCTTGAACAAAACAAAACCAGTATTACCTCATTTTACTACTACACAACTGACACACATAGAACATTTGTAATAATATATGTCACTACAATATTCATATTAAATACATTCTGTACATAACTTGTAATTTAAATTGATTGTGCTTCCTGGTTCCCTTGTAGTTGAATCAGGACACATATTCATTCATGCCAGTAATGAATACATATTGTTATTCGAAAGTTTATCAGTGACTCTTTTAAGATATCTTTGTAGAGTGTTATATGTATGTGAGTGTCACAGTGTTGTCAAGAGTAGTGGATTAAATTAAATTGTTTATCTGTCTGTTGTTGTGACTTACACTTCATCATACACATACCCTAGACACATAACGTAGCATCACACTATTCCAGAATAATTCTGACTGAGATATAGAGATATGTGGTAGCAAGTAAGGTTATCTATAATACACTACTCTTAATAGATATAGATACCTTCACAGCTGATCTCAGTCAGTACACTAAGTTCCCTATAAGTATTTATAACATCCCACTTCACCACATATATTGGGGTCTCGCTCTTGGGATTTTGAATCTTTAACTATTAAAAATATTGGGGGTAATTCACTTCAGGGAATATAAGAATTAAAAGGTATCCTTGGGTGGAATTAAATAAGGTTGAGCTCACGGTGCCTGTGTTGTCCATTAGATATATAGTTAGAAATTGAATTGTTGGGTAGACATTATAAAAATTTACCTGATAGACAATGGCGGACCTGGCCAAATTTCGATCTGCTGCGGTTCAGACTGCAAAAGAGTTAGGATTAGATGGGCAAGTTATGGTTGCCTATGTCACAACGGAATGTGACAAATTTATTGAACGCGAAGAAAGAAGATTAGAAAAAGAAGCCGAAAGAAGGTTAGAGGCTGAAAGGGAAATTAAGAAGTTACAATTTGAAGCTGAGGCTGAGACTAAGAGGTTGCAGATTGAGGCTGACAAAGAGGCTAAAGCATTGGAAGCCGAGGAAAGAAGACAAGCTGCAGAAAGGGAAGAGAAGAAATTAGCTGCAGAAAGAGAAGAGAAGAAATTAGCTGCAGAAAGAGAAGAGAAGAAATTAGCTGCAGAAAGAGAAGAGAAGAAATTAGCTGCAGAAAGAGAAGAGAAGAAATTAGCTGCAGAAAGAGAAGAGAAGAGATTAGCTGCAGAGAGGGAAGCAGAAAAGGAGGAGAAGAGATTACAAAGGGAACATGAGTTACGACTAAGGGAGTTTGAGTTTCAAGGCCATGCTCCTGAAAATGGTGCCAGTCCCTTTGCCTCTGATGCTACGGTTACTCAGGGAGCCTCAACCTCAGCTATGAACTTTCATTTAGATCATTTTGTTGAGAAAGACGATGATATTGAGAGCTATATAAATAGGTATGAACTATTAGCCACCACGTATGGGTTAGAGAGAGAAAGGTGGAGCTTAAAGTTATCTCAGGGACTTCGTGGGGCAGCTTATGAAGTTTTTGCAAAAATGAGCAGAGGTGATCAGGAAAATTATGACATGCTAAAGCAGGCTCTTTTGTTAAGGTATGAAAAGAATGCAGAGTTTTACAGGAAAAAATTTAGGAATGCTAAACTACTGTCAGGTGAAACCTATCACCAGTTCTCTGCACGAATCGAGACATACTTGGAGAAATGGACTTCTCTGGGGAAAACCCAAGATCTTAAGGAAATGGTCCTTATAGAGCAACTAAGAGAGTCCATGGCTCCAGACCTGAGAAAGTTTCTCATGGAACAAGGTGCAGAGAGGCTGGGTGAGTTGCTAAATGTTGCTGAAAGGTATCAAGCAGCTCAAGCAGAGGTAACAGGTAATAAAAAGAAACAGGTGGACAACTTTAGGGCACCACAGAACTTTAATAAATTTGATCCTAAGGATCAAAATAAAGGTAAGCACCAATTTGATAGGCCACGGTATGACAATAAAAATAAATTCCCACAATTCGATGAAAGGAAATATGATGAAAGAAAATCTTTCAACCAAGGAAAAAGGTGGTGTAAGAATTGTCAGATGGACAATCATGACACTGACCGTTGCAGAAGGAAACCTGTGTATATGGCAACCCTTCAGGTCAGGTCGACCTCAAGACAGGAGGAGGATATTATGTTAGATACCACTCCAGAAGAGATGAGGAAGGCACAGGCTGGGGATAAAACACTCAAGCCTTGTTTCAGAAAATTGTCAACTTGTCATACAACTCCAGGCAAGGGAGATTTTTACATGAAAAACAAGTTGATGTATAGGAAGGCCGGAACTAGATCCCATGGTCACGGACAGCTGGTTCTTCCAAAAAGATACAGGACAGAATTAATAAGGAGCCTACATGTGAAACCAGATGGGGACCATGAGAAGATAGGTACCATCATTCAAAAGGTGGCTCACAATTATTATTGGCCCAAAGCAAGATGGGACATTGAGAATTTTGTAGAAAGGTGTAGCATAGCACATGAGGGAACACCCACAAGTGGGAACATGGATCAGGACCTGGACACGCCCCGGGGCAAAATTAGGCCTGATAATAAAAAGAGATATAAATTTGATAAAGTGGACCAAATGGAATGGGAAGCCCCTTTTCACGGACAAGCTTCACTTAACTGTTTTACAATGGCCACTATGCGGAGAGTGCAAAAAGATGTCTTACCCCAGGATAAGCCGACAATCCCTCAATCGGACTTAAACAAACTGGAGGAAGAAGATGTAGAGAGGAAATCTCTCATCAAGAATTTTAAGAGGGGAGACAGCCCCAAAAGAAAAATTGGTAGCGGTCGTTTTGTGAATGATAAATCTGGGAGGAAAAATCATCACTATAAAGCTTCGAGTGGAAGAGACCATACCGGTGCATGGACAAATAGGTCCACACAATTAAAGGTCCATATGTAGCTTTGTTAAGAACGTGGACTGATGAAAAGGCAGAGGAAAACATTACATCTTCATACCAATATGTGAATGAGCTGACCACTCGGTTAAAAACTGGCTGGAAACTTGCCAATGAAAATTTGAAACAAGCCAGGAAGAAACATGCTGCCTATTATAACAGGAAGGCGAAAGACAGAAATTTGGCTGTGGGAGAGAAAGTACTGCTTCTTTTGCCCGGGAGTCAGAATAAGTTACAAATTGGATGGCAGGGTCCATATACAGTTTTAGAGAAGGTGTCTAGAACAAATTATAAGATAGATAAGAAGGGGAAAGAAAAAATCTATCATGTGAATCTCCTGAAGAAATATTTGGAAAGAGAACATCAGGAAGAGACACACTTGTTGACCTTGTCCATCGCCATGGAGATGAAAAAGGAACCACTTTCATCATTTGAATATCCATTACACCCCTGTGAGACAGCAGCACAGGTGAAAATCAGTACACATTTAACGAAAACTCAGAAAGAGAGAGTGCAACAGGTTCTAAATAATCATGCAGAGGTGTTAACAGACCGACCAGGGCATACAAACCTATTGGAATATGATATGAAACTCATAGACTCCACACCTGTCTGTATGAAACCATATTCGATTCCGTTTGCTAAGGAAAAAGCTTTGAAGGAAGAGATAGACTATCTGTTGAAGGAAGGAATTATTTCGCACAGTGAGTCTTCGTATAGTTCCGGTGTTGTACTCTTAAGGAAGCCCTCTGGAGAACATAGACTCTGTATAGATTACAGGAGACTGAATGCTATTACAGAAGGACAGGTGGATCCATTGCCGGATACAAATCAGCTGTTTGCCAGGCTAAATAAAGCTAAATATTTCTCAAAAGTGGATCTGAGTAAAGGATACTATCAGATTCCAGTAAAGCCTGAGGTTAGACCATACCTAGCTTTTAGTACCTCAGAAGGACACTATGAGTTTAATAGATTGCCATTTGGATTGAAGAATGCGCCTAGTGTCTTCTCTAGAATGATGAGAAAATTATTGGATCCTCTGAATAATCCCTGTATAACAAATTTTATGGATGATATCCTTATAGCAACAGAAACATTTGAGGAACACATTGACTCTCTGAACATGCTGTTTGATCGACTTAGGGAGGCAAATTTAACAGCCCGACCAACCAAATGTTGCGTTGGATGTAAAGAATTGGAATTTTTGGGACACACAGTTTATCAGGGAAACATGACCCCTGACCCAAAGAACTTAGAGAAACTACAGAAAGCCCCGAGACCACAAACCAAGAAGGACGTGAGATCCTTTGTCTCATTATGTGGTTTCTACCAGAAGTATATCAAAAACTTTAATTCCATATGTGCACCTTTAACGGAATTGACACGTAAAGGACTTCCAGATCGCATTACATGGACACCACAATGTGAAATGACTTACCAAGAATTGAAGGAAAAGCTCACAAGTAAACCCATTTTGAAATTACCTGACTTAAGTCAAGAATTCATAGTAAGGACGGATGCAAGTAATATTGGGTTAGGTGCAACACTACTACAGAAATCAGATGCATTGGATGGGGAATTAAGCCCAGTGGCATATGCTAGCAGAAAGTTGAATAAAGCTGAAATCAACTACTCAACTAGCGAAAAAGAATGTCTTGCAGTAATATGGGCAATAAAGAAATTCAATATTTATCTATATGGGAAGGCATTTAAGTTGCAAACTGACCACAAACCTTTATCGTTTTTAGCACAGGCTAAGCATGAGAACTCTAGGTTACTCCGATGGTCTTTGCTTCTGGCTCCATATAATTTTAGCATTGAATATATATCTGGAAAAACCAATCTGGGAGCGGATTTTTTAAGCCGCCATCCGTGTGATGAGAATCACCGTAAACCCCAGAAATAATAATAAATTTCTCTATGTGTATATAGAATAAAGGACTGACATATAATGTCTGTTTTAAGAGGGGAGGTGTCATGAAATATTCTAATCCACATATATAAATTATTAGGTAAATATGAAGCCTAACAAATAAAATTAATAAAGAGAAGAGCAATGGTAAAATGACAGTGCTGTCACAAGGAATGTACTCGAAATCCCCCTTGTTTTCTGCTTCGTCTGCAAATTGTAACGCTTTCACGTTGATATAAAAGCTTACTGTATTATTACCCGCTTTCTTCAATGAAACGTGTGCTGTATTTCTTGGAAAAGCATTGAGAGGCCCTGCGTAATGACCTAAATTAATCCTAACATTAATTATATTACGTTACCAAAACGAACGAACAGATGGACAAAAGGATAGCGAGAAGGGAGAGGCAGAAAGCCGAACATTAAACACGCGTCGCGCGATACACAATTACTACTATCACGCGTGTAAGTCTACAAGCACTAACTTTTTTTCAGACGGACAGTGATAAAATACACTACCCTTTCCCAGAGTTAGGTTTATAAATCATAAAAAACTCTTATTAGAAAAGATAACATTAGATGGGTTTACGGTTGAGAACATAACAGTACCCAGACAGAACATCTTCGAAACAGGAGGTAAAAGAAATTGCATATTTTGAACGCAGCCACGTAGCTCCTTTAAATTTGTATTTTTGGGTTCCTTAGGGCTTGCTGACAAATAATATGTAAAACGTTACGCAAATAGTCCAGGAATTAATAAATTATACCCAAAATAAAATATTGGGGGTGCCTGACAGCATAAAATCATTTCTGCTCATAAGATTTTTTTTTAACGTGTTTGAAAAAAATTTACGTTACAGAAATAGCCTACCATGTAAACTCCAAATTGATTGGAGCGCAACAAATGAAAGCCTAACCACGATTGGTCGGGCTATAAATACTATCTTGGTTGTTAGGGGAAACGGGGAAAGGTAACATTTTTTCAAACACTTGTCGAAACGGGGCTCATTGGTCAGACTCGCTGATATACACACTTGGGAGCGTTAGTTCGAAACCACTTGTTTAAAATAGCTTGATAAAGCATCAGTGCGTTGAAGCCAGCATATATTTTGCTCAATAAAAGCCTGGAACATAGGCAGATGGAAATTTGTGCCAGTTTGTGCCAGAATTCATTGCTAATCAACGTATCTGTGTTATTCGTATGAATTGTGGGACAGTGGTCTTGATGGTACTGAGCAGCACCTAGTCAGAGCTTTGCTGAATCCTGAGTCGGACAGCATACTCCTTGGTCTTTTTAGCTATCAGTGAGGTGTCTCCTGAACCCAGAGGAGAATTCGAGCAGAGGAGTCCTTTCCTGCCGCCATCACGCCAGATAAGCGAATTGGCCAGCTGAGCTCAACATTATGTCCCCTCATCTTGAACTGACTTTTTAAAATTAACATTAAGAGGGGAATTTACTTGTCTTAAAATCAGGAACTGTGAACATCTCCAATACTGGTCCCTAAAGACAAACTATTGAAGTCATGATGACAAATACCAACAGAGCTTGAACAAAACAAAACCAGTATTACCTCATTTTACTACTACACAACTGACACACATAGAACATTTGTAATAATATATGTCACTACAATATTCATATTAAATACATTCTGTACATAACTTGTAATTTAAATTGATTGTGCTTCCTGGTTCCCTTGTAGTTGAATCAGGACACATATTCATTCATGCCAGTAATGAATACATATTGTTATTCGAAAGTTTATCAGTGACTCTTTTAAGATATCTTTGTAGAGTGTTATATGTATGTGAGTGTCACAGTGTTGTCAAGAGTAGTGGATTAAATTAAATTGTTTATCTGTCTGTTGTTGTGACTTACACTTCATCATACACATACCCTAGACACATAACGTAGCATCACACTATTCCAGAATAATTCTGACTGAGATATAGAGATATGTGGTAGCAAGTAAGGTTATCTATAATACACTACTCTTAATAGATATAGATACCTTCACAGCTGATCTCAGTCAGTACACTAAGTTCCCTATAAGTATTTATAACATCCCACTTCACCACACACATGCGCACATGTACAACATCTGAGGTGGTGGCAAGACTGTGTACCAAAATATGGAGGGCTAGTAATCACCAAGCAAGAATGTCTTTGAAATTCTTATCTCTACGATATGCCACCAGAGTGGGATCCCGGAACAACTCCCTAGTAACAGGATCAGAGCTGAGAATAGGCAGATGATGAAACAGAATTATTTTCACCGCCAAACAGTGAGGATAGAAAGTTAGAACAAGTCTGTCAGATGTGGCAGAAGGTTTTGTAGTGAGTGCAATCTGATGAGTGATGTGTGAGATGCGATTAAGTGCAACAGATAAAACACGTTCAGGATAAAGACATCGGCGAAAAAACTCAAGCTTCTCTTGAGCTCACTCATGGAAATCATCATCATCATGACATAACCAACGCAAGTGTAGAAGTTGAAAACAGGGAATTAAATTGTTACAACTAAGAAGGTGAGATGAAGTATAAAGCAGGAAACCATGAGCATCAGTAGGCTTACATTAGACAGAAGTTTTAAGACTAGTAGGGCTAATTGTGACACTGAGGTCAAGAAAGTTCACTAAAGTCGCAAATTATTGGAGAAGTGAATTTGATGGCAGGATTGAAATTACCAACATAGTCAATAAATCGACGGAGGTCCACCTCAGAAGTGTCTGTAATGCCAATCCTATCATCAATATAGTGGCGGTAAAACTCTGGTATCGGTCCATCATAACTTTGAAAAACCAAATACTAAAAGTGGCACATACACAGGCAATCGTAACTATGGCCCATTTTGGTAACCACAGCGACGCCACTGATTTGGTTAAAGGATCGGCCATTAACTCTTAGTATACGAGCTGCCTTTCATGACTACCATTACAGATTTTGCAATAAATAATTTATTTATAAAGATAACATAAGTGTTATATATCAAAATGTGAAGAAATGAAACCCCTATATCATGCATGTAACTAAATTGTTCAGTGGTTTTAAACATGCATTCAGCTATAAATTTTCGCTATTGACGGGGATCGATCATCGGCCTCTCTAGAAGGCCGCTCGTATACTAAGAGTTAAATTCAAGAGAGTTAAAATTAAGAACCAACTCAGCAAGGCGAAGAAGAGGACACGTACTAATAGTAAGATCAGTGCTCTGGTCAAGAAAACATTTGAGTGCCTTGAGCAGATCAAAATGTTGAAAAGAAGTATAAAGTGAACAAACATCTAAAGGAAAAGACAGTAAGTATGGTCAGGTGTGAATCTTATGTATAAATGTATACAGTGTAAATCAAACATACTTTGTCCTCACACATACCTAATTTTACAGCTTCTTCCACCACTGAAGACATGACTTTGGGCCACAGCTCATTGTAGCGGAAATTTAGTAACAGCTGCGTGTAATTCACAACCTCCTGTCCATATATCCAAGGTCCAACTGATAACTCCATCACTGGTAAGTAGGTCATCAGCTGAAGCCATCGAATGTAAAGCTCCTTGTCTGGTGACATCTGCTGGCCTGACAATGCATCAGCTACAATATCCATGCCACCAACTGGTCCCATTAGCCCAAAAGGATAACCCATGATCCCGTAAGTCAGGATCAAAAAGGATTGATCCACACCATTTACTATGTCCGCAGCATGGCCACCAGAAAACCGAAAACCTTTAATACTTATCTGTTTAGTCAAGTCATCTAACTGAGACCTGTACCAATCGACAGCTTCTTCGTTGGTGACATCCAAAAAGTGCAATTGATCCTGGTTCAGTTTGAATACAGAATTATTTTTATACTGTATTGCAAACAATTTTGATTCTTGACTTGTAACATATGGGTAAACTTCTGTTCCAACTGGAAATTTCTCTGCTTCTGGTGAATTTAACTCCATAATAAGTTGGTGTGAGTGGGGAAATTTTATCTCATTGAAGTAAAAGTTGCCACTAGATTTTGAATAGTTTCCATCAATAA
Organism: Oreohelix idahoensis; assembly: GCA_024509875.1. NCBI lineage: Eukaryota > Metazoa > Mollusca > Gastropoda > Stylommatophora > Oreohelicidae > Oreohelix > Oreohelix idahoensis. The sequence goes on along the minus strand of JAMPIV010022953.1, from coordinate 94,689 downwards.
ACAGGTGACCATACAGAAGCTTATTGGAGTGAATTGCCATTACCAAAGATAATACCTTTGCTTCATTTATGTCAGCTCTGTCTAAGCCTCGGGTGCTCCATACTGGTTTTCTCAAAATGTCAATATTAGGGGACCCAAGGAAAAATGGAAGTTTAGATGTCTTTAACAAATGTCGATGTATTGACTTGGCTGTCCGGTCTTTACAGACAAGATATTTCAATATTAGTTTTTCCTCAAAGTTCACAGAAGCATATGGCTTTTTAAATGCTGAAGTGAAACACAGCTTTTTATTTTTCTGATGATTCATAGAAATAAACAACGGAAGGTAACGATCAAATAAAACTGCAGTACCCTTTGCACTGACAAAATATGGCTCAATAAACGAATCAAAACTAGCCTCTTGTTCTGGACTGAGATTAGGCTTATCTGGTTTAAACTTTCGTGTAATGTGTGGCTGCAGAGGAACATTTACTCGGTTCAGCGGCCATTTTTGAACAGACAAGCCACCTCCGCCATACCAGTTATCATCGATGATGAAACAATTTGTGATTTCGGTATTTTTGTTACTTGACTGCCACTGAACAGAATGACATTGCACGCCTTCAAGATCTGTCTCAGAGACAACTGCATGCAAACCGTTTCCGAAGTCCAAGTTTAACTGAGGAGAACAGTTAGAAGACTTATCTAGTTCCAGATTGTCATTAGCTGAATCAACATTTACGTTGCATTGAGCCAGTTTTGAGTGTTCACTTTTCACCAATTCATAGGGAATATTTACGGTCAAGTAGTCTTGGTTGAGATCATGGTCTGTAAATATTAAAGTTCTGCTATCCCTGCTATATTTCACGCTGTCCAAGGCCAACAACGAAGTACCCTGATTAATCTTGACAATGCTCGTAATTCTGCCTCCAGTTGCAAGAGCCGATATCAAAATTAAAAGAATTGCAATGGCACAAACTGTTCCGCCGATTTTGAGCAGTTTGGTTAGTTTCCGTTTCGGTACCTCCATATTACATTTATTTTCAGCTATCAGGAGTTCTTTTGGTTGATCTTCAATCATCTGAATTATTTTGTTTCCTTGATATAAAATTCGTTTGATTCCTTCCGTTGTTCAGAAAAAAAACTACATTAGAGCTCTTCATAGACAGAGGCGATAGTATTTGCCCTATCTAGTTTGATTTTCGGTGCAAATTATTTCCTAAAACAAAAAAACAAAAACAAAAAACAAAGGAAGTCAAGTACATTAAAAATGTAACGATTTAAACCCCAACGTGACGGTAAATACAGCTAATACTCTTACATTGATTTGACAAATGTGATGCCACTTTCTCATGTCGGCAGTTGCTCATATTATTTGGAATTGAAAACAATATATATCCTAATTATAACCCATCATACGTTGAACGGGATTTTTTTTTTTCATTAATTAAAAAAATAAAAAAAAAGCTTATACTGATCATAATAATGTAAATGAAATTATTTAATATGACAGCTAAACCATTTGACATAGCAATGTTACAAAAGTATGCACCAACCTAAGAACATAATGAAAATGAAACATTTATTTTCTTTTCTTTTTAAATTAACAAATAAAAATATATATTTCAACCTGTGATTAAATTATAGTGTCTATAATTATTTAGTTATGGTGGTAGACAAAAAAATACTGTTATCCCAACTGGTGTCTTCCCTTTACTAAGCAAAGAAAAAAAAAGGGGGGGGATGAAACAGAGTTAACAAATTATCCCACTAAAGGAACAATGCCGGGTATACAGAAAACGTATTACCCGGTAGGCAAGTTAACAAATGGTTTTTGCAAAAAAATAAATCTCCTGTCATTCATGCACACTGTGCGGATCCACACTCATATATACTCACACACTTACCGAGTTGCAGCATCAGACAGTCCATAGAATGATAAACACAGTGATTAAACTCTTGACATGTGAAACTGTCTAACACTTCTATGTCCCGCCCCAGATATTGCGAGTTTTTACTGAGAGCAAATATTCCCGCTTATCGCCGGACTTGAAGTTTAAAGAATTCTTGTGTTTTATTATATAAAAGGAGTCTATGGGATGGCACTGACACAATTCAACACAGGGGTGAAAATGAGGTGATGGCAATATTCCTTCACTGCGTGATGACAGCAACTGACCGGTAAAGTTTTTTTAATCCAGTGAGGAAAAACTAGGCTCAGTCACAGTCAGGTAAATCGGTAATCTCTCACAATAGAGCAGTATATAAACTATCGCTACTGGCACTGTTCATCTTCCAGTTTATCTTACAGATTGTAATTTAAATTGATGATAATAATCAAATGATCTTGGGTAGGCTTTCTTTCATGTAATTATGTTAGCTAGGCCGCACCGGACCACCACAAGATTTACTTTAAAAAAATGTCTCATCAAACTGTCTGGAAGTTTAAGAACCGAGTATGGAAACTCTGAAAGATTTCGTTATTGCTGGGATTGCAAAAGGTGATCAATCTAGAGAAAAAGATAGAAAACCCATAACAACATAATCATACTTTAAAAATCAAATAATCTTCTAAGCGCGCGATAAATTTCCCGTTAAGACTATTATATATACGCTCGCGTATTTAACTATGTATTTAATAAACACTGCGCGAGTTCTAGTGGTTAAATCACACCTCTATAAATATAGGACTTAACTAAATTTATTAATTATAAATTCCTTCGCGACTTAAAAAGTTAATTTAAGCATTAAACATCTATTATCTTTTTGGAAATAGTATAGCAGGTATATCAATACATTTACAACTGGAACTATTGAGACGGTTTAATTTAATAGGTTTAAATTAACACAAAATCCAATGAAATAGAATGAATGAACTAGACCACTGATCCCTTTACACAATATATATTTTACCGTTTGTCACAGAAATAGAATTCACTGCAAATATAAATGAAAATCCATGGGATAATCTAGCAAGATTTCAAATATCGCTAGTGCTTCTATCAAGTTCTGGCCAGCGAGTGATGAAGTGTATTTCTACGTGATCTGTATATCTACAACTGGAATGCAAGGTGAGTGGGACATGAGAAACTTGACAGCCTTTTTGATCTCGGAAGGATTTTGGGGATCTGACCGCCAGACCAAAGAGAGAAGCCGCCCCTGGCCTCTCGTATCTTCGCTCGCTGCTTGCGTCAGCTTTCCCCGTTCGCTCTGGCTGCGATCGGTTCCGTGCTTAACACCGAGATGCGAAATCGTTTCAGGGACCACTACTGTCTTTGATAGCATGCCGCCCGTCCTTCCTGAGATCTCCACCAGTGTCTTTGATCTCATGCCGCATACTAAATTGAGTCCCGGTGGAATCGGTTCGCTCTGGCGAAACGAAAAGTTACAACAAATGTTCAGGGGTTCTAATGTTATGAAAAGCTAAAAGTCCCTTTAATCATCCATCATATCAGGGAAAATTCACTTGTCGAACTAGACGTACGTCACAATCGTCCCCACTTTTAGACATGAAATCATTTTTTATGTTTCATTTTTTGACAATGGAGGTGACCTGATTGGTGATTTTAGGATGAGTGGTATCTTCAGTTTGCTCTTCTTCCTCTGTAGACCAGTTTCTACTCAGGAAATCAGCCCCGACATTCTGTCTTCCCGGAATATATTCCACTTTGAAAGAATAAACGCTTAAAAGAAGCGCCCAACGCATGATCCTTGCGTTAAATTCTTTATTGGCACCAAGAAATGCTAACGGAGCGTGGTCTGTTTGCACCGTGAAAGATGTACCTTAGAGAAACTCATGATGGCGTCTGATACCATCAATCAGAGCGAGACATTCTCTTTCGACTACGCTATAGTTCCGTTCAGCTTTATTTAATTTCCGACTGCCATAGGCAACTGGAAATAGCATGTTTGGGTCACTGTCATCGGCTTGAAGCAGTGTTGACCCGATGCCCTGACCTGACGCGTCGACCCGTAATACAAAAGGTTTGTTGAGGTCAGGCAACCTCAAAATGGGGTATGCAGACAACTGTCCTTTCAAAGTGCTGTACGCGTGTTCGCACTTTTGATCCCATATGACCTTATCAGGACAACCTTTCTTTGTGAGGTCAGTCAGAGGTGCTGTCAGTCCGTTGAAGTTCTGGATGTATTTCTGATAATATGCACATAATGATAGGAAGGAACGTACGTCTTTCTTCGTTCGGGGTCTTTTGGCTGCAGCTATTTTCTCCACGTTCTTCTTAATAGGCCAACTGCATCCGTGAGAAATAGTATGACCCAGGAAGTCTAACTGTTCAAACCCGATGAGACATTTGCTAGGTCTGGCTGTGAGACCCGTTTCCTGTAGTCTCCCGAGGAGCATAGCAACCGTAGCAATATGTTCTTCATAGGTTTCCGATGCAATTAATATGTCATCCATAAAATTATGGATATGGGGACTTTGCAAAGGTTCTAGAAGTTTCCTCATCATCCTGGTGAACACTCCTGGTGCGTTATGCAATCCGAACGGCATCACATTAAATGTGTAATGTCCTTCACTAGTGCTGAAAGCTAACAAAGGTTTAATTTCCTCCTTGACTGGTATCTGATAATAACCTTTACTGAGGTCAATCTTGGAGAAAATCTTTGCTTTGCTGAGCTTGGTGAACAACTCAGAAACAGTTTGGAGAGGTTCGGGCTGGAATTCCGTTACAGCGTTTAGCAGCCGGTAATCTATACACAGCCGAACTTCCTTATTGGGCTTCTGCAAAAGCACTACACTGGAACTGTAAGGAGATGTAGACTCACTGATAATTCCTGCTTGACGCAGCTTGTCTATTTCTCCACGAAGTGCACAAGCTTTAGCGTACGGTATGGGGTAAACTCTGGTTCGAACAGGGGTCTCGTTTGTTAATTTCATATCAAATTCGATGAGATTTGTTCGACCAGGTACATCCGTTAAGACTGCACTGTACTGTTTTAGTAGAGCCCTGGTTTCTGTTTGTTGTTCTGGTGAGAGATTGTCGCCGAACTTGACATCTTTAAAGGATTCTGTGGGTTGCAATGGATACTCCATGCAACCATCATCATCTTCCTCGTCTTCCGTTGCTATGGCGACGGCCAGGAGATGCTCGGAGGATGGCACCGGTCTTTCTAAATATTTCTTAAGCAGATTTACGTGGAAGACCTTCTCCTTTCCTTTGATGGAGATCTTGTAATTGGTACGTGAGATCTTTTTAAGGACGGTAAACGGCCCTTGCCATCCGATGCGAAGTTTATTGCTTCCGGTTGGAAGTAGCAACAAAATTTTCTCCCCTGGTTGTAGTTCTCTCTCTTTTGCAGCTTTGTTGTATCTTTTAGCATGTTTAGCGCGGGCTTTTGTAAGGTTGGTAGTAGCTAGATCCCATCCTAGCTTTAGCCTTTCCTTGAGCTCAGATACATACTTGCTTGCAGAGACGACTGTCTCGTCAGCCTTTTGGTCTGTCAGGGACCGAAGTAAGGCTTCTAGTGGCCCCTTAATAGGTCTGCCAAATAAAAGTGTAGCTGGCGCGAATCCCGTAGACGCTTGGGGTACCTCTCGGTAGGCGAATAAGGCAGCCGATATATATAGGTCCCAGTCTTCCGGTTTCTCCTGACCCAGCTTACGTAACATGGTGGTGAGGGTACCATTAAAACGTTCCACGAGCCCATTTCCGGCCGGATGGTAGGGACTTGTGTGGATATGTTTGGCCCTCAAGATCTTAAAGATCTCCTCCATTAACAAGCTACGGAATTGGGATCCATTGTCCGTCAAAACTTGTTGAGGGAATCCCAACCGTGTAAAGATTTGCACGAGGGCTTCTGCGACATGCTTGGAATCTGTGCATGTTAGCGGTATAGCTTCGGCCCCCATTGTGCAAGTGTCGACTAAAGTCAGGATGAACCTGTGCTTTCTTTTGGTCCTTTCCAGGGGTCCAATGATGTCGACAGCAACCCGTTCAAATGGAGTACCCACTATTGGCATTTGCCCCATAGGTACTGGGGGTGTCAAGTGCTTTGGTGCTACCCGTTGGCACTGGGCGCAGGATTTCACGTACCTGATAATGTCAGAGTTCATTCCTGGCCACCAATAGTGGTTTTTTTATTCGCTGAATAGTGGCGTTTTGTCCCATATGTCCGCTAAAGGGAAGAGAGTGCCCCATTTCTAAGATCTGGCTTCTGTACTGCGTCGGTACTAGGAGCTGGTTATTCCCCGTGTCCGGGTTTGCCCGTTCTACGATACAATACGCCATCCTTAGAAAAGATGTCTCCGTTGTGTCTGGGGTCCTTAGCCATGGGCAGTTTTTTTAAAGCAGAGCTCCAGAGTAGGGTCCTTTTGTTGCGCCTCCTTCAGTTCGTTCGGCAACAAATTTGGCGCAGGCTCCCTCTCCTTCTTGGCTTGCCCTCTTGTGGTTACCGCTGCCACAATCGGCTCCTTTGGTCTCCCAATAAACACATATCTACATCCCAGGATAACTGGGTAGATAGGATCATCCATAATGGCCGCTTTAATAACACCTCTGACAAAATCAGAGTGTATTTCTACCAGTGCGATAGGAAGCGTCCTGGGTGCGTCACTCTTAAAAACTCCACTGAGTTTGACGGTTTCCTCTGTCTCCTGACCTGGTTTGACTAGGTGTCTAGCAACAATACAACTAAAGCTTAATCCAGTGTCAAAGAGACAAGTAGTTGAGGTACCATTCAAAATTACAGTTCCTCGAGTTGAGGGTCGGTCCCCCTCAGGTTGAGAATCACTGACATTGACTCTACCTTTCGAGGCTGTATGCAAACATCCGACGCGGTTTGGACCGGTTTGTTTGCCCTGATCAGACGTTCCTGGTGTAGGGGTCTTCCCTTTTCCTTGACCTTGGTGGCCGCGCTGCCACGTAGGCTTGGTGGGTTGATCAGAATTGTTGTTAGGGGGGTATCGGGTTTTGTAGAATTTCGATTTTTCCTGGGGAGGTCTCTGGGTATTATTTTCTCGTTGGTTATAATTCTGAAAGGAATTAGAGGAATAGGATGACTGCTCTAGATTTTGTTTACGAGATGGCTCATCTGTGGGTTTACGTTTTGTGCTGGGAAGTTCGGCCATTGCATTGGTATAACGTTCTGCCTTATTGAGTATGTCCTCAAGCCTGACTGCGCACTGTTCAGCCAAAAATCTACGGGTTTCGTTTGACAAAGTTGACTTTATCTGTTCCACAAGAACAAGTTCAAGTAGTCCCTCATATGTAAGAGGTAGGTCAGATAATTCAATGCACTTTGTCAAATAGCCCGTGAGACGTGAAGAGAACTGCGGGAATGTTTCCGTGCTCTCTTTCCGGCTGTTTCTGAACATTTGCAGAAATTTTCGGGCGGTCATCTCAAACCGCTCTAGCAAGGCCTTTTTCAGCATGTCGTAATCATGTTGGTTGGTTCCCAGCTTTGTATATACGTCATAAGCAGTACTTTTCAGTGACGTTGAGAGTTTAAGTGCCCAGCGGGTACTCTCCAACCCATACAGATTTGCGAGCCTCTCGAATTTTTTCTAGATAGCTGTCAATTTTCTCATTGGGACTAGGAAAAGACTCTAAAGCAAAAGACATCGCAGTTAATTGGGCAGACTGAGTGCTGGAGAGATCCATTGACTGCGACTGGGGCGAAGACGGCTCTCCGTTATTCGAAGTAGAGGCGCCCCGACTCTCTAAAGCCTTAAGCGCCAATTCATGCTGTCTTTCCTTGTCTCTCTCTTCGCGTTGTCTCTCCTTCTCTCTTTCCCTGTGGGCGTCCATCTCTGCCTCAATTTTCTTCTGCTCCAATTGACGATTGTCCGCTTCTTTCTTCCTAGCTTCTGCCATCTCTTCCGCTTCCTTTTTCTCTTTTTCTTCTCTCTGTTGGTCCGCGTCATATCTTTCAAGTTCTTTGTTGACAAACAGGTTCGCGGCTTCTCCTTCTAATCCCGAGTCCTTCGCCTCCTGTCTCAAAATGGTTCTTATCCTAATTCTCTCTGCCATACCAAAGAACTGGATGCTTCTAAGACTAGAGAATAGTAAGATGGAACAAGAAGGGGAAGAAACTCGGAACCGCTACGAGAAAAACCAAAGTAAAATTTACTTGAGTTACCTCCTACCTTAAATGTGTTAACTTATCGCTGCTATTATTGTCACTTAAGACTCTTAACGCAAGCGACTATGCCACTAAAATGGTAAGTTACACTAGAAAAGAATCTACTCTTACTAACAGTAGAGAAAAATTTATATTAAAACAATTTAAAGGAAAAAAAAAATGTTCCTGAAATTTTAATTCTCCACTACAAAAAACTCCCCCTGAAGTCAATTATATGAGAAGAAACGATGTTAACTAGACTTTAAAAGTCAGAACAAGGCGTCTTTAGCTAAGCTCAACTCTTTTAACTTCAAAAACCCTTTAGTGACTGTAAAACAATCACGCAATCCCAGCAAATCTTATAAAGAAAAATGTAATGTTTCTCTGCCAGAGAATAATTTAAATAACAACTATTTTATGTTTATCCGTACTTTCTACTGCTGTGGAAAGAAAACAACCTGTAAATATGCTGTGTGGACGACCCAAATACTAAAAAGCGTTGTCTAGGGGTGTAATTACTTATTTATTTATTTCCCTAAATCACAAAGACAGATCATTCACACTCTATCTAGTTGGACCCAGACTTAGATCAGACTCAAAATATCTTTATCCCGGCTATGCGAATGCCTCAAATGTAGCTCAAGATGCAGAACCAGCCCACAAATATGTGTGCATCAAATGTATCTCAAAATTATCCCGGCGAGCCAGCCAAATATTGTCGTAAATTTATTTTTGAGAGAAAGAGTCTAGAAATAGTAGTCCGGTTTAGAGTGTAGAATGATGATGAAAACTCAGTGATAGAAATGTATAGATTAAATATGATGCTCCACAGAGTGCTGGAGGAGAGTAAAGACAGACTTATTTACGACAAATCGTTTCTCTCAATCTTCTCTTCCACTCTCCTGGTCAAACACTTATTTGCCAGTTTTCTAGACACACGTCTGCGCTCACACCGATTTGTTGCTTCAAACACTCAGACGACGTGGATACAGCTATATTAAACAAATAGGGAATTTTTGGGCTTTTGGGTATTCCAACACAGTCCGATATAAGTTTATGATGTTTATTTACCTTAAAAATCAAATCACAAAAAACAAATATCAAGTGTTACATAAAATTATCATAAGTACAGGAAAATGCAAATAACAAGGTAGGGAGGGGGTGAAGAAGATTGGTATCGACTAAGCCCTTCCCGCTTGTATTAGACAAAGATAAACCCAGTCTCAAGATAGATAGTTATCAGGAGCATAGGAAAGTTAACCCAACAGTGAATTTAATTACTCTGAAAGAGGTGTTACAATATTAGTTATGGTGGTAGACAAAAAAATACTGTTATCACAACTGGTGTCTTCCCTTTACTAAGCAAAGAAAAAAAAGGGGGGATGAAACAGAGTTAACAAATTATCCCACTAAAGGAACAATGCCGGGTATACAGAAAACGTATTACCCGGTAGGCAAGTTAACAAATGGTTTTTGCAAAAAAAATAAATCTCCTGTCATTCATGCACACTGTGCGGATCCACACTCATATATACTCACACACTTACCGAGTTGCAGCATCAGACAGTCCATAGAATGATAAACACAGTGATTAAACTCTTGACATGTGAAACTGTCTAACACTTCTATGTCCCGCCCCAGATATTGCGAGTTTTTACTGAGAGCAAATATTCCCGCTTATCGCCGGACTTGAAGTTTAAAGAGTTCTTGTGTTTTATTATATAAAAGGAGTCTATGGGATGGCACTGACACAATTCAACACAGGGGTGAAAATGAGGTGATGGCAATATTCCTTCACTGCGTGATGACAGCAACTGACCGGTAAAGTTTTTTTAATCCAGTGAGGAAAAACTAGGCTCAGTCACAGTCATGTAAATCGGTAATCTCTCACAATAGAGCAGTATATAAACTATCGCTACTGGCACTGTTCATCTTCCAGTTTATCTTACAGATTGTAATTTAAATTGATGATAATAATCAAATGATCTTGGGTAGGCTTTCTTTCATGTAATTATGTTAGCTAGGCCGCACCGGACCACCACAAGATTTACTTTAAAAAAATGTCTCATCAAACTGTCTGGAAGTTTAAGAACCGAGTATGGAAACTCTGAAAGATTTCGTTATTGCTGGGATTGCAAAAGGTGATCAATCTAGAGAAAAAGATAGAAAACCCATAGCAACATAATCATACTTTAAAAATCACATAATCTTCTAAGCGCGCGATAAATTTCCCGTTAAGACTATTATATATACGCTCGCGTATTTAATTATGTATTTAATAAACACTGCGCGAGTTCTAGTGGTTAAATCACACCTCTATAAATATAGAACTTAACTAAATTTATTAATTATAAATTCCTTCGCGACTTAAAAAGTTAATTTAAGCATTAAACATCTATTATCTTTTTGGAAATAGTATAGCAGGTATATCATTACATTTAAAACTGGAACTATTGAGACGGTTTAATTTAATAGGTTTAAATTAAGACAAAATCCAATGAAATAGAATGAATGAACTAGACCACTGATCCCTTTACACAATATATATTTTACCGTTTTTCACAGAAATAGAATTCACTGCAAATATAAATGAAAATCCATGGGATAATCTAGCAAGATTTCAAATATCGCTAGTGCTTCTATCAAGTTCTGGCCAGCGAGTGATGAAGTGTATTTCTACGTGATCTGTATATCTACAACTGGAATGCAAGGTGAGTGGGACATGAGAAACTTGACAGCCTTTTTGATCTCGGAAGGATTTTGGGGATCTGACCGCCAGACCAAAGAGAGAAGCCGCCCCTGGCCTCTCGTATCTTCGCTCGCTGCTTGCGTCAGCTTTCCCCGTTCGCTCTGGCTGCCATCGGTTCCGTGCTTAACACCGAGATGCGAAATCGTTTCAGGGACCACTACTGTCTTTGATAGCATGCCGCCCGTCCTTCCTGAGATCTCCACCAGTGTCTTTGATCTCGTGCCGCATACTAAATTGAGTCCCGGTGGAATCGGTTCGCTCTGGCGAAACGAAAAGTTACAACAAATGTTCAGGGGTTCTAATGTTATGAAAAGCTAAAAGTCCCTTTAATCATCCATCATATCAGGGAAAATTCACTTGTCGAACTAGACGTACGTCACAACATATAGTTTTATCCCCGCTGGTTAATTACCGAATAAAGGGTAAATGGAAATGTCCAAACTGTCAGTGTGTGTGTGTCTGTTTTTTCCCCTCGTACTTGTGGGAAGCTTAGGCTGTGTGGGTTACTATTTAACTTTAATACTCTTAATTTTATATTAGTAATATGTATTACTTTCATAATCATTTTCCGTTGCGCTCATTACGTAGTATGCAGACACCACCGCAGCTGGCCACATGCACCAATCATTTCCAAGTTCCTGCAGCGGTAGTATATGTGCCGATGTATTTTACACATTGAGGTTACCGTCCCTTGCATAATGTTATCACCGTTGTCGCATCTTTAAGGACAGGTCTGGCCTGGGGTGCTGTAAGGCTAGTCTATTTGTGTCACGAAGAGAAAATGTAATCAATTAATACCCTTTAGCTCCCCAAGGAGCATAGGCTTTGAACAAGCACACGTCAAGTCCTCCTGTCACGTGTTGTTAGTTCAAGCTCTTTCCACGACTTCCTCATTATTTTCTATTCTGTCTCAAATTCTCGTCTCCACGTGTGTGTGTGTGTTTTTGTTTTGTTTTTTGGGGCGGGGGTTCCCTGCCCCTGCTTCTCTTTCCCTTTGGATTCCAGAACAAGGACTGCCTTGTAATGCTAACAACAGGTTTCCTCAATGTGTGTCCTATCCCCACCAGCGTCTTCTTCTCATCTCTTAAGAAAATGTATTTTGTGATCTTCATTAGACCTTGATATCCTTATTATAATTTCACTAACTATTATGGTATTTTATTTTGTTCAAGTTAAATATTGTTTTGACGAGATCGTGCAGTCCTCTAGATCTGTATATTCCTAAGACCTCTATTTTATATTTAGAAGCACAGGAAAATCACGTGAGGTACGTTTACTCATTTCATCATAATTTTCCCTTGTGCTCCCTACGGGGCACGGGGACACCATGGTAGCTGGTCCTCTTGCTTGAAGCATTAACATGATCTTGTAGCGGTGATTTCTGTGGCAATTTTTGTACATAATGAGTTTGCCAGCCCCCATCTACAACCTCATATTAGACGCCTTGTACGACATGCCTGGGGGTACATTAGCCCCATCTACAACCTCATATTAGACGCCCTGTACGACATGCCTGGGCGTACATTAGCAATACACATTTAAACCAATAAAATTCAATCTGTCGTATGTGTGTTTCTTTTCCCCGCTCCATAATTTTACTCTGATGATCAGAATGCCTTCTGTTGTTTCGCTCTATATAGAGTTTCCTATCATAATTACATGGTCAGACCATTGACGATCGGGAAAGGACCGATGGACTTCTGGAAAGACACTGTGAAAGACTAGAAACCGGCTGACCGGGTTGGCACCCCGTAAGCAGTAAACAATTGCTATAGGACCCACTAATGATAGATGCTCCCAGGATTCGCCGAAAAAAAAGGGGGGGGAGAGAATGATGAATCCACATGTGACGTATTGGAGTCGACCAGACCAGTTACATGGACTTTGAGTTCTGACCAATGGCTGGAATTTCCATATGGTAGGAAATTCTCCACTCAGAGAGGCCCGAAAATCCACAGAACGAAAAAGGGGAGTGGGTGCTCATCAGTGGTAGATCAACAGCGCCCTGTTACGACGGGTAAGACGTTAGAAGACCTCAACCAGGAGTCAATTCACAGTGCGGAGAATATTCGAGTTGATCTGCCTGATGATGATCTCACAAACTTCTTGGACGGGAAAAGAGATACAATCAAGTTTCCACCTGCCAATGCAAAACGGCTTTGGGAACAGCTGGACGAAGCCTTGTCAAAAGAATTGGATAACAACCTGAAGCAGATAACCTTGGAGACAAAGCTGGAAATCTTCGGCGACATACCATATCTTCACTGTCGAAAAGTCTATGGAGTCAGGAAAGCAATGGAAAATAACCCACCACAAAAAAAGTAGAAGACAAATCAGAACAGAAGAGATCAGGAAACAGAAGGAGCATGCCCGAAAACAGTTCAAAAACACAGTGAACACATAGAAGGAAGGATTACGACAGGTTTGGGAGCACCTCAAAGCCAACATAATGTACTTTGTAGAGCAGAAAGGTTGTGCAGGAAAAAAAAGGAAAGCACGGAGGGATAGGGAACCCTTCAAGTTTGCCAAAGAACTGTTTGAACAGCCAAGGTCGAGAACACTAAATATCGGGAAAGAATATCTGGAAGAACACCTTAAAATGACCTATTCAGATGGTCATAAAGATGAGCCGCTCAGCATTATGGAAGGCCTCATATGGCCTAGTAAGCCAGGAGCTGAATTCAACACCAAGCCCCCAACAATGTAAGAAATAGAAAGCATTGTCAAGAAAGCATGGTGCAAGTCATCTCCAGGTCCTAATGGTGTCCCATATGTTGTGTATAAAAGATTTCCCGAAGTTCTGAAACGGCATCTCCGTTTGCGAAAAATGTTTGGAAAAACCAGCTTGTAAGCTGTAGCAAAATATGCGAGAATAAACGCTCAATTCAGTACGATTTAGGCATAAAACGATAATAAATACATTAGCCCGCATGTGTCTGACGGTTGGCATCTTCGAAGCCAGCAGCGCTGCTTTTTGCACAGTGCTAAGCCTATAGAACGATTTCACGGAAAAAGTCTGACACGCTTTAGTTTCGTTTTCGACAAACACTACTAATATTTAACTTTTGCCCAATCTGCTGTATACTTTTTGTAGTCTAGCCTTACAATTTACTAATGGCGGAAGCATACCGCAATATAGCTATCTGAAGTAACACTTTCTGTCAACTTTGTAGCAAAATCAGTAGAAATCCTTACATTTTTTGGTAGTATTACACGATACAATGCTAACTAGTAACGCAAAGTCCTAACCCGCCCCGTCTACCCCCCGCTTCAATGACACAGTCTGCAACGCATATATTCACTCTGCGGAAAAGCCAGCCAAGGCATAACCACGCAGACAGTTTTATTTCCTCCTAGTGGTAACATTTCTGACGTAACTAAAACAAGTACTTATTTGAAAAAAATACATGCTCGCAAGACGAAGGAGAGGAAAAATGGCGGACTTGTGTAAAATTTTATTTGACGATAGACGATGACAAAAATTGGAAATTTTAAACCATTCTGAAGTTCCCCATAAGAATTATATGGTAGTATGACGTAGAGTTAGCTGAGTAAGAACGTACTTTAAATAATATGATAGCCACAGTATTAGAGAAGTTATTGAAGAAATACTATATCTAAGAACACACGACCAGACACACTGGCGTTCCTGCTCATGTTTTTTGGTAACGTTAGGGGGACGCGAGCTTGGGAGAGGCAGGGAGGTACATTCAAATTCGCTTGGGGTGAACAGAGTATGAACGGGAAAGGGGAACGGTAGGAGAAATGTAATCCTAACGTGATATCTTTTTGTATTGGGCATGACTAGAGCAGACGGGCCAATCGACCACCAGTTATTTGAAATTATTTTGGTTTTTCATTCAAACTGCTTTTGAATTCAAGTAGTAGAACGTTACGATTGGCTAGTGCTGGTAGATATTAGCAAAAGGCTTTGATTATTCATTGCCAGTTGAACTAAAATTTGTATACAGATACGCTGAAAAAACAGCTGTGTTAATTTTAAACTTAAATAAAGAATAATTTCTCAGTCTGTGCAGTTCGGAGGAAGCTGAGGCCATTTCTTCACCAAATCAGAATCATTTGTTTATATATTTCTTGATTGTGGTAAGGATATTTTATGAAATTTAATATGTTTGGTCCAACTACAAAAGTTAGATACTGCTATTGGGGAAAAAATGAAGGACATGTCGGAAGCAGACATTGTTGAGTCCACACATTAAACGGTATCTGACTGATGTATGTTGTTATGATTATGTTGACATATTATTGTATTAAAATAGTTTAGCAAGCCTCTGTGTTCAATGAACACTGTTTAACATGCCTGAAGCAAATATAAGTGAAAAGAAAAGAAGAGAAGATCATATCACAGGAAATGTGGTTACTCCACATTATTGTATGGAGGAAAAATATGTGAACGTACAGTGGCGTATCTACTATAAGGACTTGAGGTGTGGTCACAACCAGGTGGGAGTCCTGTACAATTCGGGGCGAGTGCATTTGTAAGGCACGCGAGGCTGACCCCATACCCACGTAGGAAATTAAGTGTTAGAATAAATGATCAGAGATAAAAGGCCAGGGTGTCCTTTTGTTGCAGAGGGTCTATGTTCCTGTTGCCGGCTGGTGACAGGAAACCCGCTGAGTGCTTATAAACGCCAACCAGTCTCCAGCCAGACTTATATGCTGTTGAATATCCAGTAGGAGCTTTGGCGAGTGTTGAACTTGAAATTTATGCAACTACCCATTGAATTATCTTACAACAAAGACTCCCAGGTGAAGAGTAAAACATCTGGGGCATCTCTGACAGTTTCTTGTGTTTCAAAATATTACACAGGAATTTTTTGGGGGTAGGATGAACTACAGCCCTCATATACAGTGACTCTCCCGGTAGATAACTAAAGTGAACTAATTTAATATTTCATACAGGAAGGACATTTATAACTACATAATAACTTTTAGTTATTGGGCAATTTGTCCCACAATTTTAATTGTTCTTTTCTGTAAACTATCTTGTCCTTATTTTCAAAGACCTGTCCACAAGCTATGAATGGACAGGCAAAATAAATTGTAAATATTTGTTCAAAGAAAAACTTAACTGCTAGTTATTAACTTCTTTAATAGAAACTTAAAGTGTTTGATTGTTGTGTACCATCATTCATTTCTCCCCTAGACACTAGGTACACCATACACCATACACTAGAGCCAGAAGATTGACCGTGTGAGACCTAGGGAGGTAGCGTTAGGTTCTCTGCACATAATTCATCATCATCATCTACAGAGTCAGAGACCTACATGTGCTGGACCTCACACGGTTATAGCAGACACCTTTTCATTCTTTTTAGGGTACCATCATAACCTCCCCAGCAAAATCAACTTTGCTACATAAGCAAAGAATGGAGAAAGGTGAATGGAGTCTACATCCCGAAGGAACACAATTCCTCAAACATCAGTCAATTTTACTGCTTTAATGTGGAAGGGAAGATATTCTTCTCAGTGATGGCTAAAAGGCTCACCACATACCTTCTGGAGAATGGATACATCCAGAAAATAAAGCAAGTAGCAGTTTACCTTCTCTTCTTGACTGTGCAAATGACTGGGAGATTGCAGCAGACCTACCTGGGCTAGGGGCATATCCACAGAGTATCAGAAGATCTTGAAGACGGCCAGATATAGTGCTGCATTCCTCATCATCGCACCAGATTATAATGATTGAACTGACCGTGCCATTTGAATTCAGATTGGACGAGCAACACTCGTTCAAATTGGCCAAGTATAATGATCTTGCAGCGGACTTGAGATGCGATGGGTTCACTGCAAGGGTCATGGCTGTTGAGGTAGGTGCAAGAGGTCTCGTGGCTGCCTCAGTGTATGATCTTCTGAAACTGTTGGGGTTGAGGGGACAGTCAAGAACAAAGGCACTTAAGAGGCTCAGCGAAACTACGGAAAAGGCATCGTTCTGGCTGTGGAACAATGGCAATGGGCTATGGAACTCGGGACAGTAATTTGTTTTCAACATAGGGGTTACTTTCAAAATTGCCTCCAGCTGGCAAAAAATAAGAATTAATTTGGAAGCTGCAACCAAGGTGGAGTGGGTTCATTTCTCTGCACTAGACAACAGGAGGCAGCCACTTGGGAGTCATGACCTTAGTGGGCCCGCCCACCTTAGAGTGTAAAGGAGATTAATGGGCCGAAACATTTGATCAACAGGGGGACATTTATGATTGCCTCCTGTTGTTTCGCTCTGTATAAAGTTTCCTATCATTTTTAGCTGTCTTTGCGTATCTTCCCTTCCCCATTTTTGGCATTCATGTCTTCCATACTTATTTAATAGTTAGTAAAAGTTTAAAAATAATATCAAGGCCTAATAAAGATTAACACCACAATCCGGTGGTGATTAAAGTAATTATATAGCTGGAGCATACAGAAAGCAAGACTAATATAATAAAAATAAGGAATCTAAGCTAGTAATATCAGTATTGTTAAAGTAGTCAGGCACAGGCAGAAATGTTATTTTTAAGTTGAAAATAAATTTGAAAACTTACAGACATAAAGCACGGAACAATACAGAAGAGAAAAATCAGAAGAAAATGTAAGCACAAAATAGGACTGTTTGAGAATAATCGGCGAAAAAATATTTGCCAAAAAAGAGCTCTAGAAAGATGAAGTAGATATATAGAAGATAAAAGATATTGTAAGTAAAATGGCAGAAAGATTGACAGCAAAAACAATTTAGAATTCAGAAGAACAAACGCTTACGCCCGATGTGTAGATTAGCAACAGAACGCTGGATGGAAAGACAATCCATAGAACTAGGCTATAAGATATAGAAATAAAAAATAATGCGAAAGATTTTCATTAAGAAATAAAGAAATTGTAACATAAGGCAAAGCTTGCCGCAGGAAGAAGCTGCATCAAAAACAACTATCGTAAAATCTTGTTTGATGATCAGATGTTTCTGATAAATGAGTAGAATATGAAAGAGAGTAAGTTGTTGGAGAAAAATAGAGAAGACCAAAACATTCTCAGGTCAGAAGTAGAAAGAACGAATAAATATGATGAGAAAAGGTAAAGTAGCAGAAATGGACAACATAAAAATACAAACTATAGAAATGACAGTTTAAAAACAATAATTTATATTTCAGGTAGACAGTATGTTTCACTGCGCATAGTTTGTGAGTGTATGTATGTGTGTGTATGTGTATACTGCTGCAGGTATTGAAAAGCAAGCAGTGGTGGAAATCATGAAATTTTGCAGTTGATAACAAATGACAGCGACGAAGAGGTCAAGGATGAATTCTATCAACAACTGCAAAAAGAAATGGATGACACACCTAGATATGATCTTATCGTAGTAATGGGAGACCTCATGCGAAAGTTGTAACACACAATACATATAAGGAAAGAGTAATGGGGAAATGCGGCAGCGGAACAGCAAACGAAAATGGGGATAAATTAATAAGTTTCTGTAGCATTAACAACCTGGTCATTGGAGGAACACCTTTCCCACACAAAGAAATTCACAAATTAACATGGGAATCACTAAATGGCCGGGACAGAAACCAGATAGACCACATCATGATTAACGGTAGATGGAGACATGCATTACAAGATGTGAAGGTAAGAAGAGGTGCGGATGTGAGAAGTGATCACCATTTAGTAGTAGCAAAACTGAAGGTGAAAATCAGAACTGCTGGACCAACTGTCACTACACAGAAAAGGTTCGACATCAGCAAATTGAAGGACCCCCTTACCAGAAAAGCTTTTGCGGCTGATATAAAGAAACGATATCAAATTGCCAAAAGTCAGGAAAAGACATCGACTGATGATAGACCAGAAATTCAACACCGTTTCAACAATATATAAGGAAAGCAGCAAATCATGCTTGGGATTCCAGGAAAGGAAGGAGCAAGACTGGATAATACCAGAAACATTAAACACAATAACGATGAGAAAGGAAATGAAAAGAAAGAAAACAGAAGCGAAGTCCCCCAGGTTAAAGCAACTATATAGCGAACAGTACAGTCAGCAGGACAAGGAAGTTAAACGCCAAACTCGAGCCAACAAAAGGAATTTCCTAGACGACCTTGCAGGGCAGGCAGAAGAGACATCACTGAGAAATGAACAAAGCACAGTATACAAAATAACTAAAATCATCAGCGGAAAACGAGGTGCAAACAATATTACATTAGTAAGAGATAAGCAAGGAAATCTCATCACGACAGCAAAGGGACAGGAAACAAGATGGGCAGAGCATTTTAGAGAAATAAGGAACCACCAGAGACGCAGTTGAATGTTCCTGAGGCTGAAAACGATATAGATGTTAATACAGGATGGCCGCCGACCGAGCAAAGTGGAATCAGTTTGTTGCTGCCCTGCAAGACGCCACCAGGAGTGATGGCCACTGACTGCTTTGACGGTCGGCGGCTAAGGATCAAAGAAGAAGAAGAAATTAAAGTAGCAGAAATGGACAACATAAAAGTACAAATTATAGAAATGACATTTTAAAAACAATAATTTATATTTCAGGTAGACAATATGTTTCACTACGCATGGTTTGTGAGTGTGTGTATGTGTGTGTATGGGTCTTACTGCTGCATGTATACAAAAGCGAGCAGTGGTGGAAATCATGAAATTTCGCAGTTGATAACTTAAAATTTTGACATCATTGCTAAACATTACGGTTTCAGACGCAATCTGCCGGTCTGGTAATTTTATGTGTCCCCCCCTCCCTCCCCCATTCCCCCCCCCCCCCCCCCCCCCTTCAAAAAATCTCGATCATTCAATTTAAACCACTCTTGATGTATATATTATATATACATAAATAAATTTATAGAAAACAAATATGCTGGGTCAGGATGTGGATGTTGCACCAGTTATCACTATCGATAACTATGAATTGGCAGTGGTGCAACACTTGACATATCTGAGGTCTACCATCAACGACAAACTCTCTCTGGACACAGAAATTGACAGCCGCATTGGCACTGCAGCAACCTTTGCACACCTCACAACGCATGTTTGGGGAAACTACAAGCTCACAACGAAGAACAAAGGTGTGGTATATAACGCCTACGTCACCAGCACACTTCCATATGGCAGCGAGACATGAACAACATATGCTAAGCAAGAAAGAAGGCTCAGTATCTTCCATCTGGCCACATCCTTGGTATTTCGTGGAAGAACAAAGTGACAAATGTTGAGGTGTTGTCACGTGCTGGCCTTCAAAGCATGTATACACTGCTTAGACAGCGCAGACTACGCTGGCGTGGCCATGTCCGCCGCATGGAAGATGGTCGCATCCCGAAAAATATATTCTATGGACAACTAGCAGATGGCAAAAGAACAGTTGGGCGACCGCAGTTGAGATTCAATGATGTGTGTAAGAGAGACATGAGGGCACTAAACATAAATCCAGCAACCTGGGAGGATGAAGCTGCCGATCGCACTAAGTTACGATGTTCTCTACGGCGCCACCTCAGATTGGGCGAAAAGAAGCTCTCACGAAAAGAAGGAGATAACGTCTAAAAGAACACCAGGAAAATAAGCAGCTGAGGACTGTCACCCCAGTGACGCATTCCTATAGTCAGTTATGACTGAAGGGGCTATTATATATATATATATATATATATATATATATATATATATATATATATATATATATATATATATATATATATATATATATGCACAAATACCAACGGGCTGATCACCCGTTTGCCAGTCACTTCGATTACGGAAACAACAGCAAATGGATTGATTTGCCGTTGCCCTAAAGACGTCAATAGGCGTGATGGGAAACAATGGCAAAGAAAACCTATCTGCTGTTGCCCTAAGACGCCACTAGGCGTAATGGCCACTGACTGCTTTGACGGTCGGTGGCTAAGGACGGAAGAAGAAGAAGAAGAATGCACAAATACATACATACACAAAAATAATGAGAATAAATGCAGGTAATGATAACAGGGTTGAACTTGAAGAAGCACCAATACAAGATGTAGAATCGTACACACATCTTGGCAGCAATATAGACAAAGTTGGAGGGACAGACAGTGATATTAAAATAAGAATACAAAAAGCAAGAAGAGCTTTCATTGCATTGGGAAATATATGGAGATCAAGAGAAATCGGATCCAACACGAAAATAAGAATCTTCAACTCAAATGTGAAGTCAGTCCTATTGTATGGCTCTGAGACATGGAGAACAACAAAGACAACAACCAAAAAGCTACAGACTTTCATAAATGGGTGCTTGCTTAGAATAGAGGGATTAAAATGGTATGACAAGGTTACCAACGTAGAACTGATGACAAGAACCGGACAAGTGCCAGTGGAACAAGAGATGAGAAGACGACGATGGCGATGGATAGGACATACGCTGAGGAAACCTGTTGATAACATTACAAGGCAGTCCTTGTTCTGGAACCCCCAGGGCAAGAGAGGTAGAGGTAGACCAAGAAGCACATGGAGAATGGAGCTGGAAACAGAGGTGAAAATGATGAGGAAAACGTCGAAAGAACTTGAGATGATGGCACGTGACAAGAGGACTTGGCATGTGTTTGTTGAAGGCCTATGCTCCTTTTGGAGTGGAGAGTTATGAATGAATGAATGAACATACATACACACGCACACATATACACACGAACACAATGATTAAAAGAAACTTGAAAGAAAACACCATACTGAGTGCTATTTTGTTGTTAGTATCAGAGTTGTGGGAGTCGGCAAAAAAATGTTCCGACTCCTACTCCTGACAACAGTATTTTACTAGTCATGTGACATAAAATTGGTTTTTTTTTTCTAACTCCACAAACAAAAAACGACCGACTCCACGATTCTGACTCCAGACTCTACAGCCCAGGTTAGTATGCTCTGTGGTACAGACGACTGGCAAATTGCAGCAGTCCTACCTGAGCGAGGGACATACCCAATGTTATTAGAAAGACGACCAGATAAGCAGCAGCACTCTGTGGCATAAAGTCACATTATAATGATTCAACTTATGGCGTCATTTGAATCCAGACTAGATGAGCAGCACAATAACCAAATATAATGTTCTGGTTAAGAAACTTAACTATTATGAGTTCATAGCTAAGGCCATAGCTGTAAAAGTAGGCGTAAGGTGTCTAACGACGGTCTCAGTATATGATCCATTAAGACAGCCGGGTTTGAACGGACAGTCAAGAACAAGGCTTTTAAAAGACATGACGAAAAACTACGAAAAAGGCATGGGCTTGGCTGTGGAACAATCGAAATTTCCATGTTTAGAAATCGTAAAGAAGTGCAAGCGATTTCTGGCAGCCTTAAAAACCATGAGACAGAGATTGCTGTTTCTACTGTATCCATCACCTGATCATATCGGTAATCGAATATGGTCTAGGAATACTCACGCTGTCAGTAATACAACGTGAACGCTTTCAAAATAAAGGGGTGCATATAGTTTTGGGCTGTACACGAGATACCCCAATTGTGACAATGAGGTACATGCTTGGAGTGCTGTCGATTAGATCCAGATATGCAATGGCCCAGCCAACAGCCTATAAGCTAATAACCACAGACATGAGTCACCCCTGCATAGGAACATAGCTGATATCAAGGCAGCAAGAATAAAGAGAGGTATGTCATGGATGGCACAGGCAGAGGCTACGATTAGACATGTGACCACGGTTTAAAATATATCCAAGGGAGACGATTGGAATAAGTCAGATGATAACTGGACAAACTACCAGCAAGACATCATCAGACTTGGCATGGAGTGTAGAGCTTGGGGCAATGGGAAAGCAGAGCTGGTGTTTAATAAACTGCTACATGATAATGTCAGAGACGATGATGTCATTGTGTACACCGATGGGTCTGTACTTCGTGGTGAGAGATCAGGCTGGGGTTTCTTGGCTAGAGTAAAAACTAGTGTCGTCGCTGAACAGAGCGGAGTTTACATGACAACAACCTTCAGCATGTGAATGGGGATACAGGCGGTTACTGCAGCCCTGAGATGGCTGTCTGAAACTCCGTCAACCAGGGTTTTTAATTGTGTCAGACTCTCAGTCCATGCTTCGGAAGGTTCACAATGGATGGCTACGGCATGAATGGAAAACATCAATAGAAGCTTCGAATCTTCAGGAACGGGCCTGCATCTAATGTCCTGGTCATGCAGGGGTACGTGGTAATGAGAGAGCTGGCAGACTAGACTCAAGAGCACTTTTAGTTGCGACATTAGATATGGTTAGAGGAGAGATATTGAGGACAATTAATGATCGCCTGTTAGAGTTCGACATTGCAATAGATGAATCAACAAGGCTAAGCTTCTGGCCTTTGGTATAAAACCTAAGGCTAGCAGAAATGGACTATGAGAGGATGGATGTATCAGTAGTGTATACAACCAGCGCGCAACATGAATCGTTAGCATTCATTCCTTTCGACATATGCTGAGGGAGACTGTGCACCTATGGGTTTACCCGGAGTGCAATGATGTCGATTCTGGTCAACAATAACAAACGAAATAGGCTATGACAGTACGTTTGTATAAAAACTGTTACTTTAACATGCAGTTCAAGCTGGCAGAATGGATAACATCAGGAGGAAAAAGGATTTTTTAAAATTGCAACCAATGTGGAATTAGCTCACATTACAGCGCTGGCGGGAAAACCATTAGGAGGGTGACATTTGAAAGTCGTGATCCAAGAGACCCAACCCCCTCGGGTGTCAAGGATGTTTAAAAAAAGAGGTATAAACATACTTGTCTGACGGGGGTACCATTTATGACGATCAGATTGTCTCCTGTTGTAACGTTCTGTATGAGTTTCCGATCATTAGTAGAACAACAATGAATGCTTATCTCGACATCCCACCTCTGCAGACCCAAGTAGAACGGTCCAAGTTACAATGGTTCGACCACGACTACCGCATGAGAGAAGATCGGCTGCCACGACAAATATGGGAAACCAAGAGCCATAGACTGGACCACTAGGACGTCCCAGAGTTCACTGAAGGGGCATCAGATAGTCACTGAAGGGGCATCAGATAATCTCTGAAGGGGCATCAGATAGTCTCTGAAGGGGCATCAGTCTTTGAAGGGGCATCAGATAGTCTCTGAAGGGGCATCAGATAGTCTCTGAAGGGGCATCAGATAGGCTCTGAAGGGGCATCAGATAGTCTCTGAAGGGGCATCAGATATGCTCTGAAGGGGCATCAGATAGTCTCTGAAGGGGCATCAGATAGGCTCTGAAGGGGCATCAGATAGTCTGTGAAGGGGCATCACATAGTCTCTGAAGGGGCATCAGATAGTCTCTGAAGGGCTACGCACTAGACTGGAACCAGGCCAAAATGAATGCAGCTGATATGATAGAATGGCGCTCCTACTGGCTAACCTCTACACCCCAGAGTAGAAGACGAGAGACTAAGGTAGAAAAGTAAACATTGCTCTGTGTAGTTCCCAGGGAGGTCCAAAAATAAAATAGTATCACAGCTCACCCAGGAGTCATCTTCTAAGAGGCCACTTAATATGAGGATGTATATATATGGCTGGCAGTCTCATCATTTCAAACAAAGTGGTTTGCCGGAAGTGCGTTGTAGATTCTGATAATAACAAAATAACAACAAAACCAGTTACTACAGAAACCACCGCTGTAAGAGTTCATGAATGGTTTAGTGCAGGTTTAATGTAAAAATGCTATTTGCAGGACTGGCTCCATGGCCCCGAAGGAACAAAATAATAACAATGAATTAAGCACCGAATTCGTTAGATTACGAGTACATGTTGACAAAAATTGCGCACCTCATATTGCACACCACAGCAAAGCATCAAAGGAAATTCACTGCCACACTTTTACACACAGTATAAACCGCTGTTGTTACTAAAATTGTTGTTATACTTTAAAAAGCATGAACCCGTACCAAGCTTCCATTTTTCAAAGGTTTTAGATATAAACTCAAGAACTCGTTGATTCTAGGACACGTTTACAGTCCATGAAAAAAACCACAACCTAGCTGTCTAAGGATGTCGCTATCGCAACCTCGTAGCATTCTTCCATGACGCGAAACAAGTAGACAGCCAGTATGTTCAACACAGAAGGTAAAGTTACAAACTTCTCCACACTTTTGGTGCATCTATCAGCCCTGGTTGTGTTTTTCCTAATTTATTTTCTGAGCTTCATGGCCTACTTATTTCTGTTTCTTCACGCGCGCATGTCGGAATCATATTTTCAAACATTGTCTTCCTCAACCCACATCCATTTTGAAAATGGCAATATGACCTAGGCTACTAATTTTATATTATTTCGTAACTACTAGGCTTTACAGGGCGGAAATTATACTGTACCGGTACCAAAATTATGCATTAGGCCTACAAATTTTTGTTTGTATTAACCGCCCCTTAATAAAGTCCTATCTACGGCCCTGCAAATATAGCAGTTGTGTCCTATGTTCCCCACGGTCTCACAAGAAGCAAAGGAAAAAAGGGATACTGTACCCGCAGGCGAGTAATATGGGATTAGCAACTTCATTATTAAAAAAAAAATGGGGTTGAAATGAATACAGTGGGACGTGTTCATCGATGCCATTCAAATAAGTCGTTCACGTCTTTAGGAGCCGCGGTAGCACAGTGGCTAGTGTACTGGCTTCCTAGCTCAGTGGTCCATGGTTCGATCCCCAGTTGAGGTAGGATTTTTAGACCGCAAACGGCTCCGGGGTCGACCCAGCCTCAAGAATTGGGTACCAGAGCAACTCTGGGAAGGTTAAGGTGGCAGGTGTGATGCTGACCACATCATCCCTAGTGTGCCGATGGTTAAGAAAATATGGGCCTAACACCATATTCCCAATATGCCTCAGTGGGCATGTAACGGGATCCCGTCTACGCCTTTAGGATTAAGATTAGGGTTTAGAGGTAGGTTTAGGATTACTAAACCTTATACTACCCCTTATGACTTATGACCCACTGGTCGTCATGTCAACCCCAATTTCCACAGAAACCACCACTAAATAGCCTGTGAATTCGTGGTGCAGGTTTCCAGAAAGGCAACAGTGGTGGTTCCAAGCTCCATTGGGAGCGTGAAGGAAAATGATTATAGCAGTTGTGCTAACTTTTGTATTCAGTAAACTTAGTAGATATACTACCACAGCCACATTCTTCCTTGGACACACACTCGAAGAAAAATGATTATAGCAGTTGTGTTAACTTTTGTGTTCAGTAAACTTAGTAGATATACTACCACAGCCACATTCTTCCTTGGACACACACGTGAAGGAAAATAATTATAGCAGGTGTGCTAACTTTTGTGTTCAGTAAACTTAGTAGATATACTACCACAGCCACATTCTTCCTTGGACACACACGTGAAGAAAAATGATTATAGCAGTTGTGCTAACTTTTGTGTTCAGTAAACTTAGTAGATATACTACCACAGCCACATTCTTCCTTGGACACACACTAGAAGAAAAATGATTATAGCAGTTGCGCTAACTTTTGTGTTCAGTAAACTTAGTAGATATACTACCACAGCCACATTCTTCCTTGGACACACGCTCGAAGGAAATGGATTATAGCAGGTGTGCTAACTTTTGTATTCAGTAAACTTAGTAGATATACTACCACAGCCACATTCTTCCTTGGACACACACTAGAAGAAAAATGATTATAGCAGTTGTGCTAACTTTTGTGTTCAGTAAACTTAGTAGATATACTACCACAGCCACATTCTTCCTTGGACACACACTAGAAGAAAAATGATTATAGCAGTTGTGCTAACTTTTGTGTTCAGTAAACTTAGTAGATATACTACCACAGCCACATTCTTCCTTGGACACACACTAGAAGAAAAATGATTATAGCAGTTGTGCTAACTTTTGTGTTCAGTAAACTTAGTAGATATACTACCACAGCCACATTCTTCCTTGGACACACACTCGAAGAAAAATGATTATAGCAGTTGTGCTAACTTTTGTGTTCAGTAAACTTAGTAGATATACTACCACAGCCACATTCTTCCTTGGACACACACTCGAAGAAAAATGATTATAGCAGTTGTGCTAACTTTTGTGTTCAGTAAACTTAGTAGATATACTCCCACAGCCACATTCTTCCTTGGACACACGCTCGAAGGAAAATGATTATAGCAGTTGTGCTAACTTCTGTGTTCAGTAAACTTGGTAGATATACCAACACAGCCACATTCTTCCTTGGACACACGCTCGAAGGAAAATGATTATAGCAGTTGTGCTAACTTTTGTGTTCAGTAAACTTAGTAGATATACTCCCACAGCCACATTCTTCCTTGGACACGCACTCGAAGAAAAATGATTATAGCAGTTGTGCTAACTTTTGTGTTCAGTAAACTTGGTAGATATACCAAGACAGCCACATTCTTCCTTGGACACACACTCGAAGAAAAATGATTATAGCAGTTGTGCTAACTTTTGTATTCAGCAAACGTAGTAGATATACTACCACAGCCACATTCTTCCTTGGACACACGCTCGAAGAAAAATGATTATAGCAGGTGTGCTAACTTTTGTATTCAGTAAACTTAGTAGATATACTACCACAGCCACATTCTTCCTTGGACACACGCTCGAAGGAAAATGATTATAGCAGGTGTGCTAACTTTTGTATTCAGTAAACTTAGTAGATATACTACCACAGCCACATTCTTCCTTGGACACACGCTCGAAGGAAAAAAGAAACTGTCTTTCACCTTTGGGTATTGTTTAAGGAACTACACCATTTCAAATATTTAAATAGGATCTGAAGGTCTGCTGCAATGGATGTCTATTGTCTTCTGTCTCTTGTGTTGTTAGACTCTTCCTGTCCACCTCAACATATTATCTTCCCACTTATAACACTGTATTCCTCTTGCATGTTTGCCATCATCTCTTTCTTGCACCAGGATTCACAGCTAGGTATTATGTCTTTTTGTTTGACCAAAATTGCTTGCGTAGAATAGAAGGACTGAAATGGTATGACAAAGTCACAAATGTGGAATTGATGACAAGAACCAGACAAGTGCCAGTGGAACAAGAGTTGAGAAGACGCTGGCGATGGATAGGACACACATTGATGAAACCTGTTGATAGCATTACAAGGCAGTCCTTGTTCTGGAATCCACAGGCAAAGAGAGGCAGAGGTAGACCAAAAAACACATGGAGAAGAGAACTGGAAACAGAGGTGAAAATGATGAGGAAAACATGGAAAGAACTTGAGCAGATGGCACAGGACAGGAAGACTTGGCATGTGTTTGTTGAAGGCTTATGCTCCTTGGGGAGCTAAAGGGTATTGAATTGAATATCACCAAAATATTTTATCTCTTTGACTTTGATCTCAACTCCGTCTAGGCCGGTCCCAAGCCCGGCTGAAAAAGAAGGAGGGCGGCCTGCATGGAGGCCGTAAGGAGGCAGCCCCTCCACCATGCAAAGGCACAACAGGCCAATCACCTGCTTGCTTTAAATCATGATTACAAGAACTACAAGAGAGAAAACCGGACTGATTCTAAAGGCGACAGACTACGACTTATGGAACTTGGAACACAAGAAGTATAAATGGGAAAGAAGAAAAGCTGGTGGAAGAGATGAGGAAAGCAAAACTAGAAATCCTGGCTATAACGGAAACAAAGAAAAAAGGACAAGGCGTCATGGATCTCGATGGCAATACGCTGCTCTACAGTGGTGTACCCACATCTGAAAGAGCTAAAGGGGGCGTGGGTTGCATTGTGGCCAAAAACCAATAAAGATAGTATCAAGGGATGGAACTTTGTCTCGGAGCATTATGGTTGTAAAACTAAAAGAAGGAGAAACCATAGTCAACCTGGTCATAGTGTATGGGTCAAATGAGGATGAGAGAGCAGAGGTCAAGGAGGAATTCTTCAAGCTGCTTCAAAGGACACTGGATGACTGCCTAGATGAAATTATCATGCTCGGAGATTTCAATGCCAGAGTTGGAAATGATCATGCTAGATGGGGTGGAGTTATAGGAAGATATGGAGAAGATACTCTCAATGACAATGGAAAGCGACTCCTTAGATTCTGCAGTGAGCAGAATCTGATCATTACAAACACAAAGTTCCCCCATAAGCGCATACATGCATACACTAGATGTGAACCAACAAAGAATGAGAAGTCAAAGATCGACTATGCCATTGTTAGGAGGAGCTCATTCAAATATGTCCAAGATGCTAGAGTCTGGAGGGGGCCAGAGATTGGAAGTGATCACTACCTGCTTACAATCAAAAGAACAACTGAAAGAGTTGCTCAGCCTAGGAACTGCCCAACATCACGCAAGAAACTAAGTAAACGAACGGGAGAAATGAGCATTAAGACCTACAAGCTGAGAGAGCCGAAAATTAAGACCAGATATCAGGGGCTTATTGCTGCAGCGGTGAGCAACACAGAAGAACAACCTGATGACTTGGAAACCCTCTGGCTTAAATTCAAGGACATCATAAAGACAGCTGCTGCAGAAGCAGGTGGTGAAGTCCGACTTGGGAACAAGAGAAAGAGGACACCTTGGTGGACAGAGGAAGTCAAAGAGAAAATAAGAGAGAATAAAATGGCATGGAAACAATACTTGGGAGCTAAAAACACAACAGGACAAATGGAGAAATATAGAGAATATGTGACACTCAGAACAAAAGCAAAGAACAAGGTGCTAGCAGCAAAACAGAAGTCCTGGGAAGAATTTGGAGAAAAGCTAGAAAAAGATGCGCAAGAAAACCAGAAATTGTTCTATAAGACCCTAAAGAACATGAGGAAGGAAAAACAATGCCCTCTCAAATTTATAAAGGACAAGCAAGGCAAATTGCTTACTGCCTCGAAGGAAGTAATGGAAAGAATATTTCTCAGAACTTCTGGATGGGGAGCAAGGTCAAGCATCAGAAATGATAACCACTAGCACAGAAGAGAAAACCAATGATGGTGAAGATGACATAAAGATGGAAGAACTGAAGGCAGCACTGGAGAAAATCAAGATGGGCAAAGCAGCAGAGCATGATGGTATAACACCAGAAATAGTTAAGTACATGGGAGCATCAGGCAACTTATTACTCTTAAGGGTCCTACAGGCAGCGTGGTGCAACAAGACCATACCAAAGGATTGGGAAATTGCCATCATAACACCAATTTTCAAAAAGGGTGACAATCAACAATGTGGAAACCATAGAGGCATATCCCTTCTCAGTGTCCCTGGTAAAATCTACTCTAGAATCATAGAGCAGAGACTCCAACGCCTGGATGAGCCACAATTGGATGAGGTCCAGTGCGGATTCCGAGCAAACCGAAGTACTCAAGACCTAATCTTCACACTCAGACAGCTGAGTGAAAAGGCTCTTGAGTATAAGAGTGAGATCCATCTTTGTTTCATAGATCTGGAAAAGGCGTTTGACAGGGTCCCCTGGAGCAAATTTTGGGACTGTTTGGCAAGGAATGCATTCCAGCACCTCTGATTCATGCTATACAGAGCTTCTACAAGTCTTGCAGAAATTATGTGAGGACAGCAAACCATAAGTCAGAAGAGTTCAGGACCACCACTGGTGTAAGACAAGGTGATATCCTGTCACCTTATCTTTTCATACTCCTCATGGACGATGTCATCAAGGCATGTAAGAAGAGAACAAGAAAGTATTCAATGGGGTACTGGAAGATGAGACTGGTCTGTATTTCAGAGCTGGCATTTGCTGATGATGTTGCCCTGATTGCTAAATCAGAGGCACATCTCCAATCCAACCTGCAAGCCTGGAAGGAAGAGCTCGAGAAGAGAGGGATGGTCATAAGCAGCTCTAAAACAAAATCCATGGTGATATCATGAGAAGAAAGAAGACATCAGATTAAGCTGGGAGAACAGGTCCTGGAGCAGGTCGACCACTTTAAATACCTCGGAGCTATTGTAGACCGAAAGGGAGGCATCAAAGAAGAGTTGGCCACTCGAAAAGCAGCAGCTGGGAGACTTTTTCAGGTCATAAATCGAGGATTCCTCAGCAAGAGAGAGGTTGGGAAGAAAACGAAGATGGCTGTATACCGCTCCACCTATGTCCCAGTCTTGACATATGGATGCAAGTCATGGGCAATGACTACAACCCACAAAAGCCAGATCCAAACCTCAGAAATGAGGTATCTGAGGAAGGTGGTTGAAGTAACAAGAAGAGACATGGTCCGCAACCAGACGATATGTCAAGACCTAAAATTCCACCCCCTGCAGACCCAAGAAGAACAGTCCCAACTAAGATGGTTTGGCCATGTCTGCAGAATGGGAGAAGATCGGCTACCACGACAAGCATGGAAAACAAAGAACCAGGGATCCAGACCCCCAGGACAACCCAGAGTCCGCTGGGAGGACAACATTAGACAATCTTTGAAGGACCGAGGACTAGAATGGAACCAGGCCAGGAGGAAGACAGCCGATAGGATAGTCTGGCGCTCTCTCTTCCAAACCTCTACACCTCACGGTAGAAGGGGAACGACTAAGTAAGTAAGTAAGTCTTTGATCTCACACATTATTTGTCTTCTCATTCCTAGCTTTTCTAGGATCTCTTTATTCTTTTTTCTTCTCTTTTCATTCTTGTCAATATCCACATCTTCTTCTTCTTCTTCTTCTTCTTCTTCTTCTCCTTCTTCTTCTTCGATCCTTAACCACCGGCCGTACCCACATCTTAAGGGCCTCAATTCTTTCTTTAAACAGGCTTGTTCATTGTCCATGTTTCTACACCATAAAGTAATAAAGAGTGTATATGAGTATATATCTATATAACATTTTAAATTATGAGTTCCCGGTACTGTTTGAATGTTAATATCTGTCTCATGTTGTTGGAGATAATATCTTTAACAATCTCAGGTAATAAATTATTCTTATGAGGGATGCAAGTTTTTCAAATCCACAGGTGGAAAAATCTTTCAAATGAAATCTTCTTATGTGAGGGCTACAATAAATTTTATAAACAAAATTTTTGTTTGTAATTTTTCAGTTTTGTGAACAGAAGACATCACCATGGCGTCGATTGATACAACATCAGTGTTGAGAAGCACAGTCAATACTCAAGACATAGTAAATACCACAGATGAAGGAATACCGGACATTGGCTATATTCCTTTGGCTTGGATTACTGCTGTGTTAATTATCAGTGTAGTTGGTAACAGCTTAGTTATTGCTGCTTTCATCAGAGATGCTCGGCTGAGGGTTATTTTCAACCTGTTTGTTGTGCACTTAGCTGCAGCTGACCTCGTTATAAGTAAGTGTTTTGATTTAATTTTGATTTATTTATGTGGTGCTGACACAGGTGGCGTTGTTCAATGAATTGGATGTTCATTTTGTTGTTGTTGTTGCTTTGCTGCAAGTTGTAAATATGGCGTCTGTGGTATATCCCTGTATATGTTTTTGTCTTTTGATTGTCATCTCTTTCCACATCGACAAATAATCTCATAAGAGGTACTTGATGTTGGTACATATCTGTTAGAGTTGTTAGCAAAGAAAAGGACATTGTGTTTTTACAGAAAGTGATTGTGATGGAGTAAGTGTCACTTATGGTGAAATGTATGAACAACTTTTTGACAGAAAGTGATTCTGATGGAGTAAGTGTCACTTATGGTGAAATGTATGAACAACATTTTTGACAGAAAGTGATTGTGATGGAGTAAGTGTCACTTATGGTGAAATGTATGAAAAACTTTTTGACTGAAAGTGATTCTGATGGAGTAAGTGTCACTTATGGTGAAATGTATGAAAAACTTTTTGACTGAAAGTTTTTTTTCACATTAATATCTTGTTTGTTCCTAGGTTTTCTTATAATACTAGCGTTGGTTGATGAGGTAACACAGATGTCAGTTCTAGGAAGTTGGCCTCACGTCTGTCAGGTATGTTTGAGTCTGAAATATGTATTGTTTATTCTTTCTTTCTTGCAGTTCTTTAATGCTACTTCTCTCTCTCTCTCTCTCTCTCTCTCTCTCTCTCTCTCTCTCTCTCTCTCTCTCTCTCTCTCTCTCTCTCTCTCTCTCTCTCTCTCTCTCTCTCTCTCTCTCTCTCTCTCTCTCTCTCTCTCCCCCCCCCTGTCTCTCTCTCTCTCTCTCTGTCTAGTAGTTGCAGTAGTTGCTGTCTCTGTCTGACATAACTGACTGTACAAACGCGCCCTCGAGGTAATAGCCCTTAGCTGCTTTTATTCCTGGTGTTCCTCGACGTTTTCTCCTCTCTTCTGCTTGTTGTGTGAGCTTCTTTTTGCCCAGTCTCAGGTGGCTTCTAGATAGCTTTGCCACTAGGTGTGATCGGCAGCGTCACCCTCCCAGGTTGCTGGATTTATGTCCAGTGCCCTAATGTCTCTCTTGCACACATCTTTGAATCTCAGCTGTGGTTGCCCAACTGTTCTTTTGCCACCTGACAGTTGTCCATAGAAAATATCTTTCAGGATGCGACCATCCTTCATGCGGTGGACATGGCCAAGTCAGCGTAGTCTGAGCTGCATAAGCAGTGTATACATGCTTTGAAGGCCAGCACGTGACAACACCTCGACATTTGTCACTTTGTCTTTCCAAGAAATACCGAGGATGTGGCATAGACACCGTAGATAGAAGGTATTGAGCCTTCTTTCTTGCTTAGCATAGTTTGTCCATGTCTTGCTGCCATATAGAAGTGTGCTGGTGATGCAGGCGCTATATACCGCAGCTTTGGTCTTCGTTGTGAGTTTGGAGTTTCCCCAAACACGCGATGTGAGGCGGGTAAAGGTAGCTGCAGCTTTGCCAATGCGGCTGCCATGTTTATAAAGTCGCTGTGCAGTGAATTTGAAAAATATTTTAAAAATTACGTCACGAATGATGCAAATTTACGTCATGATATTCTGTGTTCCAATGCTGTGTTCCACAATACGGTGTGCAGCATTACACAACAAACCCCAATTGAAAACCACATTTCTGGTGACGTAGTCTCGCCCAGGCGTAAATTTCACTGCACAGCGACTTTATAAACACCCTGTGTATATATATATATAAGTGGATGACTGCCTAGATGAAGTTATTATGCTCAGAGATTTTAATGCCAGAGTTGGAAATGACCATGCTAGATGGGGTGGAGTTATCGGAAGATATGGAGAAGATACTCTCAATGACAATGGAAAGCGACTCCTTAGATTCTGCAGTGAGCAGAATCTGATCATTACAAACACAAAGTTCCCCCATAAGCGCATACATGCATACACTAGATGTGAACCAACCAAGAATGAGAAGTCAGTGATCGACTATGCCATTGTTCGGAGAAGCTCATTCAGATATGTCCGAGATGCAAGAGTCTGGAGGGGGCCAGAGATTGGAAGTGATCACTACCTGCTAACAATCAAACGAACAACTGAAAGAGTTGCTCAGCCTAGGAACTGCCCAACATCACGCAAGAAACCAAGTAAACGAGCAGGAGAAATGAGCATTAGGACCTACAAGCTGAGAGAGCCAGAAATTAAGACCAGATATCAGGGGCTTATTGCTACAGCAGTGAGCAACACAGAAGAACGACCTGATGACTTGGAAACCCTCTGGAATAAATTCAAGGATATCATAAAGACAGCTGCTGCAGAAGCATGCGGTGAAGTCCGACTTGGGAACCAGAGAAAGAGGACACCTTGGTGGACAGAGGAAGTCAAAGAGAAAATAAGAGAGAAGAAAATGGCATGGAAACAATACTTAGGAGCTAAAAACACAACAGGACAAATGGAAAAAATATAGAGAATATGTGACACTCAGAACAGAAGCAAAGAACAAATTGCTAGCAGCAAAACAGAAGTCCTGGGAAGAATTTGGAGAAAAGCTAGAAAAAGATGCACAAGAAAACCAGAAATTGTTCTATAAGACCCTAAAGAACATGAGGAAAGAAAAACAATGCCCTCTCAAATTTATAAAGGACAAGCAAGGCAAATTGCTTACTGCCCCGAAGGAAGTAATGGAAAGATGGAAAGAATATTTCTCAGAACTCCTGGATGGTGAGCATGATGATGCATCAGAAATGATAACCACTGACACAGAAGAGGAAACCAATGATGGTGAAGATGACATAAAGATGGAAGAACTGAGGGCAGCACTAGAGAAAATCAAGATGGGCAAAGCAGCAGGGCATGATGGTATAACACCAGAAATGGTTAAGTACATGGGAGCATCAGGCGACCTATTACTCTTAAAGGTCCTACAGGCAGCATGGTGCAACAAGACCATACCAAAGGATTGGGAGATTGCCATCATAACACCAATTTTCAAAAAGGGTGACAATCGACAATGTGGAAACCATAGAGGCATATCCCTTCTCAGTGTCCCCTGGTAAAATCTACTCTAGAATCCTAGAGCAGAGACTCCGACGCCTAGCTGAGCCACAATTGGATGAGGTCCAGTGCGGATTCCGAGCAAACCGAAGTACTCAAGACCTAATCTTCACACTCAGACAGCTGAGTGAAAAGGCCCTTGAGTATAAGAGTGAGATCCATCTTTGTTTCATAGATCTGGAAAAGGCGTTTGACAGGGTCCCCTGGAGCAAACTTTGGGACTGTTTGGCAAGGAAGAATATTCCAGCACCTCTGATTCATGCTATACAGAGCTTCTACAAGTCTTGCAGAAATTATGTGAGGACAGCAAACCATAAGTCAGAAGAGTTCAGGACCACCACTGGTGTAAGACAAGGTGATATCCTATCACCTTACCTCTTCATACTCCTTATGGACGATGTCATCAAGGCATGTAAGGAGAGAACAAGAAAGTATTCAGTGGGGTACTGGAAGATGAGACAGGTCTATATTTCGGAGCTGGCATTTGCTGATGATGTTGCCCTGATTGCTAAATCAGAGGCACATCTCCAATCCAACCTGCAAGTCTGGAAGGAAGAGCTGGAGAAGAAAGGGATGGTCATAAGCAGCTCTAAAACAAAATCCATGGTGATATCAGGAGAAGAAAGAAAACATCAGATTAAGTTGGGAGAACAGGTCCTGGAGCAGGTCGACCACTTTAAATATCTCAGAGCTATTATAGACCGAAAGGGAGGCATCAAAGAAGAGTTGGCCACTCGAAAAGCAGCGGCTGGGAGACTTTTTCAGGCCATAAATCGGGGATTCCTCAGCAAGAAAGAGGTTGGTAAGAAAACGAAGATGGCTGTATACCGCTCCACCTATGTCCCAGTCTTGACATATGGATGCGAGTCGTGGGCAATGACTACAACCCACAAAAGCCAGATCCAAACCTCAGAAATGAGGTATCTGAGGAAAGTGGTTGAAGTAACAAGAAGAGACATGGTCCGCAACCAGACGATCCGTCAAGGCCTAAAATCCCATCCGCTGCAGACCCAAATAGAACAGTCCCAACTAAGATGGTTTGGCCATGTCTGCAGAATGGGAGAAGATCGGCTACCACGACAAGCATGGGAAACAAAGAGCCAGGGATCCAGACCTCCAGGACGACCCAGAGTCCGCTGGGAGGACAACATTAGACAATCTTTGAAGGACCGAGGACTAGAATGGAACCAGGTCAGGAAGAAGACAGCTGATAGAATGGTCTGGCGCTCTCTCTTCCAAACCTCTACACCTCACGGTAGAAGGGGAACGACTAAGTAAGTAAGTAAGTAAGTAAGTAAGTAAGTAAGTATATATATATATATATCTATATATATATATATATATATAGATATATATATCTGTATATATATATATATATATATATATATAGATATATATATATATATATGTAGAATATGTTAAGAAAGGTTTGACTAACTTAGAAGAATGGAGCCCAGTTGATTACAACTATGCACCTACAACAGTAGAAGATCTGGCTTTAGCACACTGGGAAGACAAGAGACTAATGGATAGACAGTGTTATGGAAATAAAACAACATGCATACTCACAGCAGCCAATTTTTACACCTGAGCATAAGAAGATAAATATATGTTATCTGACCATGTTGTTGTTGCTGTCAAACATAAATAAGAGCCAGTGCATGAGCTGCTATCACCATCACCGTATTGGACACATAATTAAAATAACATTAAATTACTTTCAATCATTCATTACCAGATTGATGATAAGTTCTCCTGTCCTGGACCATCTGCTCAAGATCTGTCCACGTCTTCTTTGTCCTTGTCATTTCTGCCCACAGTTATCTTCTGCCATTTTTATTTGGTCTCCCTTGCAGCTGTTTTGGGATTCCAGAACAATGACTACCTTGTATTGTTCTTGAAGGAAAAAAAAAGGAAGTTATTCCTTACTTTGGATTTTTTTACTTTTTTTTTTACAAAAATCCACTTACATGTGCCAGCCAATGAACTTGCCCCTATGCATTTTTTAGGGCCTCTGAGGGGGCCAAAAAAGAATAAGACTAATGGCATGTCATAAAATGGGGGTCTGCAGATGGGGCCTGCAACCTTCTCATATAAAAAAGAATCTCTACTATAACTACTGCAGCATGAGCACATGAATACTTTGGTGCAGGCTTCTTGCCATGGGGATCAAACTGTAGTGGTGTCTTTATGTTCCATACACAATGGTGTCTTTATGTTCCATACACAATGGTGTCTTTATGTTCCATACACAATGGTGTCTTTATGTTCCATACACAATGGTGTCTTTATGTTCCATACACAGTGGTGTCTTTATGTTCCATACACAGTGGTGTCTTTATGTTCCATACACTGGTGTCTTTAAATGTTCCATACACAATGGTGTCTTTAATGTTCCATACACAGTGGTGTCTTTAAATGTTCATACACAATGGTGTCTTTATGTTCCATACACAATGTGTCAATATGTTCCATTCACAATGGTGTCTTTATGTTCTTAAACATGTGTCTTTATGTTCCATACACAGTGGTGTAAATTATGTTCCATAAACTGTGTCTTTATGTTCCATACACAATGTGTCTTTATGTACCATACACAATGTGTCTTCAATGTTCAATACACAATGTTGTCTTAAATGTTCCATACACAATGGTGTCTTTATGTTCCATACACAGTGGTGTCTTTATGTTCCATACACAGTGGTGTCTTTATGTTCCATAAACTGGTGTCTTTATGTTCCATACACAATGGTGTCTTTATGTTCCATACACAATGGTGTCTTTATGTTCCATAAACAGTGGTGTCTTTATGTTCCATACACAATGGTGTCTTTATGTTCCATACACAGTGGTGTCTTTATGTTCCATAAACAGTGGTGTCTTTATGTTCCATACACAATGGTGTCTTTATGTTCCATACACAATGGTGTCTTTATGTTCCATACACAGTGGTGTCTAAATGTTCCATAAACAGTGGTGTCGTTATGTTCCATACACAATGGTGTCTTTATGTTCCATACACAGTGGTGTCTAAATGTTCCATAAACAGTGGTGTTGTTATGTTCCATACACAATGGTGTCTTTATGTTCCATACACAATGGTGTCTTTATGTTCCATACACAATGGTGTCTTTATGTTCCATAAACTGTGGTGTCTTTATGTTCCATACACAATGGTGTCTTTATGTTCCATACACAATGGTGTCTTTATGTTCCATAAACTGTGGTGTCTTTATGTTCCATACACAGTGGTGTCTTTATGTTCCATACACAATGGTGTCTTTATGTTCCATAAACTGTGGTGTCTTTATGTTCCATACACAGTGTTGTCTTTATGTTCCATAAACTGGTGGCTTTATGTTCCATAAACAGTGGTGTCTTTATATTCCACACACAGTGGTGTCTTTATGTTCCATACACAGTGGTGTCTTTATGTTTCATAAACTGTCATGCCTTTATGTTTCATAAACTGTGGTGTCTTTATGTTCCATACACTGTGGTGTCTTTATGTTCCATAAACAGTGGTGTCTTTATGTTCCATAAATAGTGGTGTCTTTATGTTCCATAAATAGTGGTGTCTTTATGTTCCATAAATAGTGGTGTCTTTATGTTCCATAAATAGTGGTGTCTTTATGTTCGATAATGAGTGAAAATGGAAATGATGATGATGATTATCATGAACCTCTACCATAGGAAAACACAACAAGTAGTGAGGTCGTTGCCCTATTAGCTACATTATCTGTGGGTGAAGTATGTCTACTGGCTCTTACCAGATTCATGAATGAATTAAATAATTAATTACTACAACTCTGTGATTACAGTCTCCAGGTGATGTGCATTAAACTACACAATTTTACCACAGGGCAGTCTGTGATATGAAGCATACATCTCTAATATGAAAGAACAACCTACTATCTCAGCAACAAAACTCTGCTACATATCATTATTTTCATTAGAGCTCCTTACAGAGCATGCAATCACCATTGTAGCTAGTTCCCTTCCAGGAAGCCTGGGCCAAGCATTCACAGGCTCCTGCAGCATTTGTGTTTTTTGTGGAAATTAGTTTTACGTGACGAGGATTACCAGCCCCATGCCCAATCCTGTGTATGATATCCCTGAGTGAGCAGTGGCAATATTCTGTGTCTGTCTTTTCAGAGACTCCCCCCCCCCCGGGACTCCAGGGCTCTATGCATTATGTCAAATTATCAACTCTGAAATAACAAAAACATATCAGCTACTCTGGCACAACTGAGATACATCAAAATCTACAAAAGAAGATCTATAGCTGGAGACATATCACAAATCTAACAATGTGGAATATGGCCCACGCATTCACAATAAAAAAAACTCACTCATTTTATCTTCAATAACCTTCATTTAGCGAATATAACAAAAGGGAATACATACATAGCAGGTATCCTGCTGTCCTCCACAACCTCACAGTTTAGCTACTCATCACAACACAACCCTCCCCCTCCCTGCAAGAGTCTCTCACACCTTTCTCAATCACCTTGGCTCACTAAGAAGTACTCATTTTTCAAAAGATCACATGAATTCAAAATAACTACAGACTCACAAACACACTAAGATAGTTTTCGTGTAAAAATATGGAAACATGTTACAAATTCACAGAGTGCTGCCTTCCACATCAATCATTCATCACAACGCAGCTACATGCAGACCACAGATTTTCAACAACAATGTAATTTGTCCTGACATATAAACATGTAGACTGATGTAAGTAGGAGATGTAGGTGCTAGGTAAACATGTAGACTGATGTAAGTAGGAGATGTAGGTGCTAGGTAAACATGTAGACTGATGTAAGTAGGAGATGTAGGCACTAGGTAAACATGTAGACTGATGTAAGTAGGAGATGTAGGTGCTAGGTAAACAAGTAGACTGATGTAAGTAGGAGATGTAGGTGCTAGGTAAACATGTAGACTGATGTAAGTAGGAGATGTAGGCGCTAGGTAAACATGTAGACTGATGTAAGTAGGAGATGTAGGCACTAGGTAAACATGTAGACTGATGTAAGTAGGAGATGTAGGTGCTAGGTAAACATGTAGACTGATGTAAGTAGGAGATGTAGGCGCTAGGTAAACATGTAGACTGATGTAAGTAGGAGATGTAGGTGCTAGGTAAACATGTAGACTGATGTAAGTAGGAGATGTAGGTGCTAGGTAAACATGTAGACTGATGTAAGTAGGAGATGTAGGCACTAGGTAAACATGTAGACTGATGTAAGTAGGAGATGTAGGTGCTAGGTAAACATGTAGACTGATGTAAGTAGGAGATGTAGGTGCTATGTAAACATGTAGACTGATGTAAGTAGGAGATGTAGGTGCTATGTAAACAT
This sequence comes from Oreohelix idahoensis, assembly GCA_024509875.1. Classification (NCBI taxonomy): domain Eukaryota; kingdom Metazoa; phylum Mollusca; class Gastropoda; order Stylommatophora; family Oreohelicidae; genus Oreohelix; species Oreohelix idahoensis. Next base: position 54,268 of record JAMPIV010022953.1, on the reverse strand, counting down.
GTAGACTGATGTAAGTAGGAGATGTAGGTGCTAGGTAAACATGTAGACTGATGTAAGTAGGAGATGTAGGTGCTAGGTAAACATGTAGACTGATGTAAGTAGGAGATGTAGGTGCTAGGTAAACATGTAGACTGATGTAAGTAGGAGATGTAGGCGCTAGGTAAACATGTAGACTGATGTAAGTAGGAGATGTAGGTGCTAGGTAAACATGTAGACTGATGTAAGTAGGAGATGTAGGTGCTAGGTAAACATGTAGACTGATGTAAGTAGGAGATGTAGGTGCTAGGTAAACCTGTAGACTGATGTAAGTAGGAGATGTAGGTGCTAGGTAAACATGTAGACTGATGTAAGTAGGAGATGTAGGTGCTAGGTAAACATGTAGACTGATGTAAGTAGGAGATGTAGGTGCTAGGTAAACATGTAGACTGATGTAAGTAGATGTAGGTGCTAGGTAAACATGTAGACTGATGTAAGTAGGAGATGTAGGTGCTAGGTAAACATGTAGACTGATCTAAGTAGGAGATGTAGGTGCTAGGTAAACATGTAGACTGATGTAAGTAGGAGATGTAGGTGCTAGGTAAACATGTAGACTGATGTAAGTAGGAGATGTAAGTGCTAGGTAAACATGTAGACTGATGTAAGTAGGAGATGTAGGTGCTAGGTAAACATGTAGACTGATGTAAGTAGGAGATGTAGGTGCCAGGTAAACATGTAGACTGATGTAAGTAGATGTAGGTGCTAGGTAAACATGTAGACTGATGTAAGTAGGAGATGTAGGTGCTAGGTAAACATGTAGACTGATGTAAGTAGGAGATGTAGGTGCTAGGTAAACATGTAGACTGATGTAAGTCAAAGAAGTAGCCACTATATAAACAGGTAGACAGAGATGTAAGTCAGAGAAGCAGTCACTAAATAAGCAGGTAGACAGAGCTATATGTCAAAGAAGTAGCCACTAAATAAACAGACAAAAATGTATATAAGTCAGAGAAGCAGTCACAAAGTAAGCAGGTAGACAGAGATATATGACAAAGAAGTAGCCATTAAATAAACAAGTAGACATAAATGTAAGTCAAAGAAGTAAACAGGTAGATAGACAAATTTAACTCAAAGAAGTTGCTACTAGATAAACACACAGACAGATGTTAAATGAGAGAAGTGGTTGCTAAGTAAACAGGTAGACAGACAGTGTAAGTCGGAGAAGTAGTTGCTAGGTAAACAAGTAGATGGGCACATATTAGTCAAAGAAGTAGCCACTAAAGAAACAGACAGATGAAGTCAGAGAAGCAGGCATTAGGTAAACAGATAGACCGAGAGATGTAAGTTAAAGAAGTAGCCACTAGATACAAATGTAGATAGGTAGACATGTCAAAGAAGCAGATGCTAGGTAAATAGACAGGCTGAGAGATGTAAGTCAAAGATTCAGCCATTACATACAAAGGTAGAATGAGGGATGGATAGACATGTGGACAGATTTGGGGGGTGGGGGGGTGGATTTATGTGAAGAAGGAAAACATGAGAAATGAGTGAACAGGCCAATACAGATTGACAGTTGTAATTGCTTTGATGATGACCAAAATGTCACAACCTTTATCACACAGGACTGTAATCTTAATCCAAAATCCTTGGAAGCAGCTTTGTTTCGCAAACCAGAATTTTGTGGTTTTCAGATGTTGCCCAAATCATTTTAAAAGTAGCGCAAATTTGACTAAAGTAGCCCAGGTCACTCAATCTGCAGTTGCAAATAGTCCAGAGCCACCCAGAAAAGTCAGAAATTTATGAAATTTGAGATAGAAAGTAGCCCAGATGAAAATAGCCTAGAGCCACCCAGAAAAGTCAGAAATATACAAAATTTGAGATAGAAAGTAGCCCAAAGAAATTTTAGATTTTCAGAAATCAGTTTTTGGGGGCTCAGTTAAAAGTTTACAGACCTGTACTATTAAACATCAAGTATTTACTTCAAATCAAATCTAATGGCTGACACTTACACTTTGTTTATGTAATTCTAAGGGGAGACAAACAAAGAGTATAACTGCTGCTTCCTCGGGCATGTCATACAAGGCCACTAATAAGAGATTTTGTTATAGAGACCACCACTGTCTGCTGGAGCATGTGAATGATGAGGGCAGAATTCTTGCCAGGAGAGGACCAGATGCAGTGGTGGCTATATGCTCCATGAGGAGCAGAAAGACAAATTATTATGATGATGATATGTACATTTTATTTCATGTAGCTGATGTCCTCAATAAAACTATCTGGCTATGGTTGCTGCAAATTCCCTGGCCGCCTGCTGTACATTAGTTACACGTCCTTCCTTCATTTTGCCATGTTGGTCAGCCTAGTATTAGTCATGATGTGTATTATTTGGGACTTCAGGTGGGTATGATAAGATAATAAGTTACATTAATTAAGTCTAATAATAAAAGCATGACTGAGTATTTAGATTTCACAATGGAGATCTGGAATAAAAACTTGGTTATTTAGTATTCTTGATGCATCAGTAGAATGAAAGCGTGACAGAAAATTTAATTTTATTGATGGAGATGTTGAATAAAAGCTTGGTTGAGAAATTTATTGTTTTTTTTTTTTTTTTTTAATGGAGATGTTGAATGAAAACTTGGTTGAGTATATAGTATTTTTTAATGGAGATGTTGAATGAAAGCCTGTTTATTTTAATTTTCTTGATGGAGATGCTGAGTAAAAGAAAGTAAACATGAAATTTTTTTTTTAAAGTTAGTTTGTTATTAGGGGGATCAAATAATGTTTTGTGACCTCTGCATTGATATACAGTAATTGGTTTGTCTTTGATATGATTCTTTGTGGCATTGTGACTAGTTACTCAAGATTCTTGCCTGAGCATACATTGCCCACGTTTAGTTTTTCAGAAGTTCAGGTCATTGTCCATCAAAATGTTTATGATAAATATAAAAGTATGAATAAGCTAATTACACCTTTTTGGCATCTCTATTTTCAGGAAGAGACGACAAAAATGTCCACAGTTTGAGAGATTACATACTGAGTTTGAAGATGATTCACCCCTTTGCTTAGCATGTCAAACATCCAGTGACAGCCCGCAGAATACGCATTTGATTCCTCGCAGCCCAGCTCAAGTATTCCGAAATTTTATAAGTCTACCTAGTCTAGAATCCCAGCGACCAACATGGATGTCCACGTCAGTCTCCTCACCTTCAGAAATAGTGCGCCTAGAGTTTCTAAAGTCCAACTCTGAGTGCTCCCATCCATTGCCGCTGCAAAATCCCCTTGCTCCAGATGCACATCATTCTTGTTCACCTACAGAGATGTCTCTAGAGTCTCAAAGCCATCAGTTGCATGATATTGACATTTTTAAATGTTGCCAAAAGGTACCAGGATTTTTACTGAATAAGGATCTAGTAAAACTGGATGACCACAGTGAAGACAACAACCACAGGTATGAAAATAAAGATGTGAAATATGAGATAGATCATGACAAGTTCAAACTTGAACAAGCCATAAATGGCAGAGCAGGGACTGGTGTCAAATCCGGGCTACAGGTGGATGGTCCTCAAAATGATACAACTGGTCAGGCACAAGAACAAGGAAGCTCTAAAAAACAGCAGCTAAGAGTACCTTGGCCTACTAATGTAGACACTCGTTACAGAGATTCAAGGGGTGCCAAAACTGTTAAAGTTGCGGCAGCTAAAGGTGAGCCTGCTGAAGCAAAGCCCTTTGTAGGCCCAGGAAGACATGAGCATCACATAAATATGTGTATTAGTAGCAGGGATGTTCAGACTAGACAAGAGAAAAATAAAGATGCAGAAGAGAGAGCTTTCATTGAGTCTGCAGAAGATATGTTTTCTGCATCTTTTTCGCTTTCAGATGACGAACTCACTGACATTCCGCTACTTCGTCTAAAACCACGAACTGACTCTCTCTACACACTTCGATCATGTCTAAGTATATCTGAGGAGTCACTGTCTAAGATCACAGATGAGTTTATGGATGTTTCAAGTCAGTCTGAAGGATCCATATCAAACGAAACCTCTGAAATAAGTGCAAAGTCTCGAAAGGACAGACGAAATGAAAACAGATTGTTCACTATAGGTGATGATGATGAAGAGCATAGTGACATGAAAGTTGATAATAATAATAAAGTAAAGTTGGATTCAAACCATGACACTTCTTCTTTGAGATTCAACCAAATCCCATATTCTCCTGTGCATTCAGAAAGTCTTCTGCAGTCTATTGGTTACAATGTGATTAATTTGGAATCAGCTGATGTCTCTGACACAATCATCATCAATGAACAGGATAGTTCCATCAGCAAAAGTCAAAACATGAGTAGCAAGAAAGCAGACGTGGATAAAGAGAAGCCATGTACAGCTGGTATAGACACGCTTGTCTGTGCTAGTGAATTTTCAGAAAGGGCATGCTCATCAAATATCCAGAAAGCTGGCAAACTTACTAGCCATGACCATCTTGTACGGCAGGAATTATCAGTGGGTGCCAGCAGTGAGCAGCCACATCAACAGTGTTTGTCAGCTGCTGCAAATTGTCATTCAGAAAGCCAGTTAATGAATCAACATCATGAAAACTGCATCCTGAAAGTGGCCAGGTGGAAGTAAACCTTGAAACTGAGGATCAGCTTGGAGAACCAGAATCACCAAGGACAATACTTAATGAGTTTCAGAATGATAACAACAGTGCTGGAAATAGCAAACCAGGTGACAGTCTTAAACTCAGTGGTTCAGAAAAACAGCAGAAGGATATTGATACCTCATATAACACCCCGTATACTCTCATCCATGAACATGGTTCTCAGGTTTTCACAGAGCTTAGTAATACTCCAGAAACCACAGAACTAGCACTGCCAGAAAAGAACCAGGAGTATAGAGATCTTAATCATGTTTCCTTCCAGACTTATACTAAAGCCAGTAGACAGAATTTAATGCCAACTGGGAGTGACTCAGTTAGATACCATTCTAGAAGCTTTTACACTGAGTCTTATTCTATACCTGGAGATAGTCTTTCTTACGTCTATCACAAAGGGTCAAAAGAATACCCTTTTTCTGAAACCACTGTCACCTGTGACAAAAATTACTTTGACATCGTTAGTATTGACCCCAGTGAGTACTTGGACATTGAGCATTCTCAGAGAGACTTGGAACTTGCAGTGGAGAGTTGGTTTAAGTTCTATGATATACAACTCACAAGTCCATACAAACATTATGAATGTGACATTATTTCAGGCAACAATCTGACTGATAAAATGAGATCTCGACAACAATGTGGAAGTTTCATACCACAACCTGGTCACAGCTTGACATCCAATTCTCTGGTAAGAGCCAGACAAATGTGGCTGGACTTTTATGGCATTGATATGACCAAAGGAAATACCCCAAATTTAAAGCATCAGCCAGATAGACATCTACTTTCAGTTCCAGTAGAAATCCATGATGCAAGAGTTGATTCACCAGATGGCTCAGTGACAAATAAACCTTTAAGTCAAAAAAGCCAAACCGAATGGAACAGTTTAACATTTAATCATGGCTTTGATACAGATAATTTGAAAAGTACTGAGAAAATTAAGCTGACAAAAAGATCAAAGCGTGTAATAAAATACAAGTATATGAAAGAACATTCACATTCCAGAGATAGCACAATGGTTAACAGTCAAGTACATCCAGATGTGCTTGAGAATATCCCAAAGGATTCTAAACGAAGCACCAATACCACAATTCATTCTCAGCACAGGCCACCAGAAGGGTCATGTCACAGCCTTGACATAAGCCTGCCAAATGAGGTTTGTCAAGGTACTGGTTTCCATCAATCAAGGGGCTCTATCATAAATAAAACTTCTAGTGAAAGTCAGTTAAAGTGCAACCTTGTGAACCAAGAACAAGCTAAAAATGATGCAACAATGTGGTGTACAAACACAGCCAATGAGACCAGCAAAGCCAATGAACAAAGCTCAATGGAGAGTGTTGTAGGAGCTGCAAGAGATCAGAAAATGGAGTTGTCAACTCTTGTAAGCAATTTTACTTTAGCTACACCTTTCTCCAGTAGAAGAAGCATTGAAAATCTTAAAGAAGCAAATATTCTTGAAAATACCAGAGCTGAACAAACCAGTGGTAACACATCAGTTGAGAGCTGCTTTATTCCCTTGCTAGATGGTACTGATGCTGTTGGTATTATTAGCAATACTCACAACATTCAGAAGGAAAACTTAGAAATGGATATGAAGACATATTCTGTCAGTAAGAGTGAAGAAGTTGCTGCAAGTCTTGTAGCTCACACCAAAGACATGGTGCAGTTGACAGATATGGAGACAAAAGTTGAGCAATGCTGCAGACAAGGGGAAATAATTCAAATAAGAACTTACAGCAAGCCACATGAAGACCAGATTGAATCATCTGGTGACGTACTCAGCAGACATGACCTGAATGCTGCCCAAAGTGTAGACTACACTAATGACATTGATAAAACAATAATTTTGGGTCAGAAAAGGGCGGGAATAGATGCTAACTTTGTCACAGACAAATCTACAAATGACTTCATGCAAGAAAAGTATGTGCAAGTTATGCAGAACGAAAACACTTCTGATAAAAAGAAGGATATTACTGAGACAGCCATGACAACATATCAAATCCTGGAATCCTTGAGCATAACTTGTCGAGCACTACTGGTAGAATTAGGTTTATACCAAGACATTTTAGCAGGCATCATACCTCTAGATAAGGAAATGTTATGTCTGAAAGAAGTCAAAAATATGACTTCTTGCCCAGACTGTGAGAGAAGGGAACGAGAAAAAAGACAGGCATCAGGTATGGAACCAGACCTCAGCCAGAAGAGAGATGGGACGTCTGCTGCTGGTCCTATACGTGATGAGATGGAAAACACCATTGAAAATGCAAATATTCACAGAATTCACTCTTCACAAAATACACGTGAGTTTATTTGTGCCCTGAATGAGATTTGTGTCAAAATATATGTGGCACCAAACTGTGTCACATCATCTATCTGTGTCACTTTCCATTGGTCCATGTGCACATGTACGTCTGCTGTGAAATAGGTACTTACTGTTCTTTAGGAAACAAGTTTGACTTTGCTAATGTGTTACCGGGGCCCAACAGGGGAGCAAAGAATGATACCACTGTAACCTGTCAGACATGTTATAAAAAACAATTAAGGAGTTCTGGGCAAGGGGTTGGCTAACCCTTCCCATAGAAATTTTAACCACAATAACCTCAACAATTAAGGTCTGGGCAAGGGGTTGGCTAACCCTTCCCATACAAATTTTAACCACAATAACTTCAACAATTAATTCAACTCAGCCATCCAAGACGGAGAAGAAGGTCCTCTAGTTAGGAAGCATATGACACAACACAGGGAAAGCCCAAAGGAGTCTTGGCTGCTGACTCACCTGTTTTCTTCTAGGAACATCTCCAGATTTGGCACCTGGAATATTTGTATATTAAACGAATAAAGGAAAACTGCACAAGTGGCAGCAGAAAGTTGAACACGTTAAAAAAATCAGTTGATAGCATTACAAAGCAGTCCTTGTTCAGGAATGTGCAGGGTAAGAGACATAGAGAGAGACTAAACAACACATGGGGAAGAAAACTGGAGACAGACATGAAAGGGATAAAGAGACATAGATAGACCTTGAGTGGGATAAGTAGACTTGGCCTTGAGTGGGATAAGTAGACTTGGTTTTGAGTGGGATAAGTAGACTTGACCTTGAGTGGGATAAGTAGACTTGGCCTTGTTTGGTTGAGGACCTGTGCACCTAAGGGAGTTAAAAGGTCCTGATGATGATGATGATGATGAAAGGGAACAGAGATTAATGAGTGCACAGTAAATTAAAATGTCACTGACAAAAGTAGTGAGAAACCTTCCTCTTTTATAATCCACACTTTATGCTGTGATGATACGCATCGGTGCCCATATCTTTCCACATCTTCTGCCATTTGTCTTTGTATTCTTTTCCCTTTTTTTTTTTTTGCTCCTTCTGGAAAATGGAACCAGCACTACAGCTGATCTCCATCACGTGAAGCCTGCATGAGAAAATGGAACCAGCACTACAGCTGATCTCCATCGTGTGAAGCCTGCATGAGAAAATGGAACCAGCTCTAGAGCTGATCTCTATCGCGTGAAACCTGCATGAGAAAATGGAACCAGCACTACAGCTGATCTCCATCGCGTGAAGCCTGCATGAGAAAATGGAACCAGCACTACAGCTGATCTCCATCACGTGAAGCCTGCATGAGAAAATGGAACCAGCACTACAGCTGATCTCTATCGCGTGAAGCCTGCATGAGAAAATGGAACCAGCACTACAGCTGATCTCCATCACGTGAAGCCTGCATGAGAAAATGGAACCAGCACTACAGCTGATCTCCATCGTGGGAAGCCTGCATGCCAGCATGAGAAAAAAATGGAACCAGCACTACAGCTGATCTCCATCGTGTGAAGCCTGCATGAGAAAATGGAACCAGCACTACAGCTGATCTCCATCGCGTGAAGCCTGCATGAGAAAATGGAACCAGCACTACAGCTGATCTCCATCGCGTGAAGCCTGCATGAGAAAATGGAACCAGCACTACAGCTGATCTCCATCACGTGAAGCCTGCATGAGAAAATGGAACCAGCACTACAGCTGATCTCCATCGCGTGAAGCCTGCATGAGAAAATGGAACCAGCACTACAGCTGATCTCCATCGTGTGAAGCCTGCATGAGAAAATGGAACCAGCACTACAGCTGATCTCCATCGTGTGAAGCCTGCATGAGAAAATGGAACCAGCACTACAGCTGATCTCCATCGCGTGAAGCCTGCATGAGAAAATGGAACCAGCACTACAGCTGATCTCCATCACGTGAAGCCTGCATGAGAAAATGGAACCAGCACTACAGCTGATCTCCATCGCGTGAAGCCTGCATGAGAAAATGGAACCAGCACTACAGCTGATCTCCATCGCGTGAAGCCTGCATGAGAAAATGGAACCAGCACTACAGCTGATCTCCATCGCGTGAAGCCTGCATGAGAAAATGGAACCAGCACTACAGCTGATCTCCATCGCGTGAAGCCTGCATGAGAAAATGGAACCAGCACTACAGCTGATCTCCATCGCGTGAAGCCTGCATGAGAAAATGGAACCAGCACTACAGCTGATCTCCATCGCGTGAAGCCTGCATGAGAAAATGGAACCAGCACTACAGCTGATCTCCATCGCGTGAAGCCTGCATGAGAAAATGGAACCAGCACTCTATCGCGTGATCTCATGAGATCCGCACTACAGTGAATCAATGTGAAGCCTGCATGAGAAAATGGAACCAGCACTACAGCTGATCTCTATCGCGTGAAGCCTCGCATGAGAAAATGGAACCAGCACTACAGCTGATCTCCATCGCGTGAAGCCTGCATGAGAAAATGGGAACCAGCATGATAAAATTGGAAACAGCTGATCGCCATCGAGTGAAGCCTGCATGAGAAAATGGAACCAGCACTACAGCTGATCTCCATCGCGTGAAGCCTGCATGAGAAAATGGAACCAGCACTACAGCTGATCTCCATCGTGTGAAGCCTGCATGAGAAAATGGAACCAGCACTACAGCTGATCTCCATCGTGTGAAGCCTGCATGAGAAAATGGAACCAGCACTACAGCTGATCTCCATCACGTGAAGCCTGCATGAGAAAATGGAAACCAGCACTACAGCTGATCTCCATCGCGTGAAGCCTGCATGAGAAAAATGGAACCAGCACTACAGCTGATCTCCATCGTGTGAAAGCCTGCATGAGAAAATGGAACCAGCACTACAGCTGATCTCCATCGTGTGAAGCCTGCATGAGAAAATGGAACCAGCACTACAGCTGATCTCCATCGTGTGAAGCCTGCATGAGAAAATGGAACCAGCACTACAGCTGATCTCCATCGTGTGAAGCCTGCATGAGAAAATGGAACCAGCACTACAGCTGATCTCCATCGCGTGAAGCCTGCATGAGAAAATGGAACCAGCACTACAGCTGATCTCCATCGCGTGAAGCCTGCATGAGAAAATGGAACCAGCACTACAGCTGATCTCTATCGCGTGAAGCCTGCATGAGAAAAGGGAACCAGCACTACAGCTGATCTCCATCGCGGGAAGCCTGCATGAGAAAATGGAACCAGCACTACAGCTGATCTCCATCACGTGAAGCCTGCATGAGAAAATGGAACCAGCACTACAGCTGATCTCCATCGTGTGAAGCCTGCATGAGAAAATGGAACCAGCACTACAGCTGATCTCCATCGTGTGAAGCCTGCATGAGAAAATGGAACCAGCACTACAGCTGATCTCCATCGTGTGAAGCCTGCATGAGAAAATGGAACCAGCACTACAGCTGATCTCCATCGTGTGAAGCCTGCATGAGAAAATGGAACCAGCACTACAGCTGATCTCCATCGTGTGAAGCCTGCATGAGAAAATGGAACCAGCACTACAGCTGATCTCCATCACGGGAAGCATGCATGAGAAAATGGAACCAGCACTACAGCTGATCTCCATCACGTGAAGCCTGCATGAGAAAATGGAACCAGCACTACTCCATCACGGTGAACCTGCATGAGAAAATGGAACCAGCTCCATCGTGTGAAGCCTGCATGAGAAAATGGAACCAGCACTACAGCTGATCTCCATCGTGTGAAGCCTGCATGAGAAAATGGAACCAGCACTACAGCTGATCTCCATTGCGGGAAGCCTGCATGAGAAAATGTAGATGCCATTGCAGTTGTGGTTTGTCTAACCATTTGCTTTACATGATAAGGTTGCCAGTCTCGTGCACAACCTCATATTTTGGTTCCCTTTTATGGCCTGCAAGAGGAGGCAGTAGTCTTGTTCTTTCTTAGTCACCTGTGATAAGGTGGAAGTTAGATAATACAAATAATTTCCAGAAATGGGGAAGAGAACTGGTGAACTAGGGGTAATGATAGCGCAGGACGTCATGTAGATAACTGCACAGTTCTAGATGATAGCTGTGATGTATGTCACCTTCTCACCAGATCTATTCTATGCTCCAAGGGTGACTATTAATAGTTGATGTGAATGCAGCTTGTTTTTCACTCCCTATCAGTTAAATAATCAAATATTCTTTTGAATACACACAAAAACAAAAGTTCAAACTGTAATTGGAATTAAAGTAATAACTGCAGTTTTTATAAAATAAATCAGTACACTTTAATAATTAAAGTATGTATTTTAAAAAAATTGCTGATATATAAATATTTACACAATTTCACAAATTTAATCAATATAAAGAAAGTGGCGCTGTTCTGTCTTATATCATAGTGTGGCTGATGGTGAAGTTCAGTTTTGTTCCTCAATTTAACTTATCTTTCTTCAGTTTTTCACTCTACAGTTACTTCTATAACTGGATACTCTGTTGACTTACCGAGGGACTTTATTCACCTGGACAGGAGGCGCAGTGCTACTGCCAGGCAATGTAGCTTTGGTCCTTTTTTTTTTGCCCCTTCTGGGGTTCAAAATGAGGTCTATAAGACTTTATTAGGTTTAATGTGTTAAGGTGTGTGATCCCGGCCCTGGCTAAGACCCGGCATACTCTAGGAATGATCCCTAAAAGTACGACACTTTGAGGTTTGCGTCTCATTCTGGTATAAGAACCTGCAAAATATCCACCAGGTTATGTTATCTGTTGTCTACAACTAAGACATCCATCTGATGATGACTGGCCATTATTAATCAGAATCCTCATTTTGACAACATAGTCATGAGGCCATGGTCATGTCAATCAAAGGAGTACATCATACAAACAATAAAACACATCAAAAGACTATAGAATTCATTCAACAATTTTTTTCTAAATTCTGTCGTAATCAATTCCCTTTGGTCTTTAGTTATGTCAGAGTTGTTTCCCTTATAAAAATGTGTAACGTGCCTTATCGAAGAAGAAAAAATAAGTAGAAGAAGAACTTGTGCACACAGCATTTAAAAGCTGTCCTAAAAAGAACGTTAAGCTTTTATTGGCAGCACTGTGAAGTCCCAACAAGGACTCTAGCTTCGTCAGGGCTGTTCAAGATTGTTTCAGGTTATATTCAAGTGGAGACCAACTTCAGTTATCAGCGTAGTTTTAAGAGTACCAAGATAAGACGCAAGCATGTAAATCAAAGTCAATCATAACATTAATGTTAAATATTACATCATATTACATGACAGTAAGCTACTTTATAAACTTAATGATCTATACATTTTTCAACATACCGATCAGACACAATATTACGAGGACTGGCTGGAAACTTATCGCTAAGCAATCGGCTGTATGCTATGGCCTGTGACTTTTTACACATGGAGAGCACTGGTTTCTGCCTTATGCGCCGTGTTTGGCGCTTAAAGAATTTATTATTATTATTATTATTATCGGTCTGCTGGATGTCTTCTCAGCTATAAAATCTTGAAGTGAATTTTTGGGAGTGCAGAAATGAGTCTGAAGTGAGCTTTTACACAGTTTTCCAGTCAGTATGATTTGATTGAACCTGTGTCTAATAGGATCTCCCTCTCACATCCCGATTCGTTTAGTCTATGTCTGATTGGATCTCTCACTCATTCCGATTGCTTTCTCCCTTTCACCTCCTCTGCATTATAAGTTCTCTTTAGGCAATTTTGATTGGTTGCCTCCCTTTTCAACTCAGCATAATTAGGTAATTCCCTGAACTGACATAAAGAATTATATTACAATTATTCATAAAGATAATTACGGGGACATTTCCAGAGTGTTTTTGGCCTGTCTCCCTACATCACCTCAGAGTGAGGGTTGGAGTGGATAAGAGTTATGGTGTCAGCCGCTAATTCTAAAGGTACAGTACCAGGATCATGCCCAGTACAGGGAATATAATTTTAAAACTTTTTTTCAAAAACAGTGGTTCTTAATGATTTAATACTCCCCCATGATCTTCTGGGTAGTGAGATCGGACGCCTAGCCTTCTTGAATAAGAGTGAAAAAATAGGAGGTCCAGTGTGCAAGTTGCGACCGTTAAAAATCCCTTGGCAGTTGGATATTGTAAATAGTATACCATACGGCCGTACTGTGACAAAATTTAAAAATTATGAAACCTAACCTCCACAAAAATATTTGTAGAATGTGTGATTGCTGTAATCACACAATGGGATCCTCGCCGGTTCTATGGAGATCATGCACTGTGCTGACATCCTCGTATGATCTAAGGGAGGAGATGGAGCAAACATGTCTGCCACATGGAAGATGGTCACATCCCGAAAGATATCTTTCTACAGACAACTGGCAGATGGCAAAAGAACAGTTGGGTGACCTCAGCTGAGATGTGTGCAAGAGATACATGAGGGCACTGGACATAAAGGAATCTGCCGATTGCACCAAGTGGAGATGCTATCTACGGCGCTACCTCAGATTGGCAAAAAGAAGCTGTCACAGCAAGCAGAAGAGAAGAGAAAGTGTTGAAAGTAACACCAGGAAAATAAGCAGCTGAGGGCTGTCACCTCAGAGACGCATTCCCATAGTCAGCTATGACTGAAGGGGCTATTATAACCAAATTTTGTTTTTTCATTTACAAACACAAAATTAAATAAATAATGTGACAAGAGAGACAATGAAGTTTTAATGCTGCATCTTTTATATTTTCCCCCTTGTCATAAGAGACAAATAATTCATTAGCCTTTGCTTACCTCAATGTTGGTAATGTGGAAAATGAGGGGAGATCTTCAGAAAGAAGTCAGGAAAGTTCACTAGAGATGGGAATGCTGCAGGATATGGAACCAGAGGCAAGTCTGAGCAGAACTATGTCACTTACGACCACACTGAGGACATGGGATTATTATTTCACGAGGTCAGTAATCAAGGTTCTTTGTCTATCATAGATACTGGTCAGACTAAAGATTTTTGTTCTCATTAAGATTACTCTTGTATTATATGCCTTTTTTCCTGGAAATGCTTGACGTCTTTTTGTTGATGATCCATGTTCCATAGGCAGCTAAAATGTATGGATGATTTGCATTTTTATGTTTGTGTAGGTCAAGATTGAAACTCCAGTCATTTTAGCGCTGCTGCTTCTTTACTATTTTTTTTGTTGTTGCTTGATTCAAAGTTTTTTTTATATCTGCTTTTGTCATTATATGTTCTATACAATTCATTTCGTAGCCCCCTATGTTGTTAATGTTTTTTTTTATTGCGGTAACACTTATGAAGCCTCATATTGTTCTGGAGCTTTCTGAGGAGACAAAGAAAAATAGGACTACTATGTCTCAGGCATGCCATAATATGCAGCTAGTATGGGGTTGTGGATGGGGCAGGCAACCTCATCATATAATACACACTGCTGCAAAAACCACCTGTGCTAAAGCACATTATTGCTCGGTGCAGACATCATACAAGGGAATCAGCAACATAAGTGGCCCCATGTTTTATAATGAATTAAAGTGTAAATGATGATGAATACTCATGGACTATCTGAGTAGCGAAGTGGTTAGAGCACTTGCTTCTCAGGGCAAAGGAATCTGGTTCAAAAGCAGGCTGCAACACTCTAGTCTACCCAGCTGTAAAAATGGGTGCCTGCCTGTGCTGTGAATTAGGGGAAAGAAAGGTAGTGAGGAAGGGAACAAGTTACCCTATGTTTTAAAGCTGAGACCTAGTATAAGGGAAGTCTCCAACACTTAACTCCCCTATGGCAGTATTTACTGTTGTACTACATTTCTCCAACAGTCATGATGCCTTGTCTGTAACAGAAGCTGGTGATTACATCTGTCTCAAAACTGAGATTCATGATTGTTATTGATCACAGTAGTATTTTGCAGTAGATATTAAACAAGTTATGGCAAAGACTGAGATTCATGATTGTAATTTATCTCATTATCATTGTATATTAGATATTTGGCACATTATGGCAGAGACTGAGATTTCATGATTGTAATTTATCTCACTATTGTTGTATAGTAAATATTTTGCACATTATGGCAGAGACTGAGATTTCATGATTATAAGTTATCTCACTATCATTGTATATTAGATATTTGGCACATTATGACAGAGACTGAGATTTCATGATTGTAATTTATCTCACTATTGTTGTACGGTATAGTAAATATTTTGCACATTATGGCAGAGACTGAGATTTCATGATTGTTATTTATCTCACTATCCTTGTATATTAGATATTTGGCACATTATGGCAGAGACTGAAATTCATGATTGTTATTGGTCACAGTAGTATTTTGCAGTACATATTAAACAAGTTATGGCAGAGACTGAGATTCATGATTGTAATTTATCTCAGTATCATTGTATAGTAGATATTAGGCACATTATAGCAGAGTTTGAGATTTATGATATTATCATGGTATCATTTTGCAGTAGATATTAAATGCTTAAGGGAAAGTCATTATTGAGTTACTTCCCTTGAACTCCGCGGATAAATACATTTTACTGCGATTTATTCGTTGTTTGGGTAATAATAGATTGTTCTTGCTTCAGAATATCTATGGCCTGAATTTATGTGTATTGTTTGTCTGAGTAGGACAAGTCTGTCTTATATCTGTATATCTTTACATATCTAAGTCGAACTATATGTTCTGTTGTCTCTAGAGAGGTCAAAGGCTATTCGGCGGATGTGTCGCTTGAGTGGTGTGATTTGGCTTCGTCCTGATAGGGACTGTGTGTGTTTTGCTATGTCGGCTTGATGCCTTGAAAAAGTGATCTCAGTGGTTTTGGGGAAAGTGATAGTCGTCTAGACCTATCGTGTATGCTTTACCCCAGTGTTTATTCATCTTGCCAAGGAATGGCAGTTTCATATTCCCTCTACCAAGGTAATCAAAGATACTCTTATGAACTCTCGATCGAAGCCACCATTGTCGATAATTACGATTTGAATGTTTAAGAGAATATATTTGACTCGATGAAAAACGACTTCGATTCCTAGCAGCACTATATTCTGTAGAATGCAGTCTATTGTTCATGACCAAATCTACAGAGCAACGAAATGTTGTATGAATGACTAACTTTAGAACAGATTCATTATCTGTATTCAAACGTGAGTGACAGTTCACGAGTGGAGCCATCTTGGAACCAAAACATGTAGGACTTTCAAGAAGAGAAAAGGGATGCCCGTATTATCGCTTGATCAGTCCAGAGATCACTGCTACACATGAGAACCCATTGTTAGCGGTTCAATATTATTATATGGAAAAATATGTGCTGAACATTATGTTGAAGAATCGTTGCTAAACGAGATTAGGTTTAGAAGTCATCTGAAATATTGTTTACAAGCTGACGTGCTCAGTCAGTGACGTCAGATGATATATGTATGGGCGATACTGAGTGCTTGGCTATTGACAGTCCATTATACCATTATTCTACATGAGTGCCCATGTAACATTGCAAGACCATTTGTCCACTGTACTATGATGTATTATGGCAACCTGTGATTTGTCACTATCTGTGCTGTCGAGTGTGTACGTCCAATTAAACTTTAGAAAAGGTACACAGTCGTTGGTGTCGATGACTTCCGGTCATACATGAGTGTGAGAAGAGAACATTTGTCAACAACACGAACCCTTATCATCATTCGCACATTATACACTCCATCCATGTCTACACAACACTGCGTAGGTCAAGTTGACATTCCATACACTACAGTGGGGCAGGCAACACCATAGGGATCTTGTCAACTGATGATGATAGACGCCTGTCTTCCCGCCTAGGAGTGTTCTGGTGTACTTTATCAACATATATTATATCCAACTAAATATCAACTTTATCAACTGGTGGACCAGCTTTCTGGGTTTGACCTCGCAGAAATTCAGAAGTCAACAGATTACCGATACCAGACCGTTTCCTGTGGCTGATACGACACACTTGCAGTATTGGTTTGCTCTTTGTCAACGCTTCGTCACGTGACCTGTCAAGTGAATGCAGTATGTAGGTCAGCGTTGTTGACATTTTTTTACATTAGACATTATAGAGTTTCACAGAACAGTTGGATCAATTCTTGTCAGTGTTAACAGAAAGACAGTATTTGTGAACTAAGAAGTCCTGGTTTCATCGATGGATCTTCTTGTTTGCCATATATGAACTTTAATATTTAAGGCCAGAATGTTTAATTGAATAAAGTGGCAGTTTGTTTGTTTTCATGAAAAATAACTTTGCCATTACTGTAAGACTGAGCCTATTTTGCAACACATACTATCATACACATAATTTATATATATTTATGTTTACATGTTATTTGTTTGTATAGTATGTTAGTTTCTATGTCAGCGGGTTGTGTTTAAGGTTGGGCGGCGTCCTCACAACAGAGTATCCCACGTCATAGAGGGTCCGTTGTGGGCGTTTTCTATAGGTGCAATTTTCTTGATTGAAAATTTGCTGCGACAACTGTTGCTTTTGTGTTAGCTGTGAAGTCTGTAATTATTGTTATTTTTGTAATATTTCTTTGTTCTTTAGTTTTGTTTTGATTTGTTTGTAATTTGTTGGTCTAACCTTTTCTATCTTTCAGTTCTATTCATAATTTATATTCATATATTGTGACGTCATTTGTGTTGTTATTCTTTGCAGATTCAGTGATTATCTTCATTGATTTCCCTATTTGATTTATTTTGATTTCTGCAAACGTTCTTGTATTGTCAGTCCTATTTGTACTTTATGTATTCTGTTGGTTGACATATGTTTTATATGGGTATATTTCATAAGACACAATTGCCTGTGCACTGCACTTGGATTATGGTATAGACCAGTACCTGATTATTATTACTATTATACAAGACCTTATTAAAGGCTTGTGACCCACAGATATTGGGATAGTATACTGATTAATCAGGTCATTGAGAACTTGGGGGTATTATTATTGATTCAGGTGATTAGTATTATTGTTAGGCATCATGTCTACTTTAGATTATTTCATTACACAAGGGAAAGCTCTTGATAAGACTGGTCAACAATTAGAACAATGGGCAGTTGCTCAATATGACAAAGCATTAGCTGCAGAAGAGAAAAGATTAGCTGCAGAAGAGAAAAGATTAGCTGCAGAAGAAAGAAAAGCTATGGCGGAAGAGAAAAGATTAGAAAAAGAAGCTGAGGCTGCTGCTGAACAAAAGAAATTGCAGATGCAGGTAGAGGAAAGGAGATTTGAAGCTGAACAAAAAAAATTGGAAAGAGAAGCTGCGGCTGAACAAAAAAGATTAGACAGTGAAGCTGAACAAAAAAGATTAGACAGGGAAGCTGAACAAAAAAAAAAATTGGAAAGAGAAGCTGCGGCTGAACAAAAAAGATTAGACAGTGAAGCTGAACAAAAAAAATTGGAAAGAGAAGCTGCGGCTGAACAAAAAAGATTAGACAGGGAGGCTGAACAAAAAAGATTAGATGCTGAAGAGAAAAAAGCAATAAGAGAACATGAATTTGAGTTGGAGAAATTGAGATTGACAAGTATGAGTAATGTTAATCAGGCATCTAGTGGTAATGGTAAACCTTCTACTTACAAGGTTAAGGTTCCACCGTTCAATCAGTCCAGTGACGATATTACATTCTGGCTGGATAGATTTGAACGTTCTTGTCGTACACATAATGTGGATAAATCACAATACGCTAATCAATTATCAGAAAACTTGAAAGGTGAATCTTTGACTAGATTATGCCTTGTAGGAGAAGCAGATAAGGATAATTATGATGTCATTAGGGCGGCTTTGATAAAAAAATATCAGCTAAGTGAGGAAGGCTATCGCCTTTTATTTAAGACGATGGTACCTGAGACGGGGGTAGAATTCTCAGAATTCACTGCAAAGGCACGTCTCACAGTTGATCGTTGGATTGAGCTTTCCAAAACAGAAAAAACGTATGAAGGACTTATGGATTTGTTGCTCAGAGATAAGATTATGTCATGTGTGAACAAACCTTTCCTTGAATTTATACATGAGCGTAAACCTAAATCTCTAAAAGAAATGGAAGAATATTGTTCCCAATATGTCACTGCACACCCCGACGTGACTTTTGGCAACACTAAGATTAAGGAGAGTATGCCAGTTGCTTCAGCAACACCATACAATCCCAATTATTCACACAGATTTCAGGGACCTCAAAACAGATTTGATAAAAAAGGTAACCATAATAGTTATCAAAACCAAGGTAACCAATCATTTCAGGGTTCTTCTTCAAAGAACTGGAGACGACCTGATAGCTCTCGACACAGGGGTGGTCATAATTATAGGAATTTCCGTAGAGGAAGTAATTATAGAAACTATCAGGGTTATCCGTCTTGGAGTCAACAAGATCATAATTACAGAGATACTCATTATAATGAATATGATAATGGTAACCAAGGGTACTATGACTCAAACCCAAATAGGGGTTACAATAGAGGTAACAATAACTACAGAGGTGATAATAACCGAGGTAGATCTCAATACAAAAGACATAAACCACATTTTCAGGCAATCTCTGCACAACAAGAGTCCCATGAAGCCTATAAACAGAGTAAAGATAATAATGATGCTAGTAATATGGCATGTGCCGCTTTTGATTTTGGGAGAGCATCTCAGTGCCCCCAATGCAAAACGTTATTTGAGCCAACCACAGTGACTACTTTAAGCTGTGGCCATCCTCTTCCTGCTCTTCCAGCATCAGTCGCGCATGATGGAAGAGGGTCTCTTGTCTTACATAAGGGTTTAGTGAATAACAATCCAGTCTCTGTGCTATTTGATTCTGGATGCACCACAATTGGTGTTAGGCAGTCACTCGTAGATCCTTCCCGTGCCACTGGACAAGTAGTCAAATGTGTAACATTTGGCGGCACATTAGAGAAATACTCTACCGCTATCATTAGGATTGCTACTCCTTTCTTTACAGGAGATGTACACGCATGTCTTCTTCCGAATCCGATCGCTGACCTCATCATCGGTCGCATTCATGGAGTCAAGGAATGCACTCCGCAACAAATTTCCACGTGGGAAAGGCAAAACATGCAGATTGCTAACGCTGTAGTCACTAGAGCTCAGGCTCTTAATGTGCCTCAAACTTCATCTACTGAAGATAATGAAGTGCATAACCAAGATAATCCCTTGGTAATTTCTCGTGACTCGTTTATAAAACAGCAAGAAGATGATCCCACTCTGAAGAAATTCTTCATTCTTGCAACTAAAGGTGATCCGAATAAGGACACAAGTCGTAAATCGTGGATTACAAAGAAGAATGGCGTACTTGTACGTATGGTTCAAGACTCCATTACGTCAAGTCATTCTCAAATCCTGGTTCCCAAGAATTTGAGAGTTAAAATTTTGCAGCACGCTCACGACTCTCAGTGTGCTGGACACATGGGTTTTTCCCGTACTAAGTCAAGAGTCCTTGCGGCTTTCTTTTGGCGATTGGTAAACAAGGACATACGGATTTATTGTCGATCTTGTAAAGTATGTCAGGAAGTTAAATCCAAAGGTCCACGGCATGCTGCACCCATTCAGGCGGCGGACATTCCTATTCGGCCGTTTCAAAAAATGGCCATAGACATTATTGGTCCATTTAAGATCAAGTCTGCCAGAGGACATCAGTTTATCTTGACGTGTGTTGATATGTGCACACGTTGGCCAGAGGCTATTCCTCTGAAGAGCATTACTACTGCTGATATTGCAGATGCTCTTTGGCTTATATTTTCTCGTCTGGGGTTCCCCGGAGAGATATTGTCAGACCATGGCACCCAACTAATATCAGATACCATGTCTCAAGTAATGTCTACCCTGCAGATAGATAGATCTTTAAGTAGTATCTACCATCCAATGTCTAATGGTATGGTCGAACGCCTTAATAGAACACTTAAAAACTTACTGGGGAAGATAACTGAGGATCATCCTCAAGACTGGGACAGAGTTTTACCTGCGGCCCTCTTCGCTTACAGAGAGGTACCCAATGAACATACGGGATTTTCTCCCTTTGAACTCGTCTTTGGCGCGCGTCCGCGTGGCCCTATGTCGTTGCTTCACGATCTCATAACATCTGACAATATTGACGATGACACAAAGTCATCCTACGAATATGTCATCGCGTTGAGACAAAAGATTATCGAAGCATGCAAATTAGCAACTTCTTCTTCTGAATTTGCGAAACAGAAGGCAAGGCAATTTGCCAATAAGAAGAGATGCTTACGACAACTTTGTCCTGGTGACAAAGCATTTGTATTACTACCTTGTAGGGAAAACAGATTACTTATTTCTTGGAAAGGTCCGTACGATATAATATCGAAAATTTCCGATGTCGACTATATTGTCGATATTGATGGGAAGCATAAAACCTTCCACATCAATATGCTTACTGAATTCCATGAACGTCCGGATTATTTGCAACCCATTTTCCAAGCAACGGACAATTCTCCAGTACCACATGGTCATTACTCATCACTGTCCGTGATACAGGATGAGGAAACAAGTTTTTCAGATGTAAATCTTCCTCTTCCAATGATCCCACTTCATTCCAGTGAATCATGGAAGAACGTTACTGTCTCTCCTGATTTGTCTCTAGGAGAACAGCGACAAGTTTCAACTATGTTGCAAACATTTCAGGATGTACTCACTGACATCCCTGGACAAACTAATGTCATTCAACATGACATTGTGCTAACTGACCATACTCCTATTAGGGTTAGACCTTATCCTATACCTATACATTTCCAAGCACAGGTCGAGAAAGAGTTGGATGTGATGATAGATTTGAAAATAATCGAACCATCCACCTCTGCGTATTCTTCGCCGATGGTTATTGTGCGTAAAAAAGACAATAACATACGTCTTTGCGTTGACTATCGAAAATTGAATCAAGTAACGAAGTTCGATGCCGAACCTATGCCTTTACTGGAAGAGCTACTTACTCGACTCTCCAAATCTCATTTTTTCACTAAACTTGATTTGTCTAAGGGATATTGGCAAGTTCCTTTATCTGAACGCGCCAAACCTCTCACGGCTTTTTCAACACCTAGAGGTTTGTTCCAATGGAATTTTATGCCTTTCGGTCTTATGAACGCACCAGCTACGTTCGTACGCATGATGCGCCGAATCCTATCTTATCGGTCAGATGTCATTGCATATCTAGACGACATCTGTCTTTTCAGCGATACTTGGGAAGATCACTATTCAGGGTTAGATGAATTGCTGTCTACTTTGCGTGAGCACAACCTGACAGCGAAACCCTCTAAAGCCTATATTGGTTTTAGCGAAATTTCTTTCCTAGGCCACCGAGTTGGTCATGGTTTCCTAAAGACAGAGGACCATAATACTAGTAAGATACTTAACATCTCAATCCCTAAGACTAAAAAACAGGTGAGAAGTCTGTTAGGTCTTATTCAATTTTATGGCAGATTCATTCAGAATCTATCCTCTATCATGGCACCTCTCTCAACACTTCTAAAGAAAGGTTCGCCTAATGTGGTCCACTGGTCTCAGGAATGCCAATGCTCTCTGGATAAGATTAAAACACTGTTTTCAACACCACCTATTTTAGTGCTACCCACTAAAGATAAGACATTCGTTCTTCGTAGTGACGCTTCATCCACTGGGATTGGAGCGGCACTAATGCAAGAGTACTCTGGAACTCTGCATCCTGTAATGTATATTTCCAGAAAACTTAATGCGGCAGAAAGGAATTATTCGGTTTTAGACCGTGAGCTATTAGCTATGGTTTGGTCGATCCTCAAACTACAGAGATTCCTTCTAGGCGCACATTTCATAGTAGAAACAGACCAAAAAGCTCTTACTGCTATACAGAGTAAGAATTTGAAGAGCTCGAGGTCTACTCGATATGCAATTGCTCTTCAACCTTTTCATTTCTCTGTGCGAGCTATTCGGGGATCAGATAATGTGATGGCAGACATTCTGTCAAGATGCCCACATGATTCCACATAACTATTAGGGCTTAGACTTCTTGATATGTCTAGTTCTATAGTAGTTCCTTTTCTATATCATGATAGATACACATTTGTAATTTAATAATATAATGATTGTATCACTACATAGCGGTTCATGTATGTTTATTCACCGCTGTGCTTTGATGATTTTTTCTTCATAAATCATAAATTTAAGATATCTAATACGTAGTGATGATATGAATTTTTTAGGCATTGTGTAATTGCCAGAATTGTATTATACTTTGATGACACCTTCCTGGAAAAATATACTTGTAGAGAAATAATTTCTCTCAGTTTATGAGACACATTCTCACCAGTCGCTCCATACGTCGACTTAGCCTCATATTAGGCGTTATAGGTATTCCTGATATTTTCATCTGCGCATTATTCATGCGTTGTGAGCCTATTGTACGTTGCTCCTAGATGTATTTCAAAAAAAAAAAAAATGTTCCATTTTTTTTTTCCCGGGAGGTGTGGTAAGACTGTTACGTGCAGTCTTTGATATCTTACAATATTATACATAGGTAATTTTTTAGTGCTTAAGGGAAAGTCATTATTGAGTTACTTCCCTTGAACTCCGCGGATAAATACATTTTACTGCGATTTATTCGTTGTTTGGGTAATAATAGATTGTTCTTGCTTCAGAATATCTATGGCCTGAATTTATGTGTATTGTTTGTCTGAGTAGGACAAGTCTGTCTTATATCTGTATATCTTTACATATCTAGGTCGAACTATATGTTCTGTTGTCTCTAGAGAGGTCAAAGGCTATTCGGCGGATGTGTCGCTTGAGTGGTGTGATTTGGCTTCGTCCTGATAGGGACTGTGTGTGTTTTGCTATGTCGGCTTGATGCCTTGAAAAAGTGATCTCAGTGGTTTTGGGGAAAGTGATAGTCGTCTAGACCTATCGTGTATGCTTTACCCCAGTGTTTATTCATCTTGCCAAGGAATGGCAGTTTCATATTCCCTCTACCAAGGTAATCAAAGATACTCTTATGAACTCTCGATCGAAGCCACCATTGTCGATAATTACGATTTGAATGTTTAAGAGAATATATTTGACTCGATGAAAAACGACTTCGATTCCTAGCAGCACTATATTCTGTAGAATGCAGTCTATTGTTCATGACCAAATCTACAGAGCAACGAAATGTTGTATGAATGACTAACTTTAGAACAGATTCATTATCTGTATTCAAACGTGAGTGACAGTTCACGAGTGGAGCCATCTTGGAACCAAAACATGTAGGACTTTCAAGAAGAGAAAAGGGATGCCCGTATTATCGCTTGATCAGTCCAGAGATCACTGCTACACATGAGAACCCATTGTTAGCGGTTCAATATTATTATATGGAAAAATATGTGCTGAACATTATGTTGAAGAATCGTTGCTAAACGAGATTAGATTTAGAAGTCATCTGAAATATTGTTTACAAGCTGACGTGCTCAGTCAGTGACGTCAGATGATATATGTATGGGCGATACTGAGTGCTTGGCTATTGACAGTCCATTATACCATTATTCTACATGAGTGCCCATGTAACATTGCAAGACCATTTGTCCACTGTACTATGATGTATTATGGCAACCTGTGATTTGTCACTATCTGTGCTGTCGAGTGTGTACGTCCAATTAAACTTTAGAAAAGGTACACAGTCGTTGGTGTCGATGACTTCCGGTCATACATGAGTGTGAGAAGAGAACATTTGTCAACAACACGAACCCTTATCATCATTCGCACATTATACACTCCATCCATGTCTACACAACACTGCGTAGGTCAAGTTGACATTCCATACACTACAGTGGGGCAGGCAACACCATAGGGATCTTGTCAACTGATGATGATAGACGCCTGTCTTCCCGCCTAGGAGTGTTCTGGTGTACTTTATCAACATATATTATATCCAACTAATTATCAACTTTATCACTAACCTGACATTGATTTTTACGTGAGTATCCTATTTTCTTGTACAGAGACAAGTGTCCCTCGCCATTCAGGCAAATACCCGCCGTTTTCGGAGGTACCCATTAGAGCTGGGACGGCTCAGGAGCCGCCAGTCCCTGGTCGACGACACTCCTTCAAATGTTCTCGCCAGGTCTCGAGTTAATCCAGTCCAAATCCCGGTCGACGAAAAATCCTCAAATGCCGTCGCCCGGGTTTGATGCTGAATCACCCGGTCGCCAGAGCGGTGTTGTAATCACTACGCTAGCGCGGCTCCACCATCAGTTTGATCTGTCATTTTCATCTTTCTGTCAGATTGGTCTGTCTGTCCAGTTCATTTCTTTGTCAGTGTAATCTCTGTCAGTTTAATAATTTTTTCAATGTCTTCTCTTTGTAGATGTATCCACTTTTCTGTAGTACAAGCATTTTCTTTTTTAATCCCCTTTTCTCTTGTTCTTTTTAATCTTATCTTCTAGTTGTCATTTTATGAATGCTGTTTTAATTTGTTAAGATTAATAACCTAGTTGAAGTACTGCCTTTATTTCCAACAAATTAATATTTTAAAATCAAATATTCCATATTTTACTTGATTCAGACTGCCCAGGAGACTTCCGCGTCAAATCCTGACCATATGTGGCAAGTTTAGTTTTGAGAAGCTCAAGGCAAGCGACGCTGAATTGTGCATTCTGATAAGTCTTATTTGCATTGTTTTGTTGCAGGTAAGTCCACTTATCCTTATACAAAGATTATGTGAATAAATGTAGTAAATGATAACACTTGAAGTAACACCCTGACAAGATGCATTTATCTTGGCAGCAATATAGACAAAGTTGGAGGAACAGACAATGATGTCACACTGAGAATAAATAAGGCAACAGGAGCTTTCACTGCAATGATAAATTGATGGAAATCAAAAGAAATCCAGTCCAACATAAAGATCAAGAGTCTTCAACTGAAGTGTCAAGTCAGTTTCTATTGTATGGCTGTGAAACATGGAGAGCAATAAAAACAACCAAGAAGCTACAGACTTTCATAAATGGATGTTTGTGTAGAACAGAAGGATTGAACTCGTTTGACAAACATACCTGTCATCCTCCTGAGATAAAAACCTGTACGGCATACCAATAATAACCTGTACGGCATACCAATAATAACCTGTACAAAGTTTAAAAGCCTGTACGCAATAACAATAAAAACCTTACAAAGTAAAAATAAAAAATTTACACAAAGGTTTTTGTAATACAGAAGGTGAAAAGTTTAAAAATAGTAAATAAGAAAATGTGGGCATAGTTGACACGGTTATTATGACAAAGTTTAAATGGGAAACCTTCACGTTTCTTTTGCTAGGTGGCTACAAATGAAATGAGGGTGGAATAAACAGGTGTACTTGGTAGGTTATGGGCAGTGAAACTTCTGCATTTTAAATCACGAGTTGGTGGGATTTGATAAGTGGCCTTTTGTTTTTGAACAAATGGTTATTTTAAAGAGGAAATAACACGTACGTAAAAAATACACCTGTACAAACTGCCTATGCAGCTGTACACCAACAACAATTAAAAATTGTTATGGAATCCTCAGGGTAAGAGTGGTAGAGGAAAACAAAAGAACATAATGGAAAAGACACCTAGAGACAAATATTATTGGAATAAGACAGACATGACACGGGACAGGAAGACTTAGATAAGTTTGTTGAAACGCAATACTTGCTCCGTGGGGAGCTAAAGGGTGATGATAAAATTGACATTTCAACATGATCATGAATCCAATGGCTACTGTTGCTGTACTTTGTTGTCTGGTAATTTGGTTGTAACATCACTTCAGTTCGTCAATTAAAGTCAGTGAGATTTGTTTCTTCTTCTAAAATTGGAATGTGTGCTTGTGACTGAATTCTTCCATACCACCCGTTTAAAATTGTAATGTGTGCTTGTGACTGAATTCTTCCATACCACCCTGTCGTGAGAAATTCTAATCCACATATATAAATTAAAACGTAAATGTAAAGCCTAACAAATAAATTTAATAAAAGGAAAGAAGAATGGTAAAGAACAGTGCTGTCACAATGACTGTACTCGAAATCCCCCTTGTTTTCTACTTCGTCTGCAAATTGTAACGTTTCACGTTGATAGTAAAGGCCTACTGCATCATTACACGCTTGCTTCAATAAAACGTGTACTGCCTTTCTAAGAAAAACCTTGAGATACGCAAGCTGATTAATGACCTAAATTAATACTAGCATTAATTACACTACGTTACCATAAACGAAAGACAGATGGACTAAAGATAGAAAGAAGGGAGGGCTGAAAGCAGGGACACATGCAACACTAAACACGCGTCGCGCGATACACAATTACTACCATCACGCGTGTAAGGCCACAAGCACTAGCTTTTTTTCAAATCGACAGTGATAAAAAACACTACACAAACGAGAGTTAGGTTTTAAAATCCTGAAAAACGCTTATTAGGAAATATGACATTATACTGGTTTACGTTTGAAAACATTACAGTACCCAGACACCACCTCGTATTCGAAGTAAACAGGAGGTAGAAGAAAGTGCATATTTTGAACGCAGCCACTTAGCTCCTTTAAATTTGTATATTTGGGTTCCTTAGGACTTGCTGACAAATAATATGTTAAACGTTACGCAAATAGTCTAGGAATTACCAAATTATAGCCAAAAGAAATAGTGAGGGATGTCAGACAACTCTAGAATCAGAATCGCTCAGTGGCAGATTTTCAACCCACCATTGTACGGGGAATGGGTCTCCATGTAAAATCCGATTTGATTGGAGCGCAAGAAATGTAAGGCTAAACACGATTAGTCGGGCTATAAATACTATCTTGTGTTGTCAGGGGAAACGTGAGTAGGAGTACTATTTTTTTGAAAAGCTGTGTAAACATGGCATGATTGGTTAGACTTGCCAATATAGTCAATTAGAGGCATCAGGTCAGCACCACATTTGCAAATAAACTTACTACAGAATCAGTGCGTTGAGCACCAGTGCATATTTTTATAAATAAAAGCCTGGGACATCGGCAGATCAAAATTGTGCTATATAATCAGTGCCAGTCAACGTAATTCTGTGTTATTTCCATGAATTGTGGTAAGCTTGAAATATTTGATATCTTTTAATGAAAATTGAATGTAAATTGATAATTTATGTCTGTATATATGTGTGGTTCAGTAGCGAACTTGAGGTAAAGCCTATATAATGCTCCAGCCTGAACAGAAGGTGTGGGAGGAAAGTGAAACTAAATGGAATTGCCAAACAGTACACTGACACCTATTTTATTGACTAGAAAGAAATAATGCTGGAATTGCAGAGGCGTAATAACCATTAGGGAGGAATATACTGGTGAAAATTGTTTCAGATGAAGATAGCAGTTGGCTTACCGCTCTGAACTCAGTGTTTGTTATGTATTGTGCTCAGTGTAGAAATAGAGTATAAATTAGTTCTGAAGTAGGAGGTACAACCTTCTTGTTTCAGGGACTGTGGTCCTAAAGTTATTGAGCAGCACCTGGTCAGAGCTTTGCTGTAATAATAGATTGTTCTTGCTTCAGAATATCTATGGCCTGAATTTATGTGTATTGTTTGTCTGAGTAGGACGAGTCTGTCTTATATCTGTATATCTTTACATATCTAAGTCGAACTATATGTTCTGTTGTCTCTAGAGAGGTCGAAGGCTATTCGGCGGATGTGTCGCTAGAGTGTGGTGTGATTTGGCTTCGTCCTGATAGGGACTGTGTGTTTTCCATGTCGGCCTGTCGCCGGGGAAAAAGTGATCTCAGTATTTGTGGGGAAGGTGATAGTTGTCTAAACCTATCGTGTATGCTTTACCCCAGTGTTTAGTCGTATTGCCAAGGAATGGCAGTTTCATAATTCCTATACCAAGGTAATCAAAGATACTCTTATGAACTCTCGATCGAAGCCACCATTTTCGATAGTTACGATTTGAATGTCTAAGAGAATATATTTGACTCGATGAAAACGACTTCGATTCCTAGCAGCACTATATCCTGTAGATTGCAGTCAATTGTTCATGATCAAATCTACAGAGCAATGAAATGTTTTATGAATGACTAACTTTAGGACAGATTCATTATCTGTATCCAAACGTGAGTGACAGCTCACGAGTGAAGCCATCTTGGAACCAAAACATGTAGTGACTTTCAAGAAGAGAAAAGGGATGCCCGTATTATCGCTTGATCAGTCCAGAGATCACTGCTACACATGAGAACCCATTGCTAGCGGTTCAATATTATTATATGGAAAAATATGTGCTGAACATTATGTTGAAGAATCGTCGCTAGACGAGATTAGGTTTAGAAGCCATCTGAAATATTGTTTATAAGCTGACGTGCTCAGTCAGTGAAGTCAGATGATATATATGTATGGGCGATACTGAGTGCTTGGCTACTGACAGTCCATTATACACTTATTCTACATGAGTGCCCATGTAACATTGCAAGACCATTTATCCACTGTACTATGATGTATTATGGCAACCTGTGATTTGTCACTATCTGTGCTGTCGAGTGTGTACGTCCAATTAAACTTTAGAAAAGGTACACAGTCGTTGGTGTCGATGACTTCCAGCCATACATGAGTGTGAGAAAAGAACATTTTTTGTCAACACCACGAACCTTTATCATCATTCGCACATTATACACTCAATCCATGTCTACACACCACTGCGTAGGTCAAGTTGACATTCCATACACTACAGTGGAGCAAACAACACCATAGAGATCTTATCAACTGATGATGATGATGATGTCTGCTTCCATCCACTTATATCTATCTTTTGGTGGATATCATTAACGGGAATAAAAATCCAACATTATCCAACTTTATCAACTGGTGGACCAGCTTTCTGGGTTTGACCTCGCAGAAGTTCAGAAGTCAACAGATTACCGATACCAGACCGTTTCCTGTGGCTGATACGACACACTTGCAGTATTGGTTTGCTCTTTGTCAACACTTCGTCACGTGACCTGTCAGGTGAATGCAGTATGTAGGTCAGCGTTGTTGACATTTTTTACATTAGACATTATAGAGTTTCACAGAACAGTTGGATCAATTCTTGTCAATGTTAACAGGAAGACAGTATGAGTGAACTAAGAAGTCCTATTTTCATCGATGGATCTTCTTGTTTTCCATATATGAACTTTAATATTTAAGGCCAGAATGTTTAATTGAATAAAGTGGCAGTTTGTTGATTTTCATAAAAATAACTTTGCCATTACTGTAAAACTGAGCCTATTTTGCAACACATACTATCATACACATAATTTATATATATTTATGTTTACATGTTATTTGTTTGTATAGTATGTTAGTTTCTATGTCAGCGGGTTGTGTTTAAGGTTGGGCGGCGTCCTCACAACAGAATATCCCACGTCATAGAGGGTCCGTTGTGGGCGTTTTCTATAGGTGCAATTTTCTTGATTGAAAATTTGCTGCGACAACTGTTGCTTTTGTGTTAGCTGTGAAGTCTGTAATTATTGTTATTTTTGTGATATTTCTTTGTTCTTTAGTTTTGTTTTGATTTGTTTGTAATTTGTTGGTCTAACCTTTTCTATCTTTCAGTTCTATTCACAATTTATATTCATATATTGTGACGTCATTTGTGTTGTTATTCTTTGCAGATTCAGTGATTATTTTCATTGATTTCCCTATTTGATTTATTTTGATTTCTGCAAACGTTCTTGTATTGTCAGTCCTATTTGTACTTTATGTATTCTGTTGGTTGACATATGTTTTATATAGGTATATTTCATAAGACACAATTGCCTGTGCACTGCACTTGGATTATGGTATAAACCAGTACCTGATTATTATTACTATTATACAAGACCTTATTAAAGGCTTGTGACCCACAGATATTGGGATAGTATACTGATTAATCAAGTCATTGAGAACTTGTGGTATTATTATTGATTCAGGTGATTAGTATTATTGTTAGACATCATGGCTACATTAGAATACTTCATTACACAAGGGAAAGCCCTTGATAAGACTGGTCAACAATTAGAACAATGGGCAGTTGCTCAATATGACAAAGCATTAGCTGCAGAAGAGAGAAGAGCTATGGCAGAAGAGAAAAGATTAGCTGCAGAAGAAAGAAAAGCTATGGCGGAAGAGAAAAGATTAGAAAGAGAAGCTGAGGCTGCTGCTGAACAAAAGAAATTGCAGATGCAGGTAGAGGAAAGGAGATTTGAAGCTGAACAAAAAAAAATTGGAAAGAGAAGCTGCGGCTGAACAAAAAAGATTAGACAGTGAAGCTGAACAAAAAAAATTGGAAAGAGAAGCTGCGGCTGAACAAAAAAGATTAGACAGTGAAGCTGAACAAAAAAGATTAGACAGGGAAGCTGAACAAAAAAGATTAGACAGGGAAGCTGAACAAAAAAGATTAGACAGAGAGGCTGAAGAAAAAAAAAGCAATAAGAGAACATGAATTTGAGTTGGAGAAATTAAGATTGACAAGTATGAGTAATGTTAATCAGGCATCTAGTGGTAATGATAAACCTTTTACTTACAAGGTTAAGGTTCCACCGTTCAATCAGTCCAGTGACGATATTACATTCTGGCTGGATAGATTTGAACGTTCTTGTCGTACACATAATGTGGATAAATCACAATACGCTAATCAATTATCAGAAAACTTGAAAGGTGAATCTTTGACTAGATTATGCCTTGTAGGAGAAGCAGATAAGGATAATTATGATGTCATTAGGGCGGCTTTGATAAAAAAATATCAGCTAAGTGAGGAAGGCTATCGCCTTTTATTTAAAACGATGGTACCTGAGACGGGTGTAGAATTCTCAGAATTCACTGCAAAGGCACGTCTCACAGTTGATCGTTGGATTGAGCTTTCCAAAACAGAAAAAACGTATGAAGGACTTATGGATTTGTTGCTCAGAGATAAGATTATGTCATGTGTGAACAAACCTTTCCTTGAATTTATACATGAGCGTAAACCCAAATCTCTAAAAGAAATGGAAGAATATTGTTCCCAATATGTCACTGCACACCCCGACGTGACTTTTGGCAACACTAAGATTAAGGAGAGTATGCCAGTTGCTTCAGCAACACCATACAATCCCAATTATTCACACAGATTTCAGGGACCTCAAAACAGATTTGATAAAAAAGGTAACCATAATAGTTATCAAAACCAAGGTAACCAATCATTTCAGGGTTCTTCTTCAAAGAACTGGAGACGACCTGATAGCTCTCGACACAGGGGTGGTCATAATTATAGGAATTTCCGTAGAGGAAGTAATTATAGAAACTATCAGGGTTATCCGTCTTGGAGTCAACAAGATCATAATTACAGAGATACTCATTATAATGAATATGATAATGGTAACCAAGGGAACTATGACTCAAACCCAAATAGGGGTTACAATAGAGGTAACAATAACTACAGAGGTGATAATAACCGAGGTAGATCTCAAAACAAAAGACATAAACCACATTTTTCAGGCAAACTCTGCACAACAAGAGTCCCATGAAGCCTATAAACAGAGTAAAGATAATAATGATGCTAGTAATATGGCATGTGCCGCTTTTGATTTTGGGAGAGCATCTCAGTGCCCCCAATGCAAAACGTTATTTGAGCCAACCACAGTGTCTACTTTAAGCTGTGGCCATCCTCTTCCTGCTCTTCCAGCATCAGTCGCGCATGATGGAAGAGGTTCTCTTGTCTTACATAAGGGTTTAGTGAATAACAATCCAGTCTCTGTGCTATTTGATTCTGGATGCACCACAATTGGTGTTAGGCAGTCACTCGTAGATCCTTCCCGTGCCACTGGACAAGTAGTCAAATGTGTAACATTTGGCGGCACATTAGAGAAATACTCTACTGCTATCATTAGGATTGCTACTCCTTTCTTTACAGGAGATGTACACGCATGTCTTCTTCCGAATCCGATCGCTGACCTCATCATCGGTCGCATTCATGGAGTCAAGGAATGCACTCCGCAACAAATTTCCACGTGGGAAAGGCAAAACATGCAGATTGCTAACGCTGTAGTCACTAGAGCTCAGGCTCTTAATATGCCTCAAACTTCATCTATTGAAGATAATGAAGTGCATAACCAAGATAATCCCTTGGTAATTTCTCGTGACTCGTTTATAAAACAGCAAGAAGATGATCCCACTCTGAAGAAATTCTTCATTCTTGCAACTAAAGGTGATCCGAATAAAGACACAAGTCGTAAATCGTGGATTACAAAGAAGAATGGCGTACTTGTACGTATGGTTCAAGACTCCATTACGTCAAGTCATTCTCAAATCCTGGTTCCCAAGAATTTGAGAGTTAAAATTTTGCAGCACGCTCACGACTCTCAGTGTGCTGGACACATGGGTTTTTTCCCGTACTAAGTCAAGAGTCCTTGCGGCTTTCTTTTGGCCATTGGTAAACAAGGACATACGGATTTATTGTCGATCTTGTAAAGTATGTCAGGAAGTTAAATCCAAAGGTCCACGGCATGCTGCACCCATTCAGGCGGCGGACATTCCTATTCGGCCGTTTCAAAAAATGGCCATAGACATTATTGGTCCATTTAAGATCAAGTCTGCCAGAGGACATCAGTTTATCTTGACGTGTGTTGATATGTGCACACGTTGGCCAGAGGCTATTCCTCTGAAGAGCATTACTACTGCTGATATTGCAGATGCTCTTTGGCTTATATTTTCTCGTCTGGGGTTCCCCGGAGAAATATTGTCAGACCATGGCACCCAACTAATATCAGATACCATGTCTCAAGTAATGTCTACTCTGCAGATAGATAGATCTTTAAGTAGTATCTACCATCCAATGTCTAATGGTATGGTCGAACGCCTTAATAGAACACTTAAAAACTTACTGGGGAAGATAACTGAGGATCATCCTCAAGACTGGGACAGAGTTTTACCTGCGGCCCTCTTCGCTTACAGAGAGGTACCCAATGAACATACGGGATTTTCTCCCTTTGAACTCGTCTTTGGCGCGCGTCCGCGTGGCCCTATGTCGTTGCTTCACGATCTCATAACATCTGACAATATTGACGATGACACAAAGTCATCCTACGAATATGTCATCGCGTTGAGACAAAAAATTATCGAAGCATGCAAATTAGCAACTTCTTCTTCTGAATTTGCGAAACAGAAGGCAAGGCAATTTGCCAATAAGAAGAGATGCTTACGACAACTTTGTCCTGGTGACAAAGCATTTGTATTACTACCTTGTAGGGAAAACAGATTACTTATTTCTTGGAAAGGTCCGTACGATATAATATCGAAAATTTCCGATGTCGACTATATTGTCGATATTGATGGGAAGCATAAAACCTTCCACATCAATATGCTTACTGAATTCCATGAACGTCCGGATTATTTGCAACCCATTTTCCAAGCAACGGACAATTCTCCAGTACAACATGGTCATTACTCATCACTGTCCGTGATACAGGATGAGGAAACAAGTTTTTCAGATGTAAATCTTCCTCTTCCAATGATCCCACTTCATTCCAGTGAATCATGGAAGAACGTTACTGTCTCTCCTGATTTGTCTCTAGGAGAACAGCGACAAGTTTCAACTATGTTGCAAACATTTCAGGATGTACTCACTGACATCCCTGGACAAACGAATGTCATTCAACATGACATTGTTCTAACTGACCATACTCCTATTAGGGTTAGACCTTATCCTATACCTATACATTTTCAAGCACAGGTCGAGAAAGAGTTGGATGAGATGATAGATTTGAAAAAAATCGAACCATCCACCTCTGCATATTCTTCGCCGATGGTTATTGTGCGTAAAAAAGACAATAACATACGTCTTTGCGTTGACTATCGAAAATTGAATCAAGTAACTAAGTTCGATGCCGAACCTATGCCTTTACTGGAAGAGCTACTTACTCGACTCTCCAAATCTCATTTTTTCACTAAACTTGATTTGTCTAAAGGATATTGGCAAGTTCCTTTATCTGAACGCGCCAAACCTCTCACGGCTTTTTCAACACCTAGAGGTTTGTTCCAATGGAATTTTATGCCTTTCGGTCTTATGAACGCACCAGCTACGTTCGTACGCATGATGCGCCGAATCCTATCTTATCGGTCAGATGTCATTGCATATCTAGACGACATCTGTCTTTTCAGCGATACTTGGGAAGATCACTATTCAGGGTTAGATGAATTGCTGTCTACTTTGCGTGAGCACAACCTGACAGCGAAACCCTCTAAAGCCTATATTGGTTTTAGCGAAATTTCTTTCCTAGGCCACCGAGTTGGTCATGGTTTCCTAAAGACAGAGGACCATAATACTAGTAAGATACTTAACATCTCAATCCCTAAGACTAAAAAACAGGTGAGAAGTCTGTTAGGTCTTATTCAATTTTATGGCAGATTCATTCAGAATCTATCCTCTATCATGGCACCTCTCTCAACACTTCTAAAGAAAGGTTCGCCTAATGTGGTCCACTGGTCTCAGGAATGCCAATGCTCTCTGGATAAGATTAAAACACTGTTTTCAACACCACCTATTTTAGTGCTACCCACTAAAGATAAGACATTCGTTCTTCGTAGTGACGCTTCATCCACTGGGATTGGAGCGGCACTAATGCAAGAGTACTCTGGAACTCTGCATCCTGTAATGTATATTTCCAGAAAACTTAATGCGGCAGAAAGGAATTATTCGGTTTTAGACCGTGAGCTATTAGCTATGGTTTGGTCGATCCTCAAACTACAGAGATTCCTTCTAGGCGCACATTTCATAGTAGAAACCGACCAAAAAGCTCTTACTGCTATACAGAGTAAGAATTTGAAGAGCTCGAGGTCTACTCGATATGCAATTGCTCTTCAACCTTTTCATTTCTCTGTGCGAGCTATTCGTGGATCAGATAATGTGATGGCAGACATTCTGTCAAGATGCCCACATGATTCCACATAACTATTAGGGCTTAGACTTCTTGATATGTCTAGTTCTATAGTAGTTCCTTTTCTATATCATGATAGATACACATTTGTAATTTAATAATATAATGATTGTATCACTACATAGCGGTTCATTGATGTTTATTCACCGCTGTGCTTTGATGATTTTTTCTTCATAAATCATAAATTTAAGATATCTAATACGAAATGATGATATGAATTTTTTAGGCATTGTGTAATTGCCAGAATTGTATTATACTTTGATGACACCTTCCTGGAAAAATATACTTGTAGAGAAATAATTTCTCTCAGTTTATGAGACACATTCTCACCAGTCGCTCCATAAGTCGACTTAGCCTCATATTAGGCGTTATAGGTATTCCTGATATTTTCATCTGCGCATTATTCATGCGTTGTGAGCCTATTGTACGTTGCTCCTAGATGTATTTCAAAAAGGAAAAAAAAAAAAGTTCCATTTTTTTTTTTTTCCGGGAGGTGTGGTAAGACTGTTACGTGCAGTCTTTGATATCTTACAATATTATACATTGGTATTCTTGTTATCTTCGCAAATATTTTGAAAGCAAAATAGTGCTTAAGGGAAAGTCATTATTGTGTTACTTCCCTTGAAAGTTGTGTCGGCTCTTTCGATCAAACTCCGCGGATAAATCCATTTTACTGCGATTTATTCGTTGTTTGGGTAATAATAGATTGTTCTTGCTTCAGAATATCTATGGCCTGAATTTATGTGTATTGTTTGTCTGAGTAGGACGAGTCTGTCTTATATCTGTATATCTTTACATATCTAAGTCGAACTATATGTTCTGTTGTCTCTAGAGAGGTCGAAGGCTATTCGGCGGATGTGTCGCTAGAGTGTGGTGTGATTTGGCTTCGTCCTGATAGGGACTGTGTGTTTTCCATGTCGGCCTGTCGCCGGGGAAAAAGTGATCTCAGTATTTGTGGGGAAGGTGATAGTTGTCTAAACCTATCGTGTATGCTTTACCCCAGTGTTTAGTCGTATTGCCAAGGAATGGCAGTTTCATAATTCCTATACCAAGGTAATCAAAGATACTCTTATGAACTCTCGATCGAAGCCACCATTTTCGATAGTTACGATTTGAATGTCTAAGAGAATATATTTGACTCGATGAAAACGACTTCGATTCCTAGCAGCACTATATCCTGTAGATTGCAGTCAATTGTTCATGATCAAATCTACAGAGCAATGAAATGTTTTATGAATGACTAACTTTAGGACAGATTCATTATCTGTATCCAAACGTGAGTGACAGCTCACGAGTGAAGCCATCTTGGAACCAAAACATGTAGTGACTTTCAAGAAGAGAAAAGGGATGCCCGTATTATCGCTTGATCAGTCCAGAGATCACTGCTACACATGAGAACCCATTGCTAGCGGTTCAATATTATTATATGGAAAAATATGTGCTGAACATTATGTTGAAGAATCGTCGCTAGACGAGATTAGGTTTAGAAGCCATCTGAAATATTGTTTATAAGCTGACGTGCTCAGTCAGTGAAGTCAGATGATATATATGTATGGGCGATACTGAGTGCTTGGCTACTGACAGTCCATTATACACTTATTCTACATGAGTGCCCATGTAACATTGCAAGACCATTTATCCACTGTACTATGATGTATTATGGCAACCTGTGATTTGTCACTATCTGTGCTGTCGAGTGTGTACGTCCAATTAAACTTTAGAAAAGGTACACAGTCGTTGGTGTCGATGACTTCCAGCCATACATGAGTGTGAGAAAAGAACATTTTTTGTCAACACCACGAACCTTTATCATCATTCGCACATTATACACTCAATCCATGTCTACACACCACTGCGTAGGTCAAGTTGACATTCCATACACTACAGTGGAGCAAACAACACCATAGAGATCTTATCAACTGATGATGATGATGATGTCTGCTTCCATCCACTTATATCTATCTTTTGGTGGATATCATTAACGGGAATAAAAATCCAACATTATCCAACTTTATCACCCATCCTAAACTGACATTTTATAAAATTAAGAGGGGAAATTAATTGTTTTAGTGAACGGAACTGAGAACATCTCCAATACTAGTTCCAACAGAAATAACCACATACCTGTCAACCTGTACGAATTTTTCGTACAATGTACGGATTTTTGATACTTTTAGCAGTGTACGGCCGTACAGACTCGTTGTACGGATTTTTCTCCCCCTCCCCAAAAAAAAAAAAAAAAAAAAAAATTTTTTTTTTTTTTTTTAAATTCTAAAAATATTTTTCAACCCAAGTTTTTTTAAATTTTAAATCAGAAAATATTTTCTAGCCCAGGTTTTTTTTTTTAACCAATTTTTTTAATTTTTAATTCTGGGAATCTTGGCGTCCGTTTTTAAACTGAGGTATCTCCCAGCAACCAATCAAATCCTTTTACACCCAACAATTCGGCAAAAACTTTGAATTCGGCCGCAAACGCTTTCGGTTTTCAGCGTGACATGACGTATTTTTAAAGTTACCAGTTATCAACGACCATGCTTGCTTGCCACCACACTTCGATGCCATTTTGTTTAAAAAAGCTAAGTACTTATAACTTGGTTAAATATTGCTGTTGTTTTGCTTTGTTGCAATTTAATCGCTGTCTTAATCTTTCCAGTTATATCTTGCCCTTCAATATATTTCCTATAAATTGTCATAATATTCTGTGTAGGCCCCACATAACTAGAAAAAAAAAGTTTGTTTGCGTTGAGTAGGCCTACTTTATTCCAGCGCTCGAGATTCGCTGCTTTATTTTTTAATAAAGTGGCAATCTGTTATCACTGGTCTAGGCAACCAGCTCTTAAATAATAATTTTGTAAATTTTTGGTGGTACGTTTTTTCTTCCTAGATTTGATATTCTGTTCATAATTTTTGTTTATTTTTTATTTTTTTGCTGTTAGCCGTTTGCTTTGTTCGTTGTATTTTTTTAATCATTCTCTTCGCCTACAAAGATTATTAGTTGAAATATTTCATCCACTGAATGATGGCTGAGCCTAATTCAAAGAAACAAAAGCTTGCAGGTCATGGTAAGTTTCAGGTCGAATGGGTTAAACTCTTCCCTGGCATTGTAGATGCATCCAAGTTAGGATCAACCCATGCTTTTTGTAGATTATGCAGCAAAGATATTAAAGTAGTAGCTTCAGGATTATAGGATCTGAAAGTACATTTTAGATCAAAATTGCATGAACAAATGTTTGCAATGAAGAAGGGAGCATCTATTAAGACCTTTTTTGCTCAGCCAAAGCAGGAAGAGGGTGGCATTACAAGGGCTGAAGTTTTATTTGCCAATTTCATTGCCCAGCATAACTTAACTGCATCTGTTGCTGATCACTTTTGTGACTTGGCGCCTGTAATGTTTCCTGACAGTGATATTGTCAGAAAGTTCCAGTCGAAGAGGACCAAGACAACACATTGATACATGCTGTGCAGACTTTAAGCCCACAAATGCAATTCTGCAAAGTGCTAAAAGTGCATGTGTTGATTATAATACAAAACGCTGTACATCGAAAGAATAGTGTACCTCATGATCACTAAGTTTTTTATATGTAAAGAATAGCATGAGACTATTAGCATGTTTTATATCACAATAATTCAAATGCTAATAGATTTGTATAGTCATTTCTCATTTTAAAACTGTATTGCGTATAATTTATTAATATATTTTTTGCGTAAGGATTTTTGGGTGTTTGTAAGGATTTTTTTGGTCCAGCGTACAGATTTTTGGCTCAGGAGGTTGACAGGTATGTAACCACTTGAAGTCATGATGACAAATACCAACATAGCTTGAAAAAAACAACACCAGTATTACCTCATATTACCACTACACAACTGACACACATAGGATAAGATTAATAAAATATGTCACTACAAGATTCATATTGATAAATTCTGTACATATAACTTGTAATTAAGATTGATTGTGATTCCTGGTTCACTTTGTAATTGAATCAGGACACATATATATATTAATGAAAAGTGCTTAATACATATTGATATTTGAAAATTTACCAGTGACTCATCCAAGATAG
Source organism: Oreohelix idahoensis (assembly GCA_024509875.1). Taxonomy (NCBI): domain Eukaryota; kingdom Metazoa; phylum Mollusca; class Gastropoda; order Stylommatophora; family Oreohelicidae; genus Oreohelix; species Oreohelix idahoensis. The sequence continues at coordinate 14,464 of JAMPIV010022953.1, read as the reverse complement.
TCTTATAGAATGTTACATGTGTGTGAGTGTCACAGTGTTGTCAAGTGTGGTGGAATAAATTGACTTGTTTATCTGTCTGTTGTTGTTGTGACTTACACTTCATCATATACATACCCTAGACATTCAACGTAGGCATCACTATATTCAAGAATAATTCTAACTGAGGTATAAATATGTGGTAGCAAGTAAGGTTATCTATAATACACTACCCTTATTAGATATAGATACCTTCACGGCTGATCTCAGTCAGTACACTAAGTCCCCTATAAATATTTATATATCCCACTTTACCACATATATTGGGGTCTCACTCTCGGGATTTTGAATCTTTCCCTATTAAAAATATTGGGGGTAATTCACTTCAGGGAATAATAAGAATTAAAAAGTATCCTTGGGTGAAAATAAATAAGGTTGAGCTCTCAGTGCCTGTAGTGTCCTTAGATAATTATTGAAAGATTGAATTGTTTACATTTATATGTTGGACAATGGCCGACTTGGCAAAGTTTCGATCTGCTGCTGTACAGACTGCGAAAGAGTTAGGAATGGACGGGCAAATTATGATTTCTTATGTCACTGCTGAATGTGACAAATATATTGAACGGGAAGAAAGAAGATTAGAAAAAGAGGCCGAAAGAAAGTTAGAGGCTGAAAAGGAAATTAAGAAGATACAATTTGAGGCTGAGGCTAAGAGGTTGCAGATTGAGGCTGAGGCTAAGAGGTTGCAGATTGAGGCTGAGGCTAAGAGGTTGCAGATTGAGGCTGAGGCTAAGAGGTTGCAGATTGAGGCTGACAAAGAGGCTAAAGCATTGGAAGCCGAGGAAAGAAGACAGGCTGCAGAAAGAGAAGAGAAGAAATTGGCTGCAGAAAGGGAAGCCGAGGAAAGAAGATTGACTGCAGAGAGGGAAGCAGAAAAGGAGGAGAAGAGATTACAAAGGGAACACGAGTTACGACTAAGGGAGTTGGAGTTTCAAGGCCATGCTCCTGAAAATGGTGCCAGTCCCTTTACCTCTGATGCCACCGCTAGCCAAGGAGCCTCAACCTCAGCTATGAATTTTCATTTAGATCATTTCGTTGAGAAAGACGATGATATTGAGAGCTATCTAAATAGATATGAACTATTAGCTACCACATATGGGTTAGAGAGAGAAAGGTGGAGCTTAAAGTTATCTCAAGGACTTCATGGGGCAGCTTATGGAGTTTTTGCTAAAATGAGCAGAGGTGATCAGGAAAATTATGACATGCTAAAGCAGGCTCTTTTGTTAAGGTATGAAAAGAACGCAGAATTTTATAGAAAAAAATTTAGGAATGCTAAACTACTGTCAGGTGAAACCTATCACCAGTTCTCTGCACGAATAGAGACATACTTGGAGAAATGGACTTCTCTGGGGAAAACCCAAGATCTTAAAGAAATGATCCTTATAGAACAATTAAGAGAGTCCATGGCTCCAGACCTGAGAAAGTTTCTCATGGAACAAGGTGCAGAGAGGCTGGGTGAGTTGCTAAATGTTGCTGAAAGGTATCAAGCAGCTCAAGCAGAGGTAACAGGTAATAAAAAGAAACAGGTGGATAATTTTAGGGCACCACAGAACTTTAATAAATTTGATCCTAGGGATCAAAACAAAGGTAAGCACCGGTTTGATAGGCCACGGTATGACAATAAAAATAAAACCCCACAATTCGATGAAAGGAAATATGATGAAAGAAAATCTTTCAACCAAGGAAAAAGGTGGTGTAAAAATTGTAAGATGAACAATCATGACACTGACCATTGTAGAAGGAAACCTCCTCATTGTGCTGCTATGACATCTGGGAAAAAGGAAAAAAAAGGTCAAACCTGCAGAACTACAGGAACCATACCATCCCCCAGTGTGTGAAGATGTCATCTGTAATGGTGTCACTATAAGGTGTTTATATGATACCGGTTTAGATTACGATTCCGTTGTGAGTTCTCACCTGGTGCAGGCCGATCAATACACCACAGAAACAGTGGAGATTCAAACTGCAACCAAGGATGTAGCTACCATGACACTTCCCGTCGCCCGGATAAAGGTGAAAACGCGATATGTGGAAGGAATCATAAAAGCAGCAGTGATAAATGAGCCAGTCTACCCTCTGATATTGGGGTGTAGATATGTCTTCTTGGGGAATCCCAAGAGACCTGTGATATTGGCAACAGTGCAGACCAGATCACAGTCTAAAAAGGAGGAGGATAATCCAATAAATACTCATCCAGATGAGATGAGGAAGGCACAGGCTGAGGACAAAACACTCAAGCCGTGTTTCAAGAAGTTGCCCAAATCTCATACACCTCCAGGCAAGGGAGAGTTTTATATGAAGAACAAGCTGATATATAGGAAGGCTGGATCTGAATCCAATGGTCACGGACAGCTGGTCCTTCCCACTTCATATAGGACTAAAGTGTTGGAACTAGGGCATGCGATTCCCTTCAGTGGTCATATGGGGATCAGCGCAACAGGACAGCGTATAGCTTGTCACTATTTCTGGCCAGGAATAACTGAAGATATCAAACGATATGTAAAATCCTGTCCAGAGTGCCAACGAGTAGCACCTAAACATTGGACTGCACCAGCAACTCTGGGGGAAATGCCCATAGTGGGAACACCCTTTGAGAGAGTTGCCGTGGATCTTATGGGACCTCTCACCTGAACCAAGAGAAGGAACAGCTACATTCTGACTCTGGTGGACACTTGTTCTATGTGGGGAGAGGCGGTAGCCCTGTCATCGATTGATTCTAAACATGTGGCAGAGGCATTACTCACAATTTTCACAAGGTTAGGCTTTCCCAATCAAATCTTGACTGATAATGGCTCTCAGTTCAAGGGGAAACTAACTGAAGAAGTTTTCAGGATCTTCCAGGCCAAACACTTCCATTGTAGTGTGTACCATCCCCAAGGGAACGGCCAAGTGGAAAGATTTAATGGCACGTTGATGTCGATCCTGAGAAAGTTGGCACACGAAAAAACCAGATACATGGGACCAGTACCTGCCCGCCGCCCTCTTTGCTTATCGGGAGGTACCCCATAGTTCAACCGGTATGGCCCCGGCGACATTATTGTTTGGAAGGCCAATAAAAGGTCCACTGGAAGCTCTGTTAAGAACGTGGACTGATGAAAAAGCAGAGGAAAATATCACATCCTCATACCAATATGTGAATGAGCTGACCACTCGTTTAAGAACTGGCTGGAAACTTGCCAATGAAAATTTGAAACAAGCCAGGAAGAAACATGCTGCCTATTATAACAGGAAGGCGAAAGACAGAGATTTGGCTGTGGGAGAGAAGGTACTGCTTCTTCTCCCCGGGAGTCAGAATAAGTTACAAATTGGATGGCAAGGTCCATATACAGTTCTAGAGAAGGTGTCTAGAACAAATTATAAGATAGATAAGAAGGGGAAAGAAAAAATCTATCATGTGAATCTCCTGAAGAAATATTTGGAAAGAGAACATCAGGAAGAGACACATTTGTTGACCTTGTCTATCGCCATGGAGATGAAAAAGGAACCACTTTCATCATTTGAATATCCATTACACCCCTGTGAGACAGCAGCACAGGTGAAAATCAGTACACATTTAACGAAAACTCAGAAAGAGAGAGTGCAACAGGTTCTAGATAATCATACAGAGGTGTTAACAGACCGACCTGGGCATACAAACTTATTGGAATATGATATGAAACTGATAGACCCCACACCTGTCTGTATGAAACCATATTCGATTCCTTTTGCTAAGGAGAAAGCTTTGAAGGAAGAGATAGACTATTTGTTGAAGGAAGGAATTATTTCACACAGTGAATCTTCGTATAGTTCCGGTGTTGTACTCTTAAGGAAACCCTCTGGAGAACATAGACTCTGTATGGATTACAGGAGACTGAATGCTATTACAGAAGGACAGGTGGATCCATTGCCGGATACAAATCAGCTGTTTGCCAGACTAAATAAAGCTAAATATTTCTCAAAAGTGGATCTGAGTAAAGGATACTATCAGATTCCAGTAAAGCCTGAGGTTAGACCATACCTAGCTTTTAGTACCCCAGAAGGACACTATGAGTTTAATAGATTGCCATTTGGATTGAAGAATGCGCCTAGTGTCTTCTCTAGGATGATGAGAAAATTATTGGACCCTCTGAATAATCCATGTATCACAAATTTCATGGATGATATCCTTATAGCAACAGAAACATTTGAGGAACACATTGACTCTCTGAACATGCTGTTTAATCGACTTGGGGAAGCGAATTTAACAGCCCGACCAACCAAATGTTGCGTTGGATGTAAAGAATTGGAATTCTTGGGACACACAGTTTATCAGGGAAACATGACCCCTGACCCAAAGAATTTAGAGAAACTAAAGAAAGCCCCGAGACCACAAACCAAGAAAGACGTGAGATCCTTTGTCTCATTATGTGGTTTCTACCAAAAGTATATCAAAAACTTTAATTCCATATGTGCACCGTTAACTGATTTGACACGTAAGGGAAATCCAGATCGAATTACATGGACACCACAATGTGAAATGGCTTACCAGGAATTGAAGGAAAAGCTAACAAGCAAACCTATTTTGAAATTACCTGACTTAAGTCAAGAATTCATTGTAAGGACGGATGCCAGTAATATTGGGTTAGGTGCAACTCTGTTACAGAGATCAGATGCATTGGATGGGGAATTAAGCCCAGTGGCATATGCTAGCAGAAAGTTGAATAAAGCTGAAATCAACTACTCAACTAGCGAAAAAGAATGTCTTGCAGTAATATGGGCAATAAAGAAATTCAATATTTATCTGTATGGGAAGGCATTTAAGTTGCAAACGGATCACAAACCTTTGTCGTTTCTAGCACAGGCTAGGCATGAGAACTCGAGATTACTCCGTTGGTCTTTATTGATGCAGCCATTTGAGTTTAGCATAGAGTATATAAGTGGAAAAACAAATCTGGGAGCGGATTTTTTAAGCCGCCATCCGTGTGATGAGAATCACCCTAAACCCCAGGAATAATAATAAATTTCTCTATGTGTATATAGAATTATAGACTGACATATAACGTCTGTTTTAAGTGGGGAGGATTTGTCGTGAGAAATTCTAATCCACATATATAAATTAAAACGTAAATGTAAAGCCTAACAAATAAATTTAATAAAAGGAAAGAAGAATGGTAAAGAACAGTGCTGTCACAATGACTGTACTCGAAATCCCCCTTGTTTTCTACTTCGTCTGCAAATTGTAACGTTTCACGTTGATAGTAAAGGCCTACTGCATCATTACACGCTTGCTTCAATAAAACGTGTACTGCCTTTCTAAGAAAAACCTTGAGATACGTGTTACGTGCAGTCTTTGATATCTTACAATATTATACATTGGTATTCTTGTTATCTTCGCAAATATTTTGAAAGCAAAATAGTGCTTAAGGGAAAGTCATTATTGTGTTACTTCCCTTGAAAGTTGTGTCGGCTCTTTCGATCAAACTCCGCGGATAAATCCATTTTACTGCGATTTATTCGTTGTTTGGGTAATAATAGATTGTTCTTGCTTCAGAATATCTATGGCCTGAATTTATGTGTATTGTTTGTCTGAGTAGGACGAGTCTGTCTTATATCTGTATATCTTTACATATCTAAGTCGAACTATATGTTCTGTTGTCTCTAGAGAGGTCGAAGGCTATTCGGCGGATGTGTCGCTAGAGTGTGGTGTGATTTGGCTTCGTCCCGATAGGGACTGTGTTTTTCCATGTCGGCCTGTCGCCGGGGAAAAAGTGATCTCAGTATTTGTGGGGAAGGTGATAGTTGTCTAAACCTATCGTGTATGCTTTACCCCTGTGTCTAGTCGTATTGCCAAGGAATGGCAGTTTCATAATTCCTTTACCAAGGTAATCAAAGATACTCTTATGAACTCTCGATCGAAGCCACCATTTTCGATAGTTACGATTTGAATGTCTAAGAGAATATATTTGACTCGATGAAAACGACTTCGATTCCTAGCAGCACTATATCCTGTAGATTGCAGTCAATTGTTCATGATCAAATCTACAGAGCAATGAAATGTTTTATGAATGACTAACTTTAGGACAGATTCATTATCTGTATCCAAACGTGAGTGACAGCTCACGAGTGAAGCCATCTTGGAACCAAAACGTAGTGACTTTCAAGAAGAGAAAAGGGATGCCCGTATTATCGCTTGATCAGTCCAGAGATCACTGCTACACATGAGAACCCATTGCTAGCGGTTCAATATTATTATATGGAAAAATATGTGCTGAACATTATGTTGAAGAATCGTCGCTAGACGAGATTAGGTTTAGAAGCCATCTGAAATATTGTTTATAAGCTGACGTGCTCAGTCAGTGAAGTCAGATGATATATATGTATGGGCGATACTGAGTGCTTGGCTACTGACAGTCCATTATACACTTATTCTACATGAGTGCCCATGTAACATTGCAAGACCATTTATCCACTGTACTATGATGTATTATGGCAACCTGTGATTTGTCACTATCTGTGCTGTCGAGTGTGTACGTCCAATTAAACTTTAGAAAAGGTACACAGTCGTTGGTGTCGATGACTTCCAGCCATACATGAGTGTGAGAAAAGAACATTTTTTGTCAACACCACGAACCTTTATCATCATTCGCACATTATACACTCAATCCATGTCTACACACCACTGCGTAGGTCAAGTTGACATTCCATACACTACAGTGGAGCAAACAACACCATAGAGATCTTATCAACTGATGATGATGATGATGTCTGCTTCCATCCACTTATATCTATCTTTTGGTGGATATCATTAACGGGAATAAAAATCCAACATTATCCAACTTTATCAACTGGTGGACCAGCTTTCTGGGTTTGACCTCGCAGAAGTTCAGAAGTCAACAGATTACCGATACCAGACCGTTTCCTGTGGCTGATACGACACACTTGCAGTATTGGTTTGCTCTTTGTCAACACTTCGTCACGTGACCTGTCAGGTGAATGCAGTATGTAGGTCAGCGTTGTTGACATTTTTTACATTAGACATTATAGAGTTTCACAGAACAGTTGGATCAATTCTTGTCAATGTTAACAGGAAGACAGTATGAGTGAACTAAGAAGTCCTATTTTCATCGATGGATCTTCTTGTTTTCTGTATATGAACTTTAATATTTAAGGCCAGAATGTTTAATTGAATAAAGTGGCAGTTTGTTGATTTTCATAAAAATAACTTTGCCATTACTGTAAGACTGAGCCTATTTTGCAACACATACTATCATACACATAATTTATATATATTTATGTTTACATGTTATTTGTTTGTATAGTATGTTAGTTTCTATGTCAGCGGGTTGTGTTTAAGGTTGGGCGGCGTCCTCACAACAGAATATCCCACGTCATAGAGGGTCCGTTGTGGGCGTTTTCTATAGGTGCAATTTTCTTGATTGAAAATTTGCTGCGACAACTGTTGCTTTTGTGTTAGCTGTGAAGTCTGTAATTATTGTTATTTTTGTAATATTTCTTTGTTCTTTAGTTTTGTTTTGATTTGTTTGTAATTTGTTGGTCTAACCTTTTCTATCTTTCAGTTCTATTCACAATTTATATTCATATATTGTGACGTCATTTGTGTTGTTATTCTTTGCAGATTCAGTGATTATTTTCATTGATTTCCCTATTTGATTTATTTTGATTTCTGCAAACGTTCTTGTATTGTCAGTCCTATTTGTACTTTATGTATTCTGTTGGTTGACATATGTTTTATATAGGTATATTTCATAAGACACAATTGCCTGTGCACTGCACTTGGATTATGGTATAAACCAGTACCTGATTATTATTACTATTATACAAGACCTTATTAAAGGCTTGTGACTCACAGATATTGGGATAGTATACTGATTAATCAAGTCATTGAGAACTTGTGGTATTATTATTGATTCAGGTGATTAGTATTATTGTTAGACATCATGGCTACATTAGAATACTTCATTACACAAGGGAAAGCCCTTGATAAGACTGGTCAACAATTAGAACAATGAGCAGTTGCTCAATATGACAAAGCATTAGCTGCAGAAGAGAGAAGAGCTATGGCGGAAGAGAAAAGATTAGAAAGAGAAGCTGAGGCTGCTGCTGAACAAAAGAAATTGCAGATGCAGGTAGAGGAAAGGAGATTTGAAGCTGAACAAAAAAAATTGGAAAGAGAAGCTGCGGCTGAACAAAAAAGATTAGACAGTGAAGCTGAACAAAAAAAATTGGAAAGAGAAGCTGCGGCTGAACAAAAAAGATTAGACAGTGAAGCTGAACAAAAAAGATTAGACAGGGAAGCTGAACAAAAAAGATTAGACAGGGAAGCTGAACAAAAAAGATTAGACAGAGAGGCTGAAGAAAAAAAAAGCAATAAGAGAACATGAATTTGAGTTGGAGAAATTAAGATTGACAAGTATGAGTAATGTTAATCAGGCATCTAGTGGTAATGATAAACCTTCTACTTACAAGGTTAAGGTTCCACCGTTCAATCAGTCCAGTGACGATATTACATTCTGGCTGGATAGATTTGAACGTTCTTGTCGTACACATAATGTGGATAAATCACAATACGCTAATCAATTATCAGAAAACTTGAAAGGTGAATCTTTGACTAGATTATGCCTTGTAGGAGAAGCAGATAAGGATAATTATGATGTCATTAGGGCGGCTTTGATAAAAAAATATCAGCTAAGTGAGGAAGGCTATCGCCTTTTATTTAAAAACGATGGTACCTGAGACGGGTGTAGAATTCTCAGAATTCACTGCAAAGGCACGTCTCACAGTTGATCGTTGGATTGAGCTTTCCAAAACAGAAAAAACGTATGAAGGACTTATGGATTTGTTGCTCAGAGATAAGATTATGTCATGTGTGAACAAACCTTTCCTTGAATTTATACATGAGCGTAAACCTAAATCTCTAAAAGAAATGGAAGAATATTGTTCCCAATATGTCACTGCACACCCCGACGTGACTTTTGGCAACACTAAGATTAAGGAGAGTATGCCAGTTGCTTCAGCAACACCATACAATCCCAATTATTCACACAGATTTCAGGGACCTCAAAACAGATTTGATAAAAAAGGTAACCATAATAGTTATCAAAACCAAGGTAACCAATCATTTCAGGGTTCTTCTTCAAAGAACTGGAGACGACCTGATAGCTCTCGACACAGGGGTGGTCATAATTATAGGAATTTCCGTAGAGGAAGTAATTATAGAAACTATCAGGGTTATCCGTCTTGGAGTCAACAAGATCATAATTACAGAGATACTCATTATAATGAATATGATAATGGTAACCAAGGGAACTATGACTCAAACCCAAATAGGGGTTACAATAGAGGTAACAATAACTACAGAGGTGATAATAACCGAGGTAGATCTCAAAACAAAAGACATAAACCACATTTTCAGGCAAACTCTGCACAACAAGAGTCCCATGAAGCCTATAAACAGAGTAAAGATAATAATGATGCTAGTAATATGGCATGTGCCGCTTTTGATTTTGGGAGAGCATCTCAGTGCCCCCAATGCAAAACGTTATTTGAGCCAACCACAGTGTCTACTTTAAGCTGTGGCCATCCTCTTCCTGCTCTTCCAGCATCAGTCGCGCATGATGGAAGAGGTTCTCTTGTCTTACATAAGGGTTTAGTGAATAACAATCCAGTCTCTGTGCTATTTGATTCTGGATGCACCACAATTGGTGTTAGGCAGTCACTCGTAGATCCTTCCCGTGCCACTGGACAAGTAGTCAAATGTGTAACATTTGGCGGCACATTAGAGAAATACTCTACTGCTATCATTAGGATTGCTACTCCTTTCTTTACAGGAGATGTACACGCATGTCTTCTTCCGAATCCGATCGCTGACCTCATCATCGGTCGCATTCATGGAGTCAAGGAATGCACTCCGCAACAAATTTCCACGTGGGAAAGGCAAAACATGCAGATTGCTAACGCTGTAGTCACTAGAGCTCAGGCTCTTAATATGCCTCAAACTTCATCTATTGAAGATAATGAAGTGCATAACCAAGATAATCCCTTGGTAATTTCTCGTGACTCGTTTATAAAACAGCAAGAAGATGATCCCACTCTGAAGAAATTCTTCATTCTTGCAACTAAAGGTGATCCGAATAAAGACACAAGTCGTAAATCGTGGATTACAAAGAAGAATGGCGTACTTGTACGTATGGTTCAAGACTCCATTACGTCAAGTCATTCTCAAATCCTGGTTCCCAAGAATTTGAGAGTTAAAATTTTTGCAGCACGCTCACGACTCTCAGTGTGCTGGACACATGGGTTTTTCCCGTACTAAGTCAAGAGTCCTTGCGGCTTTCTTTTGGCCATTGGTAAACAAGGACATACGGATTTATTGTCGATCTTGTAAAGTATGTCAGGAAGTTAAATCCAAAGGTCCACGGCATGCTGCACCCATTCAGGCGGCGGACATTCCTATTCGGCCGTTTCAAAAAATGGCCATAGACATTATTGGTCCATTTAAGATCAAGTCTGCCAGAGGACATCAGTTTATCTTGACGTGTGTTGATATGTGCACACGTTGGCCAGAGGCTATTCCTCTGAAGAGCATTACTACTGCTGATATTGCAGATGCTCTTTGGCTTATATTTTCTCGTCTGGGGTTCCCCGGAGAAATATTGTCAGACCATGGCACCCAACTAATATCAGATACCATGTCTCAAGTAATGTCTACTCTGCAGATAGATAGATCTTTAAGTAGTATCTACCATCCAATGTCTAATGGTATGGTCGAACGCCTTAATAGAACACTTAAAAACTTACTGGGGAAGATAACTGAGGATCATCCTCAAGACTGGGACAGAGTTTTACCTGCGGCCCTCTTCGCTTACAGAGAGGTACCCAATGAACATACGGGATTTTCTCCCTTTGAACTCGTCTTTGGCGCGCGTCCGCGTGGCCCTATGTCGTTGCTTCACGATCTCATAACATCTGACAATATTGACGATGACACAAAGTCATCCTACGAATATGTCATCGCGTTGAGACAAAAAATTATCGAAGCATGCAAATTAGCAACTTCTTCTTCTGAATTTGCGAAACAGAAGGCAAGGCAATTTGCCAATAAGAAGAGATGCTTACGACAACTTTGTCCTGGTGACAAAGCATTTGTATTACTACCTTGTAGGGAAAACAGATTACTTATTTCTTGGAAAGGTCCGTACGATATAATATCGAAAATTTCCGATGTCGACTATATTGTCGATATTGATGGGAAGCATAAAACCTTCCACATCAATATGCTTACTGAATTCCATGAACGTCCGGATTATTTGCAACCCATTTTCCAAGCAACGGACAATTCTCCAGTACAACATGGTCATTACTCATCACTGTCCGTGATACAGGATGAGGAAACAAGTTTTTCAGATGTAAATCTTCCTCTTCCAATGATCCCACTTCATTCCAGTGAATCATGGAAGAACGTTACTGTCTCTCCTGATTTGTCTCTAGGAGAACAGCGACAAGTTTCAACTATGTTGCAAACATTTCAGGATGTACTCACTGACATCCCTGGACAAACGAATGTCATTCAACATGACATTGTTCTAACTGACCATACTCCTATTAGGGTTAGACCTTATCCTATACCTATACATTTTCAAGCACAGGTCGAGAAAGAGTTGGATGAGATGATAGATTTGAAAATAATCGAACCATCCACCTCTGCATATTCTTCGCCGATGGTTATTGTGCGTAAAAAAGACAATAACATACGTCTTTGCGTTGACTATCGAAAATTGAATCAAGTAACTAAGTTCGATGCCGAACCTATGCCTTTACTGGAAGAGCTACTTACTCGACTCTCCAAATCTCATTTTTTTCACTAAACTTGATTTGTCTAAAGGATATTGGCAAGTTCCTTTATCTGAACGCGCCAAACCTCTCACGGCTTTTTCAACACCTAGAGGTTTGTTCCAATGGAATTTTATGCCTTTCGGTCTTATGAACGCACCAGCTACGTTCGTACGCATGATGCGCCGAATCCTATCTTATCGGTCAGATGTCATTGCATATCTAGACGACATCTGTCTTTTCAGCGATACTTGGGAAGATCACTATTCAGGGTTAGATGAATTGCTGTCTACTTTGCGTGAGCACAACCTGACAGCGAAACCCTCTAAAGCCTATATTGGTTTTAGCGAAATTTCTTTCCTAGGCCACCGAGTTGGTCATGGTTTCCTAAAGACAGAGGACCATAATACTAGTAAGATACTTAACATCTCAATCCCTAAGACTAAAAAACAGGTGAGAAGTCTGTTAGGTCTTATTCAATTTTATGGCAGATTCATTCAGAATCTATCCTCTATCATGGCACCTCTCTCAACACTTCTAAAGAAAGGTTCGCCTAATGTGGTCCACTGGTCTCAGGAATGCCAATGCTCTCTGGATAAGATTAAAACATTGTTTTCAACACCACCTATTTTAGTGCTACCTACTAAAGATAAGACATTCGTTCTTCGTAGTGACGCTTCATCCACTGGGATTGGAGCGGCACTAATGCAAGAGTACTCTGGAACTCTGCATCCTGTAATGTATATTTCCAGAAAACTTAATGCGGCAGAAAGGAATTATTCGGTTTTAGACCGTGAGCTATTAGCTATGGTTTGGTCGATCCTCAAACTACAGAGATTCCTTCTAGGCGCACATTTCATAGTAGAAACCGACCAAAAAGCTCTTACTGCTATACAGAGTAAGAATTTGAAGAGCTCGAGGTCTACTCGATATGCAATTGCTCTTCAACCTTTTCATTTCTCTGTGCGAGCTATTCGTGGATCAGATAATGTGATGGCAGACATTCTGTCAAGATGCCCACATGATTCCACATAACTATTAGGGCTTAGACTTCTTGATATGTCTAGTTCTATAGTAGTTCCTTTTCTATATCATGATAGATACACATTTGTAATTTAATAATATAATGATTGTATCACTACATAGCGGTTCATTGATGTTTATTCACCGCTGTGCTTTGATGATTTTTTCTTCATAAATCATAAATTTAAGATATCTAATACGAAATGATGATATGAATTTTTTAGGCATTGTGTAATTGCCAGAATTGTATTATACTTTGATGACACCTTCCTGGAAAAAATATACTTGTAGAGAAATAATTTCTCTCAGTTTATGAGACACATTCTCACCAGTCGCTCCATAAGTCGACTTAGCCTCATATTAGGCGTTATAGGTATTCCTGATATTTTCATCTGCGCATTATTCATGCGTTGTGAGCCTATTGTACGTTGCTCCTAGATGTATTTCAAAAAGAAAAAAAAAAAATGTTCCATTTTTTTTTTTCCCGGGAGGTGTGGTAAGACTGTTACGTGCAGTCTTTGATATCTTACAATATTATACATTGGTATTCTTGTTATCTTCGCAAATATTTTGAAAGCAAAATAGTGCTTAAGGGAAAGTCATTATTGTGTTACTTCCCTTGAAAGTTGTGTCGGCTCTTTCGATCAAACTCCGCGGATAAATCCATTTTACTGCGATTTATTCGTTGTTTGGGTAATAATAGATTGTTCTTGCTTCAGAATATCTATGGCCTGAATTTATGTGTATTGTTTGTCTGAGTAGGACGAGTCTGTCTTATATCTGTATATCTTTACATATCTAAGTCGAACTATATGTTCTGTTGTCTCTAGAGAGGTCGAAGGCTATTCGGCGGATGTGTCGCTAGAGTGTGGTGTGATTTGGCTTCGTCCTGATAGGGACTGTGTTTTTCCATGTCGGCCTGTCGCCGGGGAAAAAGTGATCTCAGTATTTGTGGGGAAGGTGATAGTTGTCTAAACCTATCGTGTATGCTTTACCCCAGTGTTTAGTCGTATTGCCAAGGAATGGCAGTTTCATATTTCCTATACCAAGGTAATCAAAGATACTCTTATGAACTCTCGATCGAAGCCACCATTTTCGATAGTTACGATTGAATGTCTAAGAGAATATATTTGACTCGATGAAAACGACTTCGATTCCTAGCAGCACTATATCCTGTAGATTGCAGTCAATTGTTCATGATCAAATCTACAGAGCAATGAAATGTTTTATGAATGACTAACTTTAGGACAGATTCATTATCTGTATCCAAACGTGAGTGACAGCTCACGCGTGAAGCCATCTTGGAACCAAAACATGTAGTGACTTTCAAGAAGAGAAAAGGGCTGCCCGTATTATCGCTTGTTTAGTCCAGAGATCACTGCTACACATGAGAACCCATTGCTAGCGGTTCAATATTATTATATGGAAAAATATGTGCTGAACATTATGTTGAAGAATCGTCGCTAGACGAGATTAGGTTTAGAAGCCATCTGAAATATTGTTTATAAGCTGACGTGCTCAGTCAGTGAAGTCAGATGATATATGTATGGGCGATACTGAGTGCTTGGCTACTGACAGTCCATTATACACTTATTCT